>JAKWJA010002489.1:59846578-60291182 GCA_027704765.1 Solanum habrochaites | reverse complement strand
GGATATGATATTATTATTATGCTATTATTGCTGATTATTATTATAGCGATTTATCATATTTAGGATTATGATTAGGATATGATTCTATATTTATGAGTCAGTAGTAGTGATGCATTATTATCATATTATCATATCATGTAGGAGGTAGGTGAGATCATTAGATAAGTAGTATCGAAGGAGTAATCACTGGATATCATTATTAGCAGGGAGTAGTAGTATTAGGAGTATGATTATATTAGTATAGGGATGATAATGAGTATCAGTTTATCATTATGAGTAGTATTATGAGTATGTTAGGAGGATTTAGGAGAGATTATTATGATATGCATCATCCTGATGATGCTAGGAGCCTAGTGCAGCAGTGTAGGATGAGCAGCAGCATCATCAGCATGCATCAGCGCAGCAGCATCAGATCGCAGCAGCATGATGGGCAGCAGGAGAAGCAGCACGAGAGAGAGAGATAGATCAGCATCAAGGTCAGGCAGCATGTCCAGAGCAGCGATGCAGCAGCAGAAGCAGAGCAGCAGGCAGAGCAGCAGCAGAATGCACAGCAGCAGCAGGCAGCATCAGGCAGCGAGAGCAGCGCAGCAGGCACGGGTGCGTGTTCGGCTATGCCTTGTTTCCATGCAGCATCAGGCAGCATCAGATCAGCAGAGCATTCAAGCAGAGCATGCATCAGGCATGCATCATGCGGCAGCATCAGAGGAGAATCAGCATCAGAATGCCTGAGTCAGCATCATCATCATCAGTGCAGTCAGCATCAGCGATCAGATCATCATCAGCAGTCCCGAGCACAATCATGCAGCAGCATCAGCATGCACAGCAGTCAAGGATCAGTCGAGCATCATTTCATGCTATCAGCAGCAGCATGTCAGCATCATCAGTGCATCAGGAGTCAGCAGCATCATCATAGTCAGCTATCAGCATGAATAAGTACATGCAGCAGCATAGCAGCATCAGCAGCAGAAGTCTTCGCACGTCAGTCGCATTCATAATGTCAGTCATCAGCGATATCAGTGCAAGCACATCATCAAGTCATCGAGCATTCAGTCAGAAGCAGTCAGCATCAGTCAGCATCGATCGCATCATCAGCAGCACATTAGCGTAGCATCTCATAATCAGTCATCATCATATCAATGCATGTGTCATCAGATCATCAGCATCGATCAATCAGTTCATCCAATCATCAGCATTATGTCAGAGCATTCAGCATTCATGCAGCAGTAAGCTAGTCATCATCATATCACAGCTAGGCTATCTAGATAATCGCATCATGAATCAGTCATGTCATCATCATCTGCATCATCATAAGAGACTGCATCAGCCATCCTCATCCTCATCTGTGCTCGCATGCACATGCAGTGAACAGCAGCATATCAGCATATCATCACTATCATCATACTCAGCAGCATCAGCCGTGCATGTAAGCAGCAGAGCAGAAGCAGTCAGTCAGACTCATGCAGCTCATCACATCATCATATCCAGTAAGCATCATGCAGCAGCATCAGTCTCATCACATATCCTCATCATCACATCAGTCATCATCATCAGTCGGATCATGGCTAATCATCATCTGCAGTAAGCAGTCATCATCTATCAGCATCATAATCCGATGCAGCAGGGCATATTCAGCTAGTCAGATGAATCGAGCAGCCTGCATCCAGGCTAGCTTGATGCATCATCATCATATCATCAGCTCATCATTGCATCCAGGCAGTTGGCATCATCGATAATCAGCATCAGTCATCAGCGAGCGATCATCACGTGTAAGCATCATCATATCATATGCATCAGGCATTCGTCCATCATGTCTGCAGCATCAGCCATCAGGCATTCAGCATCATGTCATCACGCAAGCATGGAGATCATCACGATCATGTCAGTCATCAATCAGTCATCATTCAGTTGAGGCAGTCTGCTATAGGAAGCATCATCAGCAGGCAGCAGCAGAAGTCTAGTCTGGCATCATGCATCATTTATACTGCAGCAGAATCATCATTCAGCGAGTCATGGAATAGTCATCGCATCATCAGCATCATGCATAGATCAGCAGCAAGCATGCATCAGCATGTGCATAGCAGCATCATGTCTATCATCATCCTCATGAGCAGCAGTCACTCATCATCATCATGGTCGATCATCAGCACATCATCATCAGCATCATCATCATTATCAGCATGTAAGTCATTCCTAATATCAGAATCAGCATGTCAGTGTCGCACCATCATCAGCATCATCAGAATCATCATCAGCAGCATCATCATCGCAGCAGTTCAGAAGCATCAGTCAGTGCAGCTAGTCAGTCAGTCATCATCATCATCATCATTCATCATCATCAGCATCACTTCAGTGCAGCAGCTGCATGCAGTGCGGATCATCAGCATCCTCATCATCATCATATCATTCAGGTCGAGCAGTCATCAGTCAGGCATCTATCATCATCATCAGTGCATCATCTTCATCATCAGTCATGGTCAGTCATAAGCATCTTATCAGCAGAAGATAGCATGCAGCAGCGTCAGTCATGTCATGCATCTGCAGAAGTCATCAGCCATCAGCAGCAGGCATCAGGCATCATAATCGAGCAGCATGCTGCAGCAGCAGCATAATCATGCAGAATCATCATTGCTATCTATAGAATCATCAACAGCATCATCAGTATCATCAGCATGCATAGCAGCGATCAGCACATCAGTCAGTGAGAGCTAGCATCAGAATGACGCAGCATCAGCAGGATGGCATCAGGCGATCCAGGCATGAGTGATGTGCAGGAATAATCAGCATCAGCAGCATTATGCTAGGTCTGTCAGCTAGCGCAGGCATCCTGTCAGCAGGGCGCATAATCATAAGGCATCAGAATCATCGCAGCATCATGCATCATCATCATCATCATGCATCATCATCATCATCATATGACCATTCATCATATCATCATCATATCATCATCATCAGTCTCATCGATCATCATCATAATATCATCATCATCATTCATCATCATCCATCATCTCATCATCATCATCCTCTCATCCTCTATCATATCCTCATCATCTTCAATCTAATATATCATGCATCAGTCACATTCAGCAGCATCATCATACATCCATCATCCTATCATCATCATCATGCTCATCATTTATCATCCTCCATGCTGTATATTATTATGTGATATGAATGAAGCTGAAAGTTATACAGTTTTTATGTAATGTTTTATCCAGTATTAATTAATATTTCAAATTTGTGTATAGTCTAAAAAATGATAAATGCTACATTGGATTACATTTCTATAGCTAGGCAATTGATGCCCCAAAAAATGGATATATAGGGATCATATTAAAAAATAGTCATAGACTAAAACAAAAAAAAAAATTAATCTTTTGGTGAGGACTTATAAAAAACTTTAATGAAAAATAAATTATTTAATTGAAAAGTATGAAGAAAAATTTCCCCTTAGTCACATAATTTATACTAAACTACAAAAAGATAATGATTTAATCTCTTAATTATTGAAACTGAGATACATAAAAAGTGATGTGACATTTACTCTCTTTTTTTACCTTTTTCTTATTTAAATCAAATAATTTTTGTAAACGTAGTACTCACTTCAATTAAAATAATTTGTATGAATGAGGAAACAGTTACAACATAAAACTTTTCACAGACTACTTTATTAGGGAGTAAAATAAGAATCATCATAAGTCACTATCTTTTAATGTTCCAACCTAATAGATCAATTTCCAACTTTATTTTCCTTTTTTTTTGATCTTCTTCTGATTTATAAGTGTCAGAATAACAATTTAATAAAATCTATTTAAGTTATTTCTCTGCGTATTACTTACAACCAACTACTATTTCAGAATAAAGATAGAATGTTCGAAATAAAAATAAGATATGTGATACATTTCTATCACTCCGATAAATTATCTGTTCTCTACCATTGATAGCAGGTTGTAGCATGTTTTTATTTTCTCTACTCATACCACGAAAGGAATGGCATACATTTTAAGTGAGAGTAAGAGATTTCCGAACCTTTTAGCTTTGATGATGGAAAGAGGGGACTCATCGCTTGAAAACTTAGAAAACGGTGATGTGAGTGAAGATGGTGAAATCGATGAGAGCATAAATGAGAAGGATTAGGTAAAAAACCACAGAGCAATCATCGTTGTCAAACCCATGAAAATGACTCCTAATTGTGTGAAGATACAAGATGTAAAATAATAATCTATTTGATGAAATGAGGACATGGACGAGAACTTCAATGCAGAAGAAGGAATGAATCCTAGAGGGGAATTTTCAATAGAGTATAGTGAGTGAAAACAAACTCTGAAATTCAGCTGACTATGAGTTAGATGCAAATAGAAGATACTGTGCTAAGATACCTAAGCTCAAGTGTATTACTCGTGTCTGTGGTGCTTCAAACATCTAGTAACTGCGCAGGAAAACATAGAAAACAATTGCATTTAGAAGAAATAGTTAACGAGATCCAAGCACAATACGAAATATTATGGTTTAGCGTAGAGGAATAGTCTTCTCCCTCCAACCATCATAAGTAAGCGGTCCAATCTTTTCCCTCCCAACTTCCTAATGTTATATGGTAGTATAGGTTTTAATTTAGGTTCTGTTTAGATCTCATGCTTGTAATTGTTTCATGTTTTAATTGTATTAACCTATAATTTGTTTGTTGCCTTCCAGTACCCTTAATTCCAGTATATATATACAATAACAGTTTTTATAAAGTCGATATGTATATAAGTGGTTTCACTTAAAAGTTAACTGGATACGTCATTTTAAAAACACGTCTCCTCTCTGTAGATGTGGTTGGTGTTACATAGAATCAGGATATGAGAAAGTGCTTGTGCGAACGGGAAAAAAGGGAAATTCTACATTGTTACCAAATAGTAAGTCCACTCTTATTTTAATTTTGATCTAGTCCACTTCTACAATAAATAGTTAGAACTTTTATGATAGCTAATCTTAGTGCCTACTAAATGGAAATCATTGTTGAAATGATTTTGTCAACCTATTCTAAACATCTACATTCCTGGCACATGTGTATAATTGGATGATAACTTCCTTCTTTTTATTAAATTTTGCATATAAATCAGTGACTTTTTCACTTTTAATTCATGATTTAATTTCCTCTGCAAGTTCGCTACCATCTAATATACTGATGAGTGGTTGGTCTGGAATGAGTAGAAAGTGGGAAAGAGTAGAGTTTATTGAGTAGCGAATTCGATTGTAGACGGAGGTGAGGCAAAATCTCACTTCGGAAAATAGTTCGAGGTTAATGCATGTCATACAATTCTTTTCTTAAGAATGTCATATGGTGCTGTTTCCAGCTTAAAACAACTCTATGAATTGGGATCTTTTCTCTGTAGTGAAAGAGCATTGTTATTGATAGGTCTGGCAAGAAGTATGAGGTGCCATTCATCCAGAAAATATATTGGAGATTGAATAATATAGCCATGGTCAGTTGGATAATGTATACGTATTATTTTGATATATAGTATTCCTTAAAAGGCAAAAGAGAACACACTGTTAACTGATTGCATATGTTCATTTCAGCTGGTTACCTGATGATGTTCGGCTGACAGGCACTACAAATCTCATGGCTACATATGAACACCTTACTTTTACGTGATTTACTCTACTCTCTCAAGGCTAGGTCAGTAAATTCCATCTTTAGCAGTTGAAAGTAATTAGAATAATCGACACGAGGCCACTAATACTTTGGATTCACTCCGAGTATAAGTGTGTTCGTATTATATTTTCTATTCTTAGGACTCTTTTAGTTAGAGTGTATGTCAGAGAAGTGTTCGGGGGTAGGAATTTCGCTGTATGACAGGTGTCTGCCCCTGTATTTTTTGATAGTAGTAGAGTTTTTTTGTATGAGGATTGACTACATAGAAGAAGCAAGTCTTTGATTAATTCTTCCGGGAGAAAACTGAAGTTATATTATCTCTTGTTAGGAAATATTGATATTTTATATTCT
Source organism: Solanum habrochaites (assembly GCA_027704765.1). Lineage (NCBI taxonomy): Eukaryota > Viridiplantae > Streptophyta > Magnoliopsida > Solanales > Solanaceae > Solanum > Solanum habrochaites. The sequence continues at coordinate 60,285,193 of JAKWJA010002489.1, read as the reverse complement.
TGGATTCAACTTGTATTGGTTACAAAGGTTTACCTTATAATGTGCTTGATGGAGGCACAAAGTTCCAAATATATATCTCCGTTGGAAACGTGTGTTCTACATCTGTGGATTGAGATTGTGGTAATATTGACATTTCAACTCATTTCCCTTAAAATGAGATTGAGACTTTAACTATAGTATTATCGCAGTTACTTGTTGTTTCAAGGAAGGGAAGGGATGAGAAAGCAAGCAAACATGGCCCGCATTTTCTGGATCTAAAAGAAAAAATCGGCTTTTTAATATTCCATTATGCAGCTCGAAAGATGGCAAAGTTAGCTCACACCTGTTGTGAATCTGCAAAACGATCGAACCAAGATGAGTCGGTACGTTACCAAACTCTTGAAGTAGATCATTCTGAATTTCACCATTTAGTAGTAAAGAGGTCAACAAGACGTCATCATAATCCGCTAAAGACGATAAGACGAGCACCTCATTGTTATTGAGTGGAAAACAAATCCATGGCCCAAGAAATGAGCTTTTGCTACATATAACTTATGTATATCTTCCAAATGCTAGAAGCACAAAAAATTTTAGAATCAAAGGCCTATCATAATTTTAAAGACAAGAAGTAATTTGATATCGAATGGTGATTTACCCATTATTAGTTTTCAAGACCTATGTACGACAATGTGAGGCCTTGACACCCTATTATTGTTACTGATATCAATTTGATGGAACCCTTGGACTACATGCTAAATATTTATTATTTTTCTACTTGTAGTAGTCATGGTGTTTTGTTGTCCAAAAAAATGTACTATGGGCTTGATGATGCCAAAAGCATACATAAATCATGATAAAAAGAATACTTGCGGTTGCTTAGAAACTGGAAGAGAAGACTACAATGAGCTTCAAGCATGAGTTTCTGTGAATGGACGCTGTATTCATTTATAGATGATTAAGCTCTCATATCATATGGCAAAATTATAAACATCAAATCTGTTAATCCAGCACCTGGCCTAATTATGACACATCAAGATATGGATGAACTATAGGGGGCATCAAGGTTTGCGTCGAGTGTATTGTAGTGAAATATAACTCGCTTAACTACCTATGAACGGACAAATTGAGCTAAATCTGATACATTTCGATCGCAGGGTAGAGGAATATGATAACTCACTTTACTACCGATGAAAGGACAAATTAGAGCTAAAAAAATTAATACATTCATAGATCCAATCAAATCGTCAGGTATGCCATAGTTGAAACATATAGTAATATCCAGGTTACAATCCAAAGATTTAGTATATCGTATGATAAAGACCAGCCAAGTCCCAAATCATCCTCCCCAATCGTATCCAGGTTACATTTCTCCAATCAAACAATCACTCATAGTTAAAGGGCGTAGGCACATCTCTATATCTTCCCTCGTAGTCATATCAAATTAGTTCACCATCTCAATAAATTGCAGTCATTCAAAAATTCTTCATCAGATTAAAAATTACAACATTCGATCATCCATTATTTGATCTTCAAAATTAAACAGGGTGCAAATCAAGGAAGGGGAGGATATTTACTTAATTTTTTAATATTTGAGAAAATCGGTACGCGCAGCATATCACAACATGGCAATCCCATTCAATGTCTTAAAGATCATTCCGGTGAATGCTTTGATTAAGTGGGTTTGTATACTCACCACTGCCTACTTGAATAACATTATGTAGAATCATTATTGTGTCTTCAGATAAGTACGATTCCATCAAAGTACTCTCACATACATAGCACTCGGGGCATACTGGATTTCGATATAGCCAAAAAATAGTCTACCGCCAACATATTATATTCTACTTCAAAACAAAGTATAAACAGGGTCAATGGAACTTGATATTGCTATCATTAAAGAATACAACAGGATCATTGGAATATTTGGATGGAGTACCTCATACAACAGCTATACCAGAATAGTTCCCTCGAAAAGATGCTAAAAAAAAGAAAGTACAAATGACATCAACATGTGAGTGTAGCGGATGTGAAGAAGGGAAGTGGGCACTCTCATAAACAGCCAGATGGAAGTATTCCCGATTAAGAGACCAAGATGCTTTAATTGAAAACAATACAGAATCATCCAAATAGACTAATAATACAGCTAATATTGTTAACAGATTTACAAAGTGGCGAGAGTTGGACAACTTGCATAGCAGGAAATGTTCATCATGTACATGGTTATCGGTTACTATGCATCCCCATTTATACTCTTATCTAAATGTCAAAATTTGTGATGTCAATGAGAAACTGAATGGGAAATCATGTAGCTAACTATATGGATTTGTTGATATTAATTGTCAAATGACAGGCATTACACAACAACTTGGAATTTGGCCCCCAAAGACATGCACTATGTGGAGCTCTTTATGGGTATGAATGAACGAACAACAAAAACAAAACCAAACAACAAAACCGATATTCTTCATTTTGTGTATGGGAGGAGTCGTGTGCAACTTCATTATGAGGGTAACCACCACACTTATCTGAAGTATCTTTGGGGTAAAGAATCAATGCAACTAGGTATATGTGAAAAAAATATTAAGCTTTAAATCAAGGTTTGGCATACATCCTGGTATAGCCGAGTTGATGGACTATCAATCATCAAAGGGCCATACGTGTTCAGGATTGGGGGTTAGAATTTCATCGTATAGGATCTTTATTGCCTGAAATTGGTTAAAAGATCACAGTGCTCCGCTATATATATATATAATATATATATATATAATATATATATATATAGCTACATTATATATATATATATATATATATGATACTGAAAAGAGAAAACAACAGAAGTGCATTGTCTGCCTAGAAGGAGATATTGTATCTGAAATTGTTCAGGGCTATCAGTGGATGTTGGAGGCTGCATAATGTATTGGTACACATTAATGGCTAGATATAGATATAAGAGCATCTGACGTGAATTTCGCCTATGTATCTATCAATAGGACAACGGATGGTCGACAATTATAATTTACCACAATCGTTCTGAAGTAGTGGATAATAGTGGGTGAGCTACGGAGAGAAACTTCATCGAGATATGATCTGTAAGCATAGGAAAAAGGGTCTCAAAGAATTTCTGCGATCTACACCCATTTTATGTATTATTGACCTATCCACTAATACACCCATATGTGAAGATGGATGAGAGAGTTGGAATTAAATTTGGGAGGAGTCACTGACAAGATCTTACAGCGACAGACTAAAAATTAAAATGAGAGACTTCTTAGGCTTAGAAATATAACAAAGACTTAACAAAGGGTAAGACTCTTGTGCTAGGCCGGTATATAGGACGATAAAACAAACATGTGACGGTTACAGAAACGAGGAATGAAAGATTGCCCTTATATTGAAAATAATCAACCAAAACTCAGGAGCTGATCTTACTCTGGCTTAAGGATGCCATCTCGTGGTGATTCAGATGTCTTTTTAGGAAAATTAGGTTTATCGTACCTCTCTCACCCAAGAGGACCGCTCTATCCGGGCCACAAAATTATCCAGATGCAATGGAAATTTGCAGGTGGGGCTGAATATCCAAATTTGTTTCTCACTTCCACATCAATCCAAGGTGCCCGAAATAAATGAAATTGCTTCGCTTAATACAACAATGAATGACAACAGCTGAAATGAAATACCGATATGGAAGTAGGACTGTGTGGTATAAAGCTGTAAAGAAACACAGTGCTGATGACCTGTGGAGACATCAAGCCAGGATGCCATGTATGAGCAAGAAAAGGCACCAAGCAGTTTCCAAAGAAGTTCAATAATCAAAACAACTTTTTTGAGCATATTGGGTTCCCAATTAGAGGAGGAGAAACACAGTATAAAAGTCAATACAAATAATGTCTTTTTGATAACAGATTGTCGCCCTTATAACAGGAATTTGAGTGTCAAATGTGATGCACAATAAATGGCGACGGTTTGTGCAATTATCGAGATCAGTGAAGGTTACCATTTAAATAGGTCAATAAGGGATCCGAATAGAGAAACAATTGGTATAGGAATGCTCCATTATACTCCCACAGCAGAACGTGATGAGATCAAAAATATCTAGATTGTAGATACATTATCAGGCTGACAGAAGCTTGCCGGAGGATCTTTTCGTTTGACATAAATATAGATTAGCACAGCAGTTTTGCGTTTTTCCATTCCATTTAGAGGAGGAAAACCATAGGGCAGAAGAAAGGTGTCGACGCACAAACTAACAGACCGAATAAGTAAAAAATAAATTCACCGACGGTGGAGGCAACAACAGAAAGAGAGGATGCGCGGAGAGCAACATATTTAAAATTTGCTACACAAGTTGGGTCTGTGGATGAAACATGCGAAAGATGGACTAGCAGAACAAGGGGAAGTCAGTTGGTTTAGAATTTAATTCGCACATCGCCCGGGAGGAGGAACGATTGATTTACCGAAGCAGCTGCCATTAAAGTTTTGTTCAAAGGAGAAAGCACTCTGTGAAAGCATCAGAAAAACATTAAATGGAGGTCTCCGAATATGGATACTATAGGAGGCAGGCTATGCATTGGGATATTGGGGAGATAAAAGAATGGATGATGCTGGCTGAGTGAAGTGCATGTTGGCACAGGAATGAGTTGAGAATTGGTTTTGGTAATGATACTAATTCACTGTTAGTGGATGATTCGCAAAACTTTGGAGGAGCCAACTATGAAATTTATGCAGAAGATAAACATCATACAACGAAAGAGATTCAATTGGAAGATTAAGTTAATGAAAAACAACTTGAATCATATACGTTATTGACAATAGAAAACCATAGCTTCTTGAAGATAGAAAAAGTGTTGAAAAAGACATACAGGAATGCCACTTCCAGCTTCTACTTTGATGAATGACCAGGGAATCGCGTATCACTGAGGAACTAGAATATGCAAAAAGGTCTAAAGGAAGGATCATGATAGAATCTATCTCTCTTTTTAAATCGATGTCAAAAGATAGTTTTCGAAGCAGTAATAAAATCAGTTGTTTACTGAAGAAGGACGCTTTATTTTTATAAATGGGCATGTGCGTGGTACCAGGAAGACATTTGTATGGGAATACAATAAATTTCCAGTGAGATCGAATAAAATAGTTCTTCCAGTTGCTACTGCTGGATAGTCAGCTTGTTATTACCAAATGCCAGGACAACCCACATTCACGATTCCATATTCCTTGGACATAGTGCAGAATCAAGTGTGAGAAATAGACAAGGAAGCCAATAGACGAACTACTTTGGAAAACATCTTATCATTTTGGGAGGAGCGCAATGGCAGAAAAATTTGTGTTTGAAGCCTAGATAGGAACCTTGGAGTAATCCTCGATTAAAATAGAAAACACGAGGACAAACCATTGGAGGCCTTACATCGATTGGTGGTATTTTTCGTCAAATACTACCGGTGATTCCAAAGGAACACGAGCTGATCTTTAGATGCATCCAACTCAACTCCGTATTGGGCCATTCTATAAAATTTATGAGCTGAAACAAAATTGAAAATTCTTGTGTGTGGAAGAGTATCCTGATTCTGACGCCGCTGAAGTTACTACGTCGACAAATGGTTGTTACAAATTGGGGGGATGGACTTCCTTTATAGTGTGTTGGCCAAGACGCTGATTAGTGACTACGGAGTATATGGATAATGGTACCATCTCAAGGACCAATAGGATCAATTGTCGACGCAGTTACCCGTCCCTCTACCAAAGTACAATGACCCAAGCAGATTGCAAGAAAAGAGAAATACTGATCTAAGAATGAAAGGCCAGAATGACTGATATAATATGAAAATATTCAAGGTGAGGAAGACATAATTAGCTTGACAATGTGTGTTAAGCAAGTGTGAACACTAAGATGAATACTATTGTAAAATGGGAATTTTGAATAGCTTAAGATTTCCTGGAATTCCTAATCATGAATATACATAATTAAAAGTACGGAACTCCAGTGATGCTTTTGAAGGAACTAAATCAAAGGGAAGGAATATGCAACGGAAACAAGATTGATGTCACACATTCTTGGTAAACTGGGTATTAGGGCAAATATAATCTCCGACAAAAATATTGGCTAGAAAGGAACAATACAAGAATTATTATGTCTCTATGATTACAAAAAGTGTCGCATCAAAGTAAACAGAGTTCAACTCTGTAGCCAACCAGTTCCTGGCATATGAAAATTAATAAAAGTCACAAGAGCAGTCTCTCAACCATAGTTGGATATATCTTCCTAAAAAGTTCACTCAGGGCCAATTAATATGCACTATCCGAGTAAACAAAAAGACAGGAACACTATTCTTAAAGTTGAAGACGGACATGGAAAACCATGTTCATCAAAAATATCGTTACACAGAAGCATTTTTTATTCCCCCCAAAAGAATGCCCTTAAAAGAGAATAGAAAGGGAGGTATTCCCTTAGTTGATTCCCATATTTTATTTTAGTATGCAATTATAACTGTTCAACAAAGTGTAGTTATGTTTGGAACACAAGTAACTGAAGATGATGAGTACGATGAAGTACAGGAGAGCACACAAAACCTATATGTAACTTGAGGACTTCCAGTCCTAATCTAGATGGACAGAGTACTTTCGTAATTAGCGACGGCTCGCTGTGGGAGATATTATGTAAAATTAGTCAAGGTGGGAACCTGACCTTGGGATACTGTGGGGATTATCGAAAGCGAATGTGCACATTGTACATGACAAAAGTCGATTCAAACAAGGGTGCGGTTTAGGGAGTACCTTCTTTCAGGTTTTAGGCTGACTCAATCATTCTCTTAGCAGGCAGTGAATGTTCTTCTTCATTATCGTCCGGATATTCTTTGTGCAATCGAGAAAGAAGCATGAGATGCGGACCTATCATGATTAACAGAATGACACATGGGAGGAGTGTGTTATAGTTTATGCTTATTACTAAACGGGTTCTCTCTGTTGGAATTGACATGATGGAGTGCAACTAAGCATGATTTTTCAGCGATTCTAAAAATTCTGTCACGTGATGTCTCAGAAGTTGAGAGTTAGAGTACAATCTTCGCAAAAACAAGTATATTGATTTCATTATTAGTTGCTAGGTAAAAAAATATCATTGTTCAACATCAACATTTTAACATTCCTCAGGGAAGCTAATGATCAATGAGTTTCACAAAAGGAATCAACCACTAATGGCTTCTGATGTATGGATGTCGCCGATAGCGGATGACAGAGGAACTCTGGGGGAAACTGCGACAATAAATAAATGGTTAAGGACTGGGTAGCAGAATATAAAAATATGTGTCTGCATTCTTACTAAATTTGTAGATCTAATAGATGTTGAAACAATGAAAGTTCAATAATGAATGGTCAATAGGAAAAAGCAAGGAACAATATGAGTAGGTGAGGGACGTAAAATAAGTTATATTCTCGGCGGGTAGATATCTTCAAATTATAATGGTGAACAGGAGAATATTTAGAGCTACATGTGAAAATCAGTACTGGAATGCCGACATTGAGGTGTTGACATGACTTTGGAAGTCCTCCATACTTTACCCGAAATATCACATTGTGATATAATTTGATAATGAGAAATGAGTGCTAATACTCACTTATTAGTGCTTCGAAGTGGCTATTTAATACAAACAGAAAAAAAATGTTTAACGAACCCTATGAAGAAATGACAATTGTGTGAAATATGCAGTTAAGGCAGGAATTCAGGGTTCCTAAATTTATACCGTCGTTAATTCATATTGAGACAGGTCGAAATAAACAAAAACCTTTTCTTACTTTTTTTAGGGTTTATAAATATTGGAATTAGACAATTTGAATTGACTGCGTTTATTCTCGTGATCGAAAACACGAGAGAAATCTATCTAGTCCCTATCATCGATGAGCGAAAATAAAGCTTATATTATTGTTGAGTATTAGTTCTGATCTCAAATTAAGTAAGTGTCCTCTGCATCATGCAGTTTCGGTTGCTTGGGTTTGCTCTTGCTAGGTCTCGTCTTGCTGACACTTCAATTAATAGGAGTGAATTGATCAATTATGATTCTCACTGGGCTGTGATTACCCAAAGTAATTGCAGAGCACGTTGAGGGATGCACGTGAGTGAAATTGTCCCCTCGGAGTGTTAGAGCTTCTGTTCTGTTGCACTAACACGGCTTTCTCTTGGCGCGGAATTAAGGGAGGGAAGGGGCAAGTTTGCACTGAATGAGGCACTTTATTAGGTCAAGTTATGAAAGAGAATGTATCTAGATGTTTAAAGTTTCAATAGATATAAGTGAGTAATAAAAGACTACGACTGCGTGTATTTTTATTAGTGATTGAGCAAAGTACAAAATATAAGCATTCATAGGCTTGGGGTTGTGATTATTACGACTTTAGTGTGTTCAAATCCATCATATGTAGATTTAGGGGTAATCCCAATGAGGTTTGAAGTCATGAATATATTTATAACAGTAAAAATAAAAGTTACATAGTTAAAAAAAATGTCAATTATGCAGAATAATACTATTAAGAATGATTTGACAGAGGAAATTTTGAAAATAATTTTTACAATATCACACTGGTGAAGAAAAAGGAAAACATGCTAATAATTTAGAGAAAAGATAAATGTGATCGGAGGTGAGTAGGTGATTAGAAAATTGTACCACATCATCTTATTTTGATTTCTAACATTCTATCTTTATATGAAATAGATATTATGGGGGATTGTAAGTATATAATAAAGGAAAAATAGCTTAAGATTTTTTTAAAATGTTAGGTCTGAAATTATAATCAGAAGAAGATCAAAAAAAAAATAGGAAAAAGAAGTGAAAAAAATTAATTATTAGGATTGGAAATTAGAAAGAGTGTGAGTTATGGATTTTTATTACGCCTAATAAAGTAGTATGTGGAAATTTTTTTGTTGTTGTTAAGTTCCTCTATTTATAAAATGTGATTTTAATTAAGGAGTAAACTACGTTTACCAAAAATTAATTATAGAAATAAGAAAAAAGGTCAAAAAAGTAGAAAATAAAGTCACATCACTTTTTATGTATCTATTTCAATAATTAAGAGAAGTAATCAATACACTTTTTTCTAGTTTTAGTATAAAGAGGTGACCTAAGGGGAAATTTTTTGCCAGTCTTTTCATTAAAAAGTTATTATCATTAAATTTGAGTTTAAAGGTACTAAAAAAGAGTAATTTATTTTGAAAGTTTAGTTTAGGTTTTTTTTAATACGATAACACATAATATTTTTTGTTGAATAAGATGAATAGCTATAAGAAATGTATCAGTTGCAATAATTATATCCAACTGTGGAACAAAAATTGAATAGTAATAATATTGATGAAAAAAATTGCACTAAAAAAAAATGTATAAACGTTGTAATCTTCATTAATAATAAAATAATAATAATAATAATATAATAATAATAATAATAATAATAAAATAATAATAATAATAATACGGCATAATAATAATAACAATAATAAAAAGAAAGCAATAATAATAATAATAATAATAAAAAAAGCGCAAAAGTAAAAATGAAGAACCTAATGTATATTGAGCTTTCTAAGGTGTTGATTATAGAGTTTCATAATTTTAATTTTGTGAATAAACATGAAAAATTATATATCTAATAAAAAAAAAATATAAGACAATACAAAACACACTGAAGAATTAATCTTCAAAATTTGGACATCATTCAAACTACTGTGATTTATAATTATGACATCTCTTGATGAATATCGGAAATAAAGTATGATTCCCTCTATTCATTAAACTGTACCAAGACTAATGCAACATCAATTTTGAGAATTTTGAAGAATATATCTCTATGTCGTTATCAATATGAAGATCATATGGTTGAAACTTGATTAAGTACATAATGATGAAAAAGATGAAGAGAAATAATGGTAAAAGAGGAAACCCACATACTATAAAAGAAAAAAATGAGAAAATGTAGGAATGATCATTGCCACATAGGATAGTGTTATTATCGTTTTGTGAAACCATAAGAATTAATTACAAATAAGTTGAGAGGACATATTTTTAGTAAGGAAGTAAATAGATGGGGTTTGAGTTGTAACTTATTAGGTATAATAAGAATAATAAATAAAGTGTTATGAAACTATAAAAGTTGAGAGAGCGAAAGCGGGGAGAGAGAAAAGACTTATTATTTCTCGTGAAGTATAAGGATTCATAGACTTCTGGAAATCTTATTACAATGAAGGAAAATCCCCTTTATTTCTAGGGTAAGGAAAACCTTAATTGGTCCCCAAGTAGGATTCCTAACCATATCCTACAGAATCCACATAATTAGAATTCACTATAACAAAAATATGTTACATACACTCCCCCTTGAATGTCAGTAGATATGTGTCTCGTTAAAACCTACTAGATAAAAACCGGGGAAAAAAATAATCTAGGTGTGAAGGAAAAAAAGTAACACAATCTATAATTAGCATATGGATGCCTTCATTAAAACATTTACAAGGAAAATCCAATGTGGGACAAAACCTGGTGAGGGAAAAACGAAGTACACGGTAGTAATCCCCTTATGAGAACATCAATCCGAGGACTAGAATTTCTTTTCCAAGCTGTGCACATCTTCTGAAAGTGTAGTTGGTAGAGACTGCGGAATAAATCAAAATATATTACTGAACGATCCTCTTGCATGTTGATATCACCATTCTTGGGAGCCCATGAGTGTAAGAAAAAAAATGAACGAAATATGGTTTCTTTATCTCCCTTATGAATCTTCCTCAGGTCAAAGATTTCGCAAGTTTCTTACTTAAACTGCTTAAGCAATATAATCGATTGCCATGAGTTTCAATTAGTCATCAACTTGCATAATAATAATGTATAGGTCTAGCATTTTGAATATTTCTAATCCTTATGAGGATGTAGAAACAAGTTTTCCAAAAACTTTCTATATGCTAGATTCGAACCCATGGATATTTTCATATTAGTTTTGCTCAAGTGGACAAATTCAATATGAGAGGTCATGACATATTATAGCTGCCTAGATTGCAGTAAAAAAAGCTTACGCTTAAAAGATGCATCATTCCACTTTCACTTGATACCATATTTTACACAAGACAGTTTAATGATGTAGAATTCATATTCTCATCAATCTTTTACATATTGAGCTGTTATTGTATCAAAGATATCGTCAAAGATATATACTTTGGATCGATTACAATACGACTAAATATTTATATCTCATCACTCTATATTTTTAGGTAGCTACGCCCCTCTCATGAGGTTTCATAAAGTGTTAGCGTCGTAGGCTCCCAAGAGCACATGTCTCCTGATTATGATCATTTTGATTCTTCGATCTCCCCCCTTGTTCAAGGATTATTTTATTAGAATTGATTATTCTATCAGAGTAATGTAGCGTCATAGACTTTTCTCAAGGAAATTCAATAGGAGTATACAACTTTGTGTTGCTTCAAATCTCCCCCCTATGTTTAGACAACCTAACAGATATCACACAATCTTTGGAGAATCTATCTTTGTGCATCATAGTTGTATTATTCATTAATCATAATTGCCACATCAATCAGAAATTATCATAAAAACTATTGGTCCCTGACATAAACCAATTAATAGAAAAATTGATCATATATGGTGTGATCATACAATATGTTTGTATGTCATATCATTATTTGATACAACATTGTGAAACTTTATTTTAATAAACAATGATTTGATTTACTTTGAGACATTTTTAGTGTCTACGTCATCTTGGTATTATCAATTATCAAGATAATTGTTCTGAGATTGACTATTCTTGAATTGTGTTCGCAAACAATTATACTTTTGCACAACAATTTGGGAATGTCAAACTGCAAGTGATCAATAAAGCACATGTGATTATCTTATTGAGCATCTTTTTAATCGTATCAACATGGATAGATGAACGGACCCACATTCATCTTTATATTTTTCAGAATAGAGATTATTCAACATTAGTTGATCTAATCAACTCTAAGAGAAACCCCAAACAACAAAGAATTCTTGAAGAGATTTCTAGCTTTCAATGTATGCCCATTGATCAGTCATGCCCATATCTTTGAGATGACAAAATTATTCATGCCAACAATAAAATATTAGTACTCGTAAACTATAAGGTAATACGTCAGTATGTCCTGCTTAGTAAATTTAATGATACTATTAATGACTATTTCAATTTTATGACTCCAGCGTAATTTTCAGATTTATTCTTATCAATACTTACCCTTAGGGAGTGTGATCCCATCATGAATTGAACTAACATGAACGAAATGTGAAGGTAAACATATAATTGTGCCAACATTTTTGGCAAATCAAGGTGCCGAGATCCTAATAGACACACATGAAACCATATAGAAGAAACATTTATTATGAACCCTAAAATATTAACAATCCACTAAGTTGGATGAGTAGGCCATCAAAATATCTGCTACATTCCTAGTAACTAATCTGAAGAAAATTGTGCATGTAAACAATAATTGTTGCCAACATTTTGCAAACATCAAGTTGCGACTGAAATACTATACACCGATGAGAACCATTATAGAAGAACATTTATTAGGACATCAAATATAAACATCAATGAGTGGAGAGTAGGTCCACAAATCCTGGATACAATACCTAGAACGCAGAGAATCAATCTCAACTTTGTATGATTGGTTCCCCAATAGCTTGCCTGAAACAATCATTACAAGAAAACTCACCATTTAAAAGGAATTTTAGGTCGTCCATGGATGTCCATTTGAACTCATAAATTCGTTCTTATGAACATGAATAACTAACGAGTCCCCGACAATCGTTCAACAACTTAAGAAAGTATGGATAGTAACTCTATTTACTAAGAATGTGCCTCAATGCAATTAATTTTGTCCAGTACAAGCCTGAAAACATAAAACATAAAAGATTTGCGTAAGTACCATGTCTTCGTAGAGAAAATTTGGTGATACCACATCATTGACAATGTTGTCCGTCACACTCGTATCATGACTAGCAGGGGGATTACACCTCATTCCCTTTAAATAATGATTTATATTTTATTTTAGCATTATCTAAAAGTTTCTCATTCTTGATGAATGGAACAACAAAACATGTGAATATCAATTCATGATCAGCTTGTAGTACCTTCATCTATATTATGGGCCATACAATCACCTTTCTGCTTTCAGACGTAAATGCACGACTATACATCACTTTAGGACAGGATCTGCCTTAAGAGATGATATCATGACTAATTTATCAAAACTAATGATCTCCTTAGTCATCATTAATATCATCAATATGGTGCGTGAGACTCAAACCCACGTCTTATGTCAAAATTCCACATGAGGGAATTGATCAACATCTTTCATCACAAAGCATCAAGATTCCTAATATCGTACCCCTCTTGGTGCGATTGTGAGGACATAAATCAAGCGTCTTTTTAGTCTTTTTTTTATGTGTGGCAGATAAACTTACAATTATCGTCTACACACAATTGAGATCCCTCAAGCCTATAAAATACTTGCAATTCATCACTTGATGATATTAAATTGATCACCTATCATAATTTAGAGTAAAATGAGGGAATATGATTTCGGGTTATATCAGCACTAGCAGTTAAAGAGATCAGTTTGAATAGATCGTTCCTCATATAAAGATTGAAAACATATCATTTAACTAAGAAGGTGCTATTTAATATTAAAATAATGAGGAATTCTCTTCTAACCGTTTAATTAACGTATAAAAACTTAATACTACTCGAATGGTGACTCAACAATTGGTCCAATACATAATTCTAACTAAAGTATAAAGCCTAACCTGCAAGATATAAAGAAACCGTATTGCCTTAACTATGCAAATCTCTTTGCACTTTTCCCGTGCTTCTTCATAATTCTTAAGAATAGAACAGCGTGCTGAAACGTGTTATGAAAACATATACATTAGGAAGAAGAAGAAAGTAGGGGAAAGAGAAAAAGACTTGTATTTATCTGAAGTATATTAGGAATTCATAGATCATTCACAAAATCTTATGTAAAATGAAGTAAAGGGAAAATCCTTTTATTTATAGGAAAAAACCTTACGTGGTCCCAAAGTAGGATTCCCTAACCATATCCTACAAGGGACTCCACATAATAGACATTCACGATAACACAAATATGTTTAAAACAGAATGAATGTTGGTAATTAATAAAACAATTATATTTAATGAAAAAGAATAAAAAAATAAATAATCAACGGAGGAAAGAAGAAAATGAAATGGGAGGTCATGAGAGTGACCACATGTAGTCTTAGTGATCCTCTGATATAGATTCTTATCTATATACACTGATTGTATCAATTTATTTAGGAGTAATTCTTCCTTAATATTTTTATGACACTATATAATTTAACTCCCTCCTAAAATATAATTAGAATTACTACAGCCAGCATTAAACAAAAAGAGATAATTTTTCACTGAATTTATTTTTCTGTCTTGAGCATGTTTATGAACGATAACAATTACCCAAATAGATATATACGAAATCAACGAGATAAATACTAAAGCATAGATATTGGAACAGAAGTTGAAAAATATAAACTTGATTGCTAAGTAATAATATGATCAAAACATGATAAAAAAAAAATTATTAATAAATCTAATGAGGGTTCACGTGAAGCGTAAATAGTTAAGCTAGGATAAATAAAATGAGGAGGGCTGCAAGTTCTAAATAGTAATATGGTCTGCGGCGTAGGAGGAAATAAAATAGGTAGTCAGCGCAGTAGTCAGTGGGAGTGATCTCTACAACTCAACAGTTTACTTTTTAGATGAGAGATTCGGATCCTCTACAATTTCAATAGTTTGCTATAATGAACAGGATAGAGGTAGTATTACAGATTTGAATTTGGAAAGGCAAGTAAATTTTATTATTGTTTTATTTTGAAAAAAAACAAAAAAAAAACTAATTTTTAATCTATTTATTAGTCTCATATATAATATTTATTCCTTTTAAAACTAATTACATATTACTCTTGTCCCAAGTAAACACGATCCATATGGGATTGTGAAGTCTAACTAAGAATTTAAAATGAACGTCGATAATATTTTAGGCTTCAGGTTCAAACAAAGTAGGATACATACTTATATAATCGTGGTGTGAAGTAATATGCGGACGCCCCACAAGTTAAACTTTTTTTAAATGTCTGTAAACGTAATATATTTAAGGAAAATGAAGATTGGCAATATTCTATTATTAAAAGTGGAGGTATGCCAGGGTAAGGTATGAGTAAAAACTAAATCACGAAGTCCCCCAAATATTCACTAGAACATAAATGCTCCCTTAAGTTTAACTTTATATACAACAGCACACATGTTGACCATGAGGTGGTGCTGTAGAGTCTGCTATTATGATGAGTAAAACACGAACCTAAAATTTTTAACCTATACAATTTATTCTTTTGTGTTTCAAATTTTGCCTCGTCGTGTTTTCATTTTTTGGACGTGAATCATAACTTAATGAGTTTATTGTAAATAATTGACAAAGTAAAATAAACATACGTGGTGATTCAACTAGTCTCATATTAATTGTCCCGATGCTGCTCGAATTAGATTAGGAAGTATCACATGGCAAAATTACATAGGCAGAGTTGATATATATAGTAAACAAGTCTAACCAATAGCGATATTAAAGTCATGGGGGCTAGACCAAAAGCAGATAATAGCGACGGAGTGTACACTTCGTCTAAGATAAGGTCTTAATTTTCTAGGCTATTTTAACTTATTGCAAAAGCGAAAATCAACTTTGTATCATTGTTAGAAATCCTATGTAGAAATCTCCACGTTAAAAACTAGAGAATCAAGGATTGTAGGATAGTGATTGAATAGTGTATTGAAGTTTGATATGTGATAATCTGATGATTGATGAATAATAGTTAAGTACAAGATTCCTTACAAGGAGTCGAGAGATTACAAGAGTCTAAGTTACTACCTTAGATCCGACACTTGTTTTTGTGGTGTGTGTTTTTTTTTTTTTTTGCAAATTTGGTATTACGATTATATATACAATAATTAACGCCTAATTGTACTATAATCTAAATAGAATCTAATCCTAGTATACACATCCGCTAATCATCATCTAATATATAGAGAAAATAATAAATAAATGAATCAGCATTCTAATGCACACTCTAAATTATTACAACACTGACGTAACTGCAGTCAGCTCGTTGGATCGGTCCTGTTGACAGTTCCACTCATCAGCTTCCTTTCCTCATAAACACTTGCCATGCAGATAGGGTAAGAAATGCGTTGGACCTGTTCCTTGTGATTATGTCCTCGGCAGTTTCCTCTTCTTCAACAATCCCTCAAGCTAGTAAAGAGAGGAAACAGACTACTCCTAGTGCTTATGAATATCCCAATAAAAAAAGAACTTGAATACCCAGCGAAAACTTGTTTGGTCAATGTTGGGTAATGGTGTTATTGTCGACATCCACAAAAAAAACATTGTAAATCCCAGCCACAACTGATTTGTTAATGATCGGTATGTTAATGTTTTTTTCTATCCCTTGTTCTGTGAGCCGATAATAAATGTTATGATTGGTTTTGACACTTTCTCTTGATCTCCCTTGTATCAAAACTCGTGAGATATTAATAAACTGAATACGGGTAGGATATGGGTAGGACAAGCTGTCTAAGCAAAATTAACTACTTTGGCTGCGTGAAGTATGACTTGTTTTGTAAAAAAAAAAACTTCCACATCCTTAGCGTTGAAGCCAGCCCACAAACAGGTGCATGCTTCGTGCGGTCAAGTGTTAAGATCCCACCCTTTAAAACAAATTCTTTTTCCTATCCCAATTATCAACAATGTCACTCTTTTTGCATACTAGTATAATAATTAAAACTCAAAAAACCACATGATTAAGAGTTGGTTTGAGTTTTAATAATTATACTAGGGAAAAATAGTCGGCTTCGACGCGACGTTTAACAGCATAGTGTTAAAAAATTGTAGAATATGTTTTCTCAATTAATTTAGTGTTCACAATAATTGTTGACATCGTCTTCTGCGTGTTTAATTGGTAGGAAGGAAGGGAAAAATATCTCTAAATTTTGTGTTTTAATAGTGATTTTATTCCTTGATATACTATATGACGTATCAGACCAGATCTACAAACTTGGGATTCGCGTTCCTCAATTGGATAGAAATTTTAAAATGAGATGATAATAACCCATTCAAAAGAATATCCATATCCAATCTAACTCATTTCGAAGTCTAAAATTTAACTGAACACTTTAATCACGTTCATGTCCATTAAAAGTTTCTCTTGCAACCCTAGATGCATGAACATGATGCCAAATCATTATATTTAGTATTTAAATTTAAAAAAAGGGTGAATAAATGGAGCAAATAAGAATTTGTATTCCATTAAAAGGAATATGCAGGGCTGTTAATTACTTTAGGTTTATAGAAAAGGTTACGCCAACATTGACACTCATAACACATATTAGGCTAATTATTAGAGTAGAATTACTGACAAAATAACGTATTATTGTAAAGAACATTAAGTTATTTAAGACTAGAAAGATACTAACCTTTTCAAACGATTTTAAGGGGATATTTAAAGAATTTCGATACATCCGAGTATTAAGTTAATGCAAATTTTGTAATTTATTAATAATAGTTATAGTTGGTGGACCAAGTCCATAACCATTTGAATATTACTTTTATATTGTCCATACTTAAACACAACTTAAAGGAGGTTAAAGTTAGTAATCATTAGTTGAAGAAATCAAAAACATAGGAGAGAACGCTCTAAACAACGAGAAGATACAATTGTGTTATCCTATGATTTAAAATTTGCACTATACAATTACAATATAAAATACTGAGATTGAATTTGGTTCCTATTCATGATGGGGTTTCGAAAATCGTAATGGATTAAAAAAAGTGTTAGTCTGCAAATTTTAAACTGGTTGAGGGACAAAGTTCTTAGGCATCATTAGGGCGAATCAGGTCAAAGATTGCATAGATACCTTTCTGAAATTAGTGCAATAATTTTGTTTTTGTACAGAATGGATTTTGGAAAATGGTGGAGTGAACGTTGCGAACTTGGGTTAGATGTATTTTTTGGCCACGGTGGTAAACGTTTGCAGACTTTGGTTTTCGATGGTTTGTTAATGAGGGAGTGATTCTATTTTATTTATTTACAAATAGATACTAATTTTTGGAACTATTCAGATATTGTAATTCATTGTAGGTGTTCATATTATATGATTTAACATGTTCTAGGATATTATGGAGAGATGAAGAGTTAAATTCTTGGTAATTTTTTTAGCAAAGATTGTATACTGCATTGACCATGAGATGGATAACCGGGGTTGAGAAAGTGGGTCAATCAATGTGGGGGATGTGAGGATGTAAAGATTATAATTTGGGCACGATGGAGATCGTCCATTCGGTCTTTTGTTGATTTCTATGTATAGCGTGTGAGATCTCTAACGGACACGTCGAGATCGTCCATTGGCGGCAATGGACCGACGGAACGAAGTCCAATGGATCATGAACTCTCGATGTATTATTTTCGAGGAGTATCATGCTCTCGGTTTGAGAGAGTACTGGGAATATTGAGACATATATTTCATGGTATCATATTTGACATGCATTTCTCACCCTTCATTTTGATGATTATGTATTTATTGGTCGTCTGGAAGATATTGAGGTTGGATTACCTCATTAGATGAAAATTTGATAGGTAAGGTAATATAGGACTGCATAATTAAAGAATGATTCTTTCTTAAGAACTTTACGCTCACAAACCTTAATGCGTTGTCGGCAATGAGAAATTGGGTAACACATGAGTCCGTACTTCATACTACACTTGAGCATCCTCTTTGTGGTGCAGATCCATCGGTACGCGAGCACATCTGTGGAGCAAATTGAATCCGAGTTTGGAGTGGTCGAGGTGGTGAGGTGCTTGGCGGTTCCGCCCACACCCTCCTATCTTTACTTATTGTTATTAGTATTCACACGGGATATTCCTTAGTTGATTCATTATTAGTTTCACTCGCATCTGTATATAGAAGCTCTTAGTATTATGACATTTAATTGCTTTGCGGTGAATGAAATTTTTTAGCTTTCAGCAATTCGTACTTAAAGAACTTATTGGAGTTTCACTTGGTGTTTTCTTCTTTTTTCTCATATTAGTAAAACTGATTAAAATATGTTGGATTGACTTATCTATTGGTTGGAAAATATAGGTGTCAGTCACGACTTGTAAATCTTAATCGTGAATGAAACATTCATTCTTTTAAATTGAGAGCTGTAATTATAGAAAGGGTCAATGTAAGTTTTCATCTGTGCTGACTTGGACTACCCAATAACAAATTAAACAAAAAAAAGTTCGTTTGTATACACCTGTTATTGCAAAAAAAAAACAAAAAATGATGAAAAAAAGCGGAAAATAAAAAAGAAAGGAAGATAAAAATATAATTTACTCAATTGAATACTACCAAATTTTTAGAAAAGAAGCAACCAATCTCAAACAAATATTCTGTAGTTCTTTGAAAATCCTATTTTTTAAAGAATTGAATATGAAAGAATATTCCATGTTAAATAAAAAAAAATCAAGTGTATTTGAATTACTCAGAAGACTAACCTAAAAATCCGTACATTAAAAATATAAGATAAGAAAGAAAGATAGTCGAGATTGGACTAATTTTGTCTCCTCTAAAAGTCTGTTTTTTGGGATTATTGTTGGAAGTTTTGGTTGGTGTATTTGGTAAAATATGACCACCTTAGGGCATGGTAATGTTATATTATATTTTGTTAGTTATAAATAGTTGAGTTAGGTCTATAAATTTAATTATATCATATTTTTTAAATTTAGTGTGAATATTGAAAAATTAAAAATAGATACTAATTATAAATTGATTACGGATGTAAAAGGATAAAATATAAAATAATATTCAAGAAATAACATCAATAAGTGATCCAAAAACCAATCATAAATGTAATTTTGTATGTAATGGTTGAAAACGAAACGTGAAGAGTTTATTTGATCTATAATAAAAATAGAAACGATTTTACGTGATTTCCCCTTATTTGAATCACAATTATATAAGAAATTTATCTGTGATGTATCGAGATGTACGTTAAACAAACAGTAAGAGAAAAAAAAGGGAGAAAATGATTGTGAATTTAAACACAAAAACAATTTATTAAATGAGCTTATTTAAGGAAATGAAATACAAAGGAAACTTTAAATTTACATTTAGAGGAATGATGGGACGAAAGAGATAGGAGTCATTTTAAGACAACAACATAAATGACAAATAATAATGGAAATAATATTCTATTTTTTGTGGAAGGAAATGACGAATGAGAAACGAGGAGGGACAAATTTGAAATGGAACAGTAATAAATAGTAATAAACTAATGAGAAAGATAATTAACATATTACAAGTGGTCTTGTAATTAAAAAAAATTTGAAAGTGTTATAATTTGAGAAAAAAGGATAGATATAATTAGCCAATGAGGGCAGTACCTTTTATGTTATCAATCACTTAAATCATATATAGATATAGATTCTTTATAGCAAAAAAAGGATCTAAAATAAAATAACAATGATGATTAAATTCATTACTAAATAAACGTCTAAATACATATGCACATAAAGTATCACTCCCTTCGTTTCAAAAAAAAAGAATTGATCTTTAGTTCCTTTTAGTTGTTTAAAAAGAACGTGACCATTTTTTTGCCACTACTCTTAGACTGTAAAACTTCGTGATAGATGTAAGAAGACCATAAGATGTAAAGACATTTATGACACATAACATAACTTTAATGTAGCACCACACACTTAAAAAAATCTTGTTTATTGTTTTCTCGCAGACTCATGTTCGAAGTCAAACTTAGGTATATTTTTGAACCTGGAGAGCAGAAGAGTAAGTCTTAATTCCTTAGTTCTTGAATAAATTCTTTTAAAAAACAGAAAAAAAAAGAGATTGAAGAATTAATGATGAGATTGAGAAAGGAAAAGAGATTTCATGTATAATGATGAAAGGAATTGAAAATAGACTACCATGAATATAATATGAGTAAGGTAAAATGTTTCAAGTTTGTAAAATTAAGAAAGAGGCAAAAAAAACAAAATTATAGAAAAGAAAAATCAATAAATTGTTTTGTTTATAGTTTAAAGAATATTGCCCAGTAAAAGGATAGATCTAGATTTCTTTCAAAATAATTTAAAATATGGGTAATAGTTTTTGTTTGCTTCTTTAAAACGTTATAGGAATAATGATGTATTGATGTAAAAGCATTAATAATGGCATATCCAATTATGTAACACACAAAAAAACATATCCTTTGAATTTACTTGTTCAAAACGTTTATATGTTAAAATTTGCTCTGTGTTTTCTACGTATTTAACTTATTAAAGAGTGTTTTAATTATTAGCAGCCATGGATAATAAATGATCTTCAAATATATGCCTGCACACATGTCATTTTTCATGATATGAAATATAAATATAGCATTTCTTCTGGTAACTAAATTGATGATATCTTGTCCTTAATATGTTGTATACAACATCTGAATAACTACAAACCTTATTAGAAAAGTATCAGTCGTACTCGTGTACTTCTCTATGATTTTACCAAAGAGGCAACAGAAAAGAAAATAAAATAGAAAACTTTTAAGAAAAAAAAGAATTAGTAGAAACACAAGAAGGTGAAAAAATAATGTCAACATTAATTTTGGCTCTTCCAAAATAAGAAAAACACATTTTTCCTATCTCGATCAGATGTTATGAAGTCCATAAATAGATTAATATTTCGTAAAAAATCTTCCTTATTCTCTTAATTTTGATATAAATGTCATAAATAGAAATGATTTTTCTTTCATCAAGTTCTTCTTGCCCTTATTGAACACTCTCACTCTTACAAAAATCTCAATGGCACTGGAATTCACACCCGTTCCAAGAAAAGACTCTTTGTAGGAAAAAGATAGGAAATTATGTTTCTAAAAGTACTCCGTTATTGTGTAACAAGGTACACTTAAAATTTCTCCACCAAATGATTATTCTTCCCAAAATATCTTTGTTTTATAGGAAAAATATAGATGAAACATTCCTTTTCAAAAAAGTCTTTATTTTGAGACGGTAGAAGGTATGACCCTTGTGGCATGACCGTCTTTTATACACCCGAACCTGTTCTGTGAACAAGATAGAGGGAGGCGTCTCAGTTGTTGCTTTATGACTGACAAGTTTGATTTTATAGGCCTAAATATAAACATTGTGGAAATATGAAAAGTTTTTACCTCTGCATCTTTTATTTTACTTAAAAGTTATTAATGCGTTAATAATGCCATTTAAATACTTTATTTTTACAGTATAAA
Organism: Solanum habrochaites; assembly: GCA_027704765.1. Taxonomy (NCBI): domain Eukaryota; kingdom Viridiplantae; phylum Streptophyta; class Magnoliopsida; order Solanales; family Solanaceae; genus Solanum; species Solanum habrochaites. Next base: position 60,262,869 of record JAKWJA010002489.1, on the reverse strand, counting down.
TTTAAAAGCCTAAATAACAATTTTAAAAGTCAACATTAAAAGAAGGTAAAAAAATAGATAATGAAGGTGTGGAATATTGAGGGTTCCACATCGAACGTTGAAAACTATATTAACTTTTATGTTGCTCCAAGTTTCAAGGAAAAAAAGAGGCAAGATTTGACGGTATCAATTATACAATTTGTTTTCTTAATGTACTCTTAAAATTTCCATATGAATATGATTTCTTGTGAATGAAACGTGGTAAAACCAATGATTATTGCCTTATGGTGATCCAAAAACAAATAAACCTGATTAATATTGTTAACAAATAAATTTATGTACTTAATTAAGATGGTCAACGAATCGAAGGTGTCTAATTAAAAAAACCTATTGGGAAATTACATATGTTTGTTAAAAGACGCAAGTAAATTTATTATATTAAATGTGATTGTTTAATTGCAAATTGTTTTTTAACAAAATGGTTCAACTTCTATTTTATGTGTCCAATAATATTCTCCGTGTCATTCTAGCTGACACGCAAATGTTTAAAGTATTGAACTTAAATAAGTATTTGATTTGGTGGTATACTTTTACCACTTAAATCCACTAGATAACAATGCTTTTATCTCTTATCACTTTATTTTATATTCTATCTAGAAGATAAAGAATATATCTTTTAGATTTAAATAGAGATCAAAGTAAGAAAAGTAGCATTGATGGAATGGGAGATCACACCTTCAACGAGAGAAAGAAATAAGAGGACCAACGGGAATCTCTCGAAAATCCCCATAATTTAAACCTTTTATTGTCATTTACCCCTCCCTTTCACTCATTGCACAAGTATTTAGGGGTCCTCCCTCTGTTTATATTGGTCCCCCGTTTTTTCCAGCCCTATATTGATCCGTCGCCGTTCCCTTTCCCTTCCAACCCACCTTTCCGATATAAAAAGAATCTCTGGAAAGATTGCGAATTTAAAGATTGGGGAGGAGGAGGAAACCTTTTTTGGGTTAGGTGCTCGTGCGACATTGTAAATTTACCTTTTGAATTTCTTTCCCTATAGGAGGGTCTCCGTAAGCATCTGTTATCTTTCTTGTGACTAGAGAGGATGTCTCAAGGATCTTCATATGGCAAGACGAAACCTTTAGAAGAAAGTATGGTATAAAAAAAATGCGGAGCAATTCCTGCTGATACCGAGAACAAGTTCTGAATTGGTCCAAGGGGATTAGTATTCTAAATCTTTCTTGCTAAGTAGAAGTTTTCAAGGGGTTACTTTTGATCAAATCTAATAAAGTAGAAGTTTTCAAGATCTACTCTTGATCTCCAAATCTACATTACCCATTTGTTTTATCAGCCGACTAAGGACGAGGGTTGGAGGGCTTAATAAAGCAGTTAAAAATAGTACTTTGAAAGTGTGTGAAATTATTTTAATTATAGCAGTTAGTGTTGGATATAAAAGTGCTGCAGTTTGCTATGCCAACGGGAAATAGGGAAAAACTGGAAGAAGCAATGTTAGGTATGTTGTAATAAAGTAATTTGAAGCTGGTTATAAAAAAATACTACGGCAAAAGACAAAAATGTTGGTAAACTTAAAACAGCGGATAAGCTAAAACAAAAAAAAAGCACCCTACCCAGCTTTGTAACTTTGGGTTAAAATAAGTTTTTTTTAACTTGAAAATAAGCTAGTGTGAGTATGCCTAACCAGCAAGTGAAGTCAAAAATTAGCTTGTACGTAGTTTGACCAGGTTTTTAAGCTGAGCCAAATCGGCTCTGGCTAACTCTGTTCCAAGAGCAACTTTGTACTCATAAAAAAAATCATGTATATCAGTTAATTAAATTATAAGTTAGGAGCATAAAATCTAAACTGTTTCATAAAAAGATAGAAATGTCAGGATCATCCGTAAATGGATATTACGATTTACAAAAAGTCATATTCATGAGGTTTTGTATGTCTAAAGTCATATAGTGCGTCAAGTGAGTTCATATGAATCCACTTCGTTGAGTTGACTTTATGCAAGGAGGAGAAATTCTGAGTATGTTGAATGATTCAGGCATTCCTTCTTGTTGAAATTTGTAATGTTTACGTTGCACTTCTTGTTGAAGTTTATGGCATAATCTGTATGAGTGGAAGAGAGAGATTACATTAAAGGGGATATCAATTATAGGTGCTATATAATGAGCATAATCAATATCTCCATACGTCAAATACATATTCACCAAAGCTGAACCAACTATATGATTAACATCAATGTTGTACTTCTCCACGTACAAATGAACCCATTTACCGACCCTCTAATGCTCCCAACTGCACAAAAGCAGATAAAATTATAGACAACCGTAACTTCATTAGGCTTTACACCCGCCATCTGCATTTCCCTGAACAACTCCAATGATAATTCATTTCGTTGGTTCATTTACTTTAAAAAGCGGAAAGTTAGAAATCCAAAAACACACACACACAAAAAAACCCTGGTTTAAATATAGGAAGAGTTGAAATCAAAAGAGAGGAAGAATTAAAGGAACCAGAGTTGTTGTGTACAAACAAATTACAAAAAGGGCTCCACATAACAACATAAGCATTAATTTTGTCAGATCTCACATATCCATTTGAAGAATTGACCAAATTTGGGGTTGAAATAACCCAGAGAACATTTTAAAAGGCAGAAATTGCCAAACCCAAGCGAATCTGGATGAACTACATCAAAAACTCACCTAATAACGTAGAGACAATCTGCACAACCGAAGAACAACAGAGAAAATGCACAGGAAGTTTGAGAGCTATGAAATCCTGGAGCAACTTACTGGGTTAGAAAAGAGTAGCACGCGTTACAGTCAGAAAGACAGCACAATCTAAAGAAAATAAAGTAAATGAAATAATTGATTGAATCTCTAAAGCCAAAAATGGATAGAAATAGGGAAGAAGCTAATGGGATTAACGCCATTAAATTTTAGTAGTCTTGTTAAGTTCTTTTAAAAAATACATCTAAAATGGTAAGCATATCAATTTGAGGAAAAAGTATGAAAGTTTGAGCTAATGTTTTGCTCGTTTAAAAATTGCCAAGAACTGGGGTTTCTTGAGTGCACATAACAGATCAGTTTTTATATTGTCTAATATCTCAATCATCCAGAATCTTAGAACCGCCCAATTCATTATCGAATTATGAATGTGTTGGATGCATGTAGGCGCAAAGAAGTACGGCAGTTACATCAGAGTTTTTCCTATGAAAAATACAGGAATGAAGAATAATACTCACTGGGACGCTTTTGGGAGCAATGTTTGTTGAGGATTTGAGTTTGCTGAGCTATCAATTTCTGCACTATAGAGCAGATTGATTATGACTCTTAGAATTAAAATAAATACAGAATAATCAGAAAAAGTCTTTTTTTGTGCCTCATTTGATTTTTCTCAGATCATTGCGTAGTCAAGTTCACTGTTGCTGCTGAGTGGTTAGAGGTCATTCATGGAGTTTGTTATGTCGGTGAAATAACCTGTGAAACAACATGGATACACCACTATATCAACCAAAGTATTTTGGTAAAGGAAAAGCGGAAGGAAAAAGGTAAAACATACAGTATGCATGCAAAATGAATGTGTAAATTAAAATGATTCACAGAAATAGCATTAGAGATATGTTGAAGTTAGCAGAGGTAGTCCGACTTACGATTCTTCAATTCTGAGCAGCAAATCAGGTGGCAGTACCATTGAGTGAGGGTCAGAGCAGACATCTTGGTAAACCTTGCTCGTTCAGCTACTCAAGTCAATCAGTAGTATTTCATAACAAGAAACAAAGTATGAATTTGTATAACAAATATTTTCAGAAGTATATGCAGGCAACTAAAAATTACAGCGAGAAGTTTGATGAAATTGACAAAATTAGAGTCGATTGTTGCCTCATTAATGGGAAAGCTCTGTAAATAATTTCATCATAGACTATATTATATGTTGAATGATCATCAGTACTGTCTGCTGTAGGTGGACGGATTAATATTTTTACACACTGAACTTTTTGCTCTTGATAAAGCCACATATAGTTGACTATGTGAAAAAAAGAGTTCTCGTAAGTAAATTCCAACAAAATCTAATGTTTGACCTTGAGCTTTATTTATAGTCATAGCATAACACAATCGCAGAGGAAACTTTGTTCTTTTAAATTGTACTGGGATTTTCTCATCTTGAGATATTAGTAATGGAATTCTTGGAACAAATACATGTGTATTTTTGAAGTCGCCACTTTCAATTTTAGCACTTATGATATGTGTTTTAAAGCTTCAACATGTTAACCTTGTGCCATTACATAAACCTTCTGGAGGATTCAAATTTCGTAATAATATAACTGGAAAGTTTTCCTTTAATGTTAACCTATAAGGAGGTAAGCCAGGAGTGTGTAGAGTATGTAGGAAATCTTCAAATTGGCTTTGATCATTTGGTTCAACAGTTTCGTCCGTTGCGACATATGTTCTAGCTCTTTCTGGAAATTTTATAATTAACATATCAGTTATTTCATCTACAAAGTCATTTTTTGTTGTTAGAATAACATGAGAAGATATTGCAGTTGATTCAGAAGAAAACACATATAAATTAGGATATGTTATGTTAAATAAAGCATCTAACGAATGTTCTTCAGTTGTAAAAGGTATAATAAGAGAATCAGGAATCTCAATTTTGTTTTCACAATTAGCTGTTTCGTTTCCATTTCCAATTCTAAGTAGATATTCACAAAAGAATGGATCTGTTCTTGCACCATATTTTCAGATAGATTCAATTTCTTAAGATCATTTCAAATATTGGAATATAATAAGCTTTGATGAATAAAATCTTAGTTTTTGCCGTTTTGCACTACTGGAAGAGTCTGTCTAAAGTCACCTCCGAATACAATAACTTTACCACCAAAAAGTGTCTTCACATGCATAATATCTCTTAAAAGTACATCAAGAGCTTCAATCATGTTTTTTGGCCATAGATGCTTCATCCCATACAACTAATTTTGCTTCTTGAAACAAGCAAGCAAGTGGACTCTGTTTACTTATATTACAACAAAAATTATCATCTATGTCAATAGGCATTTTAAAATGTGAATGAACAGTCCGTCCTCCAGGAAGAACAGAAGCTGCTACTCCTGAAGTTGCAGTTGCTAAAGCTATTTGTCCGTGAGATCGAACAGTTGCTAATAAAGCACGGTATAAGAAAGTTTTACCTGTTCCTCCGGGACCATCAATAAAAAGGGCTCCTGGCTTCTTGCAAGAAATTCTATCCATAATTGTATTATATGAAATAAGTTGTTTGACATTTTATCTTTTTGGCAAGAGCAAGTCGTCTTAACTGACAATTATGTTTCTCCAAAAGGATGTCTTTTGTGTCCTTAGTAGTTTCAGAAGATTTAATATTCTCTAAGATAAGTCCGCACTCATTTGTGTCGTGTCTCATGGAATGTAAGATATGATTGATATGATTTAAAACTTTGTATTGAATACATTTTGGTTCAGTATTGGAGAAGCTTTTTGAAGTCTTCTGATAGTGAATCCTCAAACATTTCCCATAATTCTTTCGGGTTAGAAGGATTGCAATATACTAATATGTAGCGAATAAACACCTTAAACTATATGGCATCTGATAATTCACAGCCTCTAACATACATTCAATTAGACTATTGTTGCAATAGAGTAGTCCTCTTTTTTATGCAGATTCACGAAATGTGCTACAAGGTACTCCATTAACAGTGAGAAGATCTCTATATGATTTTGGTCCTCTTACGTTCATTAACAACAGCCTGAGGTAATATCTTTCCCCTTCAGTCACATGACATGTGGCAACACGTCCAATTACATCACGTTCTTTTCTACGTGTCCACATTTTGTCTCTTGGACACCAAACAAAGTGTTGTGGGAATTCCTTGTATAATAATTTCATATTCATAGCATGCTCATTTGTTCTATTCATAGAGGAAAATTCGGTCAACATGGTTCTTTTTATTAGTGGATTATTTAAGATTATGTTAACGCTTTCAGTACTTCTAAACGAGACAAATTGTTGTCCTTCTAAATGAAATTGAAGATGATACACACTTGGAGTCATTTCACTAATAGGAAAACCCATTAAACGCCATGCTGCTTCGGGTGGGGAAACCTATCTTGCATACCGATATTCTTTTATTTCGTCTATTTCTACATTGTCATGTATAGAATATGCAATTTTATCATGGCCTTTGCAAAAATATTTGCAAATATATTTCACAACTTTAATATCAGAACAAACTTCAACATTTATATGACAATCAAATTTACAAAGTAAGTATTGGGTTATATGGGACAACCCACGAATTGTCCATGTGATGTTTTCTCATGTATACATATTTCCCAGTATTACGCCTCTTATAAAGTGGATATGAATTCTTTCCATTTGATGTTTTTTCAGTAGTCTTTTGGATATTGAAATTTACAAAAGCCCTTTTTTCCCATACCTGAATTTGTAGGGTTTATATCACCACATAGACCCTGCACCATATGTTGAGGACACGTGAATAAAGATATTGCTCATTAGAATCGGGTAATTCAGCAGAAAAAAAATTATCATATGATTCAGGTGTCAACAATTTGTATTCATTAGTAAGAATAATAAGGAAATGAGTTCTATAGCGTACATAAAAGCAACAACTTTTCCAAATATGTATCTTTTCAAAATATCCACTTTCAGTTCTTCTATTTTAGCTCGGAATACACAGGACACCAAATCAGGTCTATTTTGAGCTTCATCAGTTGATAACATATGTTGTTTTATTTCTGTCCAAGATGGATTGCATGTCATAGTCACAAAAAGATCAGGTTTTTCAAAATGTTATACCAAGTCAATAGCATCCATATACCTACGATGCATATCTCTTGGTCCGCCTATGAAAGTAACAGGAAGAATGTTTTTTTCCCAATTGTGGAAGCCTCTGTTTCACCAACTCTCAAAAAAACTATAATTCCTTTTTAACACATCTATTCTAAATAAGTCTGGTTTAAGTAAAAAAAAAATCCAATCTTTGTGTTTCAAGTTTTATGAAAACATCTACTATAAATTGTTGAAATAATCTACCACAATGTAATACTCCATTTTCATCATCTTCTCTTATCTGAATTTTGTAACAGTAATATTCACGGCAAGAAACCATATCTCTTTTTCGTTTTTCTTATTAAAGACTTCAACCTCCATATGAAGAACTTCATCAAATAGTGCATATATTATTTACACTTGGTAATTCTTCGTGTTCACAATAAGATTGATTCCGCCGGGAATTTTTTTTTATACCACAATACCATCCATTTGTTAGGTTATGGGCCTTTTCCCCTTCCTATGTGGATAAATAAAAGCCCAATTCGGACCAACCCATTTTTGCCCATAGGCCCATTCTTATGAGGAAAATATTTATCTCAGGTGACAGGGGCAGGAGAACACTTCACAAAATGCGCTTTGACAGCGAGCGAGATCTTTGAAATTCAATCAGAACAGCACTGGGTGGGTGGGTGTCCAACAAACATTCTTTAGCTAAGAAGGATTCATTCACCGCAGCTTAGGTCTTATTTTCATATACACAGAGAGTTTTTTTCAGCAGCCAAAAAGAGAAAGAGAGCAGTTTTCGCAGTCAAAATTCAGCCCTAACAGCCAACTTCAAATTGCGATTCCCGCTTCGTTTCTTATCCGATTGAGCTGATTTTTGGACAGCATATTATCTTCACTCAATCTTTGATTAGGAAAGACAGAGTGGATTTGGTGGCCTGCAACTTCAGTTTTGTGTCTGGAAATTGGTGATTTTGCTCCTTAATTCTCAGATTTGGTGCAATCTTTATTTGTGTTGTCAGTGTTTGGCACTTGTTTTGTGGATTAATTGTGGAGAAAATATTGTACCTCTTGGGTGATTATAGTGGGCTTTTGGTCTCGTGGTTTTTACTCTTCAAGCAGAAGGTGTTCCACGTAAATCTGGGCTTGTGTGATGGTTTATTATTGCATGTTAGATTAGTTTGTTGAATTATTACTGCCTTACAATATTGCTTGTGGTTTGCTTTTTCTCTCTTGGTTCAAATCGAAAGGAAAGAAAATATAGACTCGGGGTATTCTTCCGCTGTTATCCATGTCAGACATTTCTTTGTTAGGCCTGTCTTTCACAAAAGTGGGATCAGAGATGATTATTGGTGATTGGCGTTTTGATGATGGAGGCAAATATGAGCAAAATGGTGTGTTTAAATAGTAGAAATATCATATTTGGAAAGTCAAGATGAAAAGATCTTCTATTTGTCAAAGAAGATGCATTTAACTGTGTTTGTTCATACTAAGCCCTCAGTTTTGAATGATGAAGAATGGAATAGACATCTGGAGGTTTGTGGCCTATATTGAGAATGGGTGAGATAATGTTAGAAATCTATGTGAATGAGACACATGCAAAAGTTATGTGGGACAAGCTCGAGACACTTTACTGCTTCGAAGACTGGCAACACACAAGTTGTTCTTATTGAAAAATTAATTGAAAATCAGGTTTAAAAGAGGAACTCCTATTTCTGAGCAATAATGATTTTCAGGGTGTTCTTAACAGCTGCCGGAATGGGTTGTTAAGTTGATGATGAGATACAGGGACTTTGGCTTCTTAATACTCTATCAGAATCTTGGAAACTCTGCGAGTTTCTTTGACATAATTCTGCTCCCAGTGGTTGTTTGTAACCATGGAATATACTAAGAGTGGTGTCTTGAATGAAGAAATGAGAAGAAGATCTCAAGCCTCACTTCTTCAGCTTCACCACTACGATGTTTTGGTTACTGAGAAGGAGGAGAAACAAGTCAACAGGTCAGAAGATAGATGTAAAGTAAAGCAAGTCAAAGTCATAAATACAAGAAAGAATATGCCCACAATGTTGACTATTGCCACAAGAATGGGCATATCATGAAATATTGTTACAAGCACAGGAGATATAAGACAACAAAGAGAGGAAGGAGATTAATGAAAAAATCGTGTTTGTTGATGTTGTTGCTAATGATGATCTTCTTGTTTCTTGTATGCAAATGCCAGTAATCTTGCTTCGTTGATGAGCTCTAGCTGGTTTGTGGATTCTGGTGCTATTCTCATGTCGCCAAAGACGGAATTATTTTCTCTTATACTCCAGGTAATTTGAACGTTGAAAAGAGCAAAATCATGAAGTTGATGAAGTTATAACTGACATTGGGACAGTTTGTTAGAAGTGAACAATGGTTCCAAAACTAGTTCTCAATATGTAAGCATGCCTCAGATGTTCGCTGTGATGAATTTGATTTGATGGGATATATTGATGATGAGGCGTTATAAATACAATTGGGTTGGCAAGTGAAGCTTACTAGCGGTTTGATTGGTTGTGGCCGTGGTGACAAGTTGTCTAACTTGTAGTATTTCAGGGCTCCATGTCCACGAGAACTCAGTAAATTTGGTGGAGAATGAACTCATCAGAGTTATGAGCATGGAAGGCTGAGTCATAGAAGCGAGAAGGGGGATTGTAGTTTGGCTAGAAAAATTTGCTTTCTGAGTGGAAACCAAGCAAAGTTGAAAGAAATGGATCCATTGCAGCCGGTAAACCGAAAAAAGTGTCTTTTCAGAGTCATCCGCCTTCAAGAAAGCTTGATCTTGCTGGAGTGTACACTCTGATTTTGTGTGGTCCTTTTAAGGTAAGATCTAATGGCTGGTTGCACTTCACTTTGTGACTTTTATTGATGATCATTTCTCGCCAAACTCTTGGTATTTCATTGAAAGTCCAAGGATCAAGTACTTGATGTGTTCAGAGTTTTCGGCCTTGGTGAAAGACAAACAGGAAGACATTGAAATGCAATCCGCTCAGATAATGGTAGTGAGTATATTGGTGCATTTTGATGATATTGACAGAGAGAAGGGTAAGGACATCAAAAAAACTCCTCCAAAGACTCCTCAGTTAAATGGTTTTGCAGAAGGAAGAACAGAACTCTAGTTGAGAGCGTTTTAGATGTATGCTTTCAGATGCTAAGTGTCAGATCCCTTTTGGGCCAGAAGCACTTAATACTGCTGCTTATGTTATCATTTATTCTGCTGTTGACTTTTGCTTTAGATGGTGATGTCCTGACAGAGTTTGGACTGGTAAGAGTTTTGTAGACCTTTAGAGTCTTGGGTTTGTAAATCTTTGTACATGTTCCTAAGGATGAAGGTTCAAAGTTGGAGTTTAAAATAGGCAGTGTATCTCATTGGTTATGGTTCAAGATTGACTTTGGCTATCGTTTCTATGATCCTTATTGAGAAGAAAATGTAGAAGCGTGATTGTTGTGTTATTTGAAGACCAAACAATTGAGATTTGACAAAGATGACAAGGCTGATTTTGCAGAGTAGTGAGAGCTAGTTGACGTGTGATCTAGTTCCTTTGACTATTGCACGAAGAAAGAAGAGAAATCTTATGATGAAAATCAGTGGATAATGAAGATGGTGATCATGTCAGAAATGACGACATGATGTTGTTGATGCTCCAGTGCAGATGATGGGTTGTCAACAACCAATTATAGATGCCTCCAGAGAGTTCTCTCAGACGATCTAGTAGAGGAAAATTCCTCATTCGTATTCTCCAAGAGTATGTACTCTTGACTGACGGGGGAGAACCGAGAGTCTTGATGAAGTCCTGGAAAGTGAAGAAAAAGAAAGTGGTTGATGCTATGGAGATTGAGATTAAATCCTTGTATGATAATCCTAACCTTTGATTTGCTTAGTTAACTAAAGGACAAAAAAACTTTGAAAAGTAGGGTGTTTTTTGTGTGAACATGAAAGATGGTAATCCAGTTCCACAGTTAAAAAGCTAGATTAGTTGTCAAGGGAATTTAATCAGAAAAGGGGAGTGGATTTTGATGAGATATTCTCTCCCGTATGAAAGTCTCCATTCGGTGTGGTTTTCTAGCTGGTGGCAAGTATAGAGTTAGAGGTGAGCAAAGGATGTTTAAAAACTGGTTTCCTCCATTGTGACTTCGATGAAGAAATTTATATGGAGCCAACGAAGGGTTTTTGAGTACAAGGGTAAAGATGAATATGTTTTGCAAAGTTTGAAGAAGAGCTTGTATGTTAGAAACAAGCTCCCAGGCAGTTGTAAGGAGTCTGGTTCTTTTATGAGTCAGCAGGCTTCAAAGAAGATTCTTCAGACCAATGTGTTTTTGTGCAAAAGTCGTGATGGTTTGACTTATTATGTGTTGCTTTATGTGATGACTGTTGTTGTTGAGTCAAATACTTGCAGGAGTTCAGACTAGTGGATGAAGCAAGAGTTGAGTAAGTCTTTTGCTATGAAAGATTAGGACCAGCAAGAAGATTTAGCCATGCAGATTGTCGTGATAGAAAGGCCAAGAAATTGGTATTATCACAAGAGAATACATTCAGAAAGTACTTCGAGATTCAGAATGGACAAACTAAGGTTGTCATACACTTAGCTATGCACTTCAATTGAGCACGAAACAATGCCTTCTAGTGATGATGAGAAGGAAGATATGAAGACGTACCTTTGTTTCAGCTGTTGGTAGTTTGATGTATGACATGGGTTGTACAAGGACCGTAATGCTCACGCGTTGGAGTTATGAGTGTTTTCTTTCAATCAGGGAGAGAACATGAATGCTGTGAGTGGGTTATGAGATATTCTCTGTGGCACTTAGTCGGGAGTTTGTGTTTTGGTACAGGGAAGCCTTTATTTGTGGTGGTATACTGATTCGACAGGGTTGGTGATGTCTGATACTCGCCCAAAGTCTACTTCAGAGTACATTGGTTACTTTTGCAGGGGAGCTGTGTCTTGGCAATCTAGTTGTGTTGCAAAAAATGTGTGCTCTATCTAATACAGAAGCTGAGCCTATTGGCTGGTTGAAGCTTGTAAAGAATTGCTTTGGATGAAGAGATTCTGGGGGAACTTGGTTGTGCTTCAAGATAGGTATGTGCTTATATGCTGACAGTCAAAGTGATATACATCTTGGCAAGAATTCGCGCGCGTTTCCATGGTGGTCTAAACCATGATGTGAAGATACCATTGGATTCGCAGATTGTTTTGTTGGATTCTAAGTCTTGTGACGCTTGAAAGATTTCATTACAATGACAATGGTTCCAAGATATGACGCATAAACCTTTGCAAGAGGGAAAAAATTGAAGATTGTGGGCATGAGTCGCCGGGATGGCGGTCTCCTACCACATAGTGTAAGGGAGACTTGTGTGGGTTATGTTATGGGGGCGTCTTTTTCCCTTCACATATGTGGAAACATAAAAAGCCCAATTTGGACCAACCATTTTTGCCCATGGCCCATATTATGAGGCAAATATAAGCCTTATTTAGGTCTTATTTTTCATATACACAGACAGTTTTTTTCAGCAGCAAAAAGACGAGAAAGAGAACAGTTTTCGCAGTCAAATTCAGCCCTAACAGCCAACTTCAAATTGCGATTCCCGCTTCGTTTCTTGTCGATTGAGCTGATTTGGAAAGAATATTATCTCATCTCAATAATTTGAGTAGGACTGCAGAGTTGGATTTGTGGCTTCAGATTCAGTTTGCTGTCGTGAACAGTAGCTGCGAAATTGGTGATTTTGCTCCTTTAATTCTCTAGATTGGTGAATGCAATCTTATTTTGGTTGTTGCTGGTTGTTTGGCACTGTTTTGTGGCCAATTTTGGGAGAACAATATGTAATCTTGGTGCTTATAGTGGAGCTTTTGGTCCGTGGTTTTTACTTTCAATCGAAGGGTTTTCCATGAAATCTTGGTGGGGGTCTGTGTGCTTGGTTATTATTGCCTTGTATATTTGTTTGCGTGGAATTACTTGGCTGCCTACTATAATATTGCTTGTTGTGGTTGTTGTCTTCCTCTTGGTTCAAATAGAGAAGGGAAAAAGTATAAACTTTGGCTACTCTTCCGCTGTTATCTGTAGGCATTCTTTGGTAGTGCTTGCCTTTCCAACACCATGTTGATTCATATGAAAATACTAACAGGTTTACGTAAAAGGAGCATAAAAACCTAATAATAATTACTAGTTGTTTATTAATATTGTTGTATAACAAATATGTGCCGACACAGAAACAATTTCAGGTGAATCATGTTCAACCCATATTCTAGCAACCTCAGATGCAGACGGTAAATTATAAACACGTTGATCTAAACCTGAATCACATTTAAGTGCAATACAAAAATCAGATAATGTTGGGATGTTCATCAAGGATTTTATAAAGATAAAATATGGATCTTTTGACAGCATGTTCATAAGTTTCCTGACAATTGATTTACTCATGTGTTGAATAGGCCATTCTTTTTGCTAGTTCACTTTCATTATCATAAACGTATAGTTGCAGGTTCTTTGGTTTGTCATCGGAGGAGAGTAAATCAGGTATAAAATGATACATTTGTCCTTGCATGCGAAATGTGTATATACCATAAAACTTTGTCATAAGTTACGCCAAGTGATGTGAAGGCAAACATATTATTATATGTTCTAATGTAAGTTCGGAAGTGCATAGATTCTTCAGTATTTCCCATATACAGATGGGATAAGTCATCAGGTAGTTGGTATGAAACTAATTTAATTGAGCCATTACCACAACAAAAGCCAGGCGATTCATACTGAAATCTTCTTGCCTGACAAAACTTACAGTTGGGAACATCTTTTAAGCATGTATAAGCAGATCGATTATCATTAATTTTTTTATGGGAGTTTTCTTTTAGCCTATTACCTGTATGTCATAAGTACTGTCAAAACTGAGTATAATCTGACATTCTAATGAAGTAATAGGAGAAATTACTTCCGTATAAAATGAATACCAACCTTTCTCTGTTGCGATTTTTTTTAGAAGTGACATTTTGTAAATTTGTACATGCGTTGGATGTTGAGTTTGAGATAGAAATGACCTCAGGAGTGACATTTAGTTGTTCCCTACATGTGCCGGATGTTGAGCCTAACATATACATCAGAAAAATTTAGATGCATATCTAACACATGATGCAACTAAAAAGCTAAAAGACAGAAATTATATATTTACCTTTTTCAAATACATAGAAAGGTGGGAGGACTTATTCTCTTTTGCTAGAAGAACTAATTTCATAGCATCCTTTTTTTGGACGGTATATAAAAAACATTATCCATTAGGTTAGCACATAATTGGATCTTTGTAATTTGATATTAGTAAAAGTGAACAAGCAGAAAATTTTCATTCCAACCTTGATATTAATAGAAGAGGGATCTTTTATAGTAAGAGCAGTTTGCCTTGATAATAAAGGGGCGCAATAACGCTTTGTTTCTTCAGTTGGACGGAGAACACGTGATTTACCTTTTTTGTAATTCTCTGGTGCACCTCTCTGCTAATATCGCCTGTTTTTTATCAGCTTTTATCTTTATATAGCATACGCCTTTTTGAGGTTCATTAATCAAATGTTTATTCTGACGTGATAGTTTATTGTTTGGTTGTGAGACATTCTCCGCAAGCTTTGTAAATAAATTATTGAATTTAAAAATACTAAAAGGCAGACAATGAATTTGAATCGACAATATATTGAAGTATATAAAATTTCACATTCTTGAGGAAATCTCATAACATTTCTATTTCACACCCAATTTCTACCCCGATTAGTGGACATTATTCGCTGGCAGCATAACTTTAACCAAAGAGCTTGATTGAGTTGAACATAACAGCACCGGAAGAGATGGAGACGGGCGAAGGAGGCAATGCATCAACGAAACCATAAGAATCTGTATTGGTGGTTTAGGTGAAAGTGTGACAGCACTCAAACTTTTCACCACGTATAATGGCAGGAGGGTAAGAAAAGAGAAGGCAAAAGGATCATTTTTTTCTTCTTTTGAAATGTGAGTGAGAATGCTACATAAAATCACTTCATCTTAGGGGAACTGGTAAGCATAAATACAGTTTTCAGCGAGTTGAAGTTCCTTCTTTACTTATCCATTTTTGTGAATGTGAATAAAACTCTGGTACTACCTATACAGACAAGCAAATATCACTTTACAATTATGGCTCAAATTATGGTCGAAGGGATGAGAAAGAACTGAACATTATGAATTCAGTCTTAAACAGAATTTTTCAGAGGGAGAACTACTCTGAGAAAATCAGTTGATCATGGCAAATAGCAGTTAAAATCTTGCATAGCACACTCGCTAAGATGAGGGGAAGAGTAGTGATACAAACAACAACAAATAGCAGCTGAAACAGGAAAAGTGAAAAAACCCACAAAACCCGTGAATACAAACAAATCAAAAAAGGATGAGAAAAAGAAATCGCTGAAGTATAGATAAGGAACCAAAATAATGGAAAATCATTGTGGAATATGCTTACGTAAGGTAATAGATAGCTGCAAACTTCAGCGAAGCACCTAATCAAGAAGGTAAAGTTTGGCAGCGAAAGTACAATTAATGGCTTGAGGCGGAGTGTCATGTTCAGTACTACTGGAAATCTCAACTAATCCTAGAGGCCCTTAACAATTAAAATCTCTGAAGCGGAAGGGGTGAACAAACCCTCAAAATTGTCGGATACAAACACATTAAAAAGGATTGCAAAATAAAATCATTGTAGATTATGCTTGCCTGAGGTAATGGGTAGTTTTATAAGGTCCACCGAAGTACCTTTGATAAGAAGAAAATATGAAGCGAGCATAAACGTTTGGAGACGAAGAGTTAGATGGTAAAGTTTGGCGGTGGCGTTACAATTGATGGAGGGAAGATAAGGAACCACATGTGAAGACAAAGAGAGGACGACAAAAGTACCCTTCAAAATTTTACGTAATTTCAACGAAGCACACATGTTGACGGAAAGCAGTGTGCTATTCACTCTTCTTATATACTAGATGGTACTGCCCGTGCGAGCACGGGCTGTACAGGGGACTGTTGCTGAAGGTAGTTTATATCATAGATTGGCAATACATATATAAGCATTATCGGTGCTCTGACCAATTGAACTACAATCCCAGGGAAATACGGGATCTAGAAGAAAATTTGATTCTTTTTTATCTCCGGATCAGGTATTTCTGAAGTACAAAGGGAGTTATATCATCTCATGGAGGATTGGCGAATTATTGGGCCGAGCTGGATTGGAAATACATATATAAGCATTATCATACTTGTTATTGCACTGCTTGTGCACGGTTCGGCCATGTTTCATACTTATTTACATATTAAATATTTGCGAAGAAAAAGGGAACCCTGTGCACGATTCAGATATGTGTCATACTTAGCAAGTGATGTTGATGCGTTGTAGTTCACAAAATATCTGCAATTGCGAAGAAGAGGGGTTTAGATTGTGGAGGTTTTAATAAGAATGGAGCTGGAAAGCTTAAAATAAGTGCAAATGAATACTAAAAAAAATAATGTAAATATGTACTGTATGAATAGGTGGGGTAAAAAATGTTGAAAGCAGATTGTATAAGAAGTGACAAGAAAGAATAAAGCACAGTTAGATAGTGACATAGTAGATTACCTTTGTGTTGGAAGTAGTTTGTTGCTTTTTTGGCAGTGCATTGACCAAAACTTCTTGCAAGCAGTGCATTGATAAAAGCTGAAGTTCACTTTGATGCAAAAACTTCCTGCAAAAGCATGTGTGAGAGTAGTCATTTTAGTAGAAGGGAGAAGAAGAAGAGAAGGTGAAGAGTGGCAAGTCGAGGAAGAGAGCTTTATCTTTCAGTCCCTTTTAGAAGGCGCTGCGATGGCGGTCTTCTGTTTACTGCTTGACGGTTTGGTGCTCGTTTCCATCGGGTTGTTGCTTCGGCTATGACCGTTGGTGCTGATTGAGTGGGGTTGCATTTTTCTTCATAATTGAGAACAATCAATTTTGCAGCTGATGTTTCGCGATTTTTGGAGAACAATTTTTTCATTTGAATTCTGTATGTCAGTTCTCCTTGGTTGTTGGACAACTGTTGGTGGTTCTATAAGGAAAAAGTGAGTGATAAATTATGATTGGTTTATCAGTTTAAAGTGCAATTTGAGAAATACCTTCGCCTGACAAATTTTGTAAATCTCTTCTGTTGAGAGATAGAACATTTTTTCAGCGATTTTGTCAGAAATGCAAGCCGTTGCCGAACCAGTATTGTCGGTAACTGTGATGTCAAATTGCACTCTGTGTGTAGAATGGGAGGGTGATGGTTATTATTTTGAGAATACCGTAAAAGAGTAGGTGCAGATGATAATAGCTTAAAAGTGTAAATGTTGATTATACCTTAGGATGAGCATAGAAGATCTATCGCAATGTATGCAGTAAAATGGTCTCGAGGAAGTACTTCTTGGGAATGGAAGTTGCAATCCAGGCAGGCCATGGTGCAGAAAAGTTGGTCCCGATTTGCTAGTGTGAGTTGACCGTCAATGTAGAATATCTGACTCTGTCAAGTTTTGTTGTTAGTAGAAGTTGTATTAATATTTGTTATTGTAGTTGTGAGGGATTTGACAAACTTGGAGACCTCCATAAAGTACAGGTTTCTAATTGTGTATTGCAGGTGTCTGTTGAAGTATTGCAGAAGAAACAAACCCAGGGACTAGTAGAGGTACCAGGCTCTCATGATGATGAGCCAGTCGACTGCCAGCTGGAGATGGTACCAGAAAGTAGGGCACAATTCCCGATGGCGTCAGAAAAGTGTGACCTTTCTAGCCATGGCAAAAGAAGTTAGGAAAGTGACTTGCCCCACATAAAAAGGCACTTTCCTAAACATTTGTAGTAGTTTTTGCAACTTGATAAAAAAATTTTCCAAGAAACTCTTGCAAAAAAAAAGGCTAACACAAGCAAGGCCAGAATTATTCCAAGAACAACAACAACAATCTGGAGCTTTCCGTATAGTTATTGTTAGAATTTATTCTCTTTTTCTTAAATTGTAAACCCACTCCTAAATCTATAAAGAATTGGTGTGTTGTGTTAAAGTCTAGGTTGTCCAGGTGGGATAGCTTATGGGGGGTTAGGATTGTTTTTTACTTTAGGCTGTTGAGCAATAGAGGACTTTGCTTAACGGTAAGATTTGAAACTCTTTTTATGTTTGGTGTAATCGTGTTCTCTGTTTCGCTTACTTTGCTTTTGACAGATTAGTGAAAACGATTGAAAATCCTGTGAGACAGGTCGTGGTTTTATCCCTTAAGCAAGGAGGTTCCACGAAAATCATTGTGTGATTTTACGCCCATTTAACTTCGGTAATTCATTCTGAAGTTAGTAAAGTAAGGGACCTGTCATTACATAGTAAGTGAAGGCATACATTCCTAATAAGTGGTATCAGAGCAGGCCCTATCTATTTGGTTAACACCAAGAAGTGAGATGCTCTAGAATGGCAGCTCCACTTAACCGCGAAAAGGTAAGTCATCACACAGACATTCCTCGTTTCAATGGACATTTCTTACAATGTGGAAAAGTTAGAATGCATGACTACTCATGGCTGAGACAGCTGAGTTCTGAGTTATGGGATATGTTACTAGATGGACATTTGTTCCAATGATGGAAGAAAAGGATGGAGGAAAAACCATTACATGTTCCAAAGCCTGGCAGAAATATGAGGATGTGACAGCAAAAAGATTGAAAAGGGTTCAAAGCTACAAAACTTTCTGGTTGTGGGATAGGGAACCTGATGAGTACAAAGAGTGTCAGCTTGTGAGTCTCTAAAGAAATTGGGATTGCGTGTTGGGAGATGCACATGAAGGAACTGAACAATGTCAAAGAATCTAAGATTGAGCATGCTCACCTTCACGCTATTGAGAACTCAAATGAAGGAAGGAGAACAATACATGACATGTTCACCAAGTTGTCTCCATTACAAATGAGCGGCAAAGTTGGGTGAACCTATAAGATGACCAACAAGTCAGGAAAGTGCTTCGAATTCTTCCAAAGTCTTGGGAGGAGAAAGTTGATGCTATTAAAGAAGCCAAGGGGGGGGGACTTGAAGGTGCTGACCATTGGATGCCTTGATTGTATCTTAAAACACATGAGATGAATCGAAACTATGATTTGTCAAAAAAGGAAGCCAAGACGAAAGAAGGACAAGTCATGATGTTGAAGTATAAATCAGATGAAGATTCCAGTGATGATGATTGGATATGACAATCTCATCAGTAGATTTCAAAATGGTTGTGACAAAAAACAAAAATTTATAAAAAGAGGAACCAAAAATGGGATCGAAATGCTGCTTGCTCAAAGGTGACTTGCTACAAGGGTGGGAAAAATTGGGCCACTTCATCAGAGAGAGAGTGTCCTCTGCTCAAGAATGAAAAAACAAGGCAACACAAAAAACAAAGGGTGACAAAGATAACAGAAGGGACCTGGTTACCTGGGTAACAGAGATCCGCAAGCTACTGCTGATATGGTTGTCAAATAAAGGCTCTTGCTGCATGGGGGGATTCTTCAAGTGATTCAGAAGATCCTGATGAGCCAAAAGATGTGTCTATGGTTGTGTGCATGAGGGAGGAAAACTGTCTTCACTGAATGTTGCTCTATGGCACACCAGAAAATTGGAGAACGGAAGAGGGACATTCCGGAACTCTTCTTGACATTGAAAAATGACTTGATTAAATATTCTCTTAAAAAATTGAGAACCTTGGCAAAATTCATGCTAGATTCTGGATAGAGTTAAACATTGGAAAAGAGATACCATGAATGCGGAACTTGAAATTTTAACATGAGGAACACAGGTCAACTTGAAGACACAATGTCAGAATGGTGTCTCTAGAGTTAAAATACTCTAATTAAGAACACCAGTTGTGTCAGATTATGAGAAGCTGAACAGATGAATGAAAGTCAAATAGTCGCCAAGCTGAAATTCAAGAAAAATTTGAAACACTCGGAGAAAAATCTTAGTCTGTAACTTAAAAGAGCAACAAATTAGAACAGGATATTGGAAACTTAAGGAAGAGCTTGAAAATTCTCTTAAAGTGGACCAAATCACTCAAGTGTGTCAAATGTGACAAATCAGGAGTCATTTTCAATAAGAAAGGACTAGGGAAGTCTGAACATTAAGTCCTCCTTATAAATACTCACAGTAAGTATGTGTTTGTGTCTGACAATCTGTGGTGTCTTCATTGTGGTAAGAACGAAACATTTGAAGAAATGAGTGTGTAGGTGGAGAAAAACGGTCGGCTGTGAAAGATACTCTAATTATTGCTGAAAGACCCAAAATGTACCAAAGGAGGACCTGGTCCTACAGAGACTGTTCTCAACTCACAGATTTTCAAAGAAAAAACTCTGTTCCTCTCCTAGTCTTTTGTTAGAAAAGCTTCAAAGTCTACCATAGGGACCAAAGACAATATGATCCACTCCTTTGTCGCCTACTGGGGAAATCAAGCTTGAAATGGGTCCCAAGTAACAACTGATTTTGGGTGGGTGAGTGAGAGGAGAAGCAGAGCAGTCAATTGGTATATGGATAGTGGCTTGCTCTAACATATGTTTGGTGATGTAAAGAAACTTCTATCACTCACGGACCCTCCAAGGAGGGATGGTGTCTCATTGGTGATGCAAGAAGGATACATTTTGGGAGTTGCATTAAGTAGGAAGCTATCTTGAAGATTCTATGGACAATGTTTACTATGTGGATGGGTTGATGAAGTACAGCTTGCTAAGTTGCAGCTGTCACAAATTGTGACCAGGAAATGAGGTCAAGTTTACTTCTGAGAAATGCACTGTGGTGAGTTTAACTACAAACAGGTATTCTCACTTGCAACACAGAAGTAAAAATATGTATGTGGCAAACTCGGGAAATCGCTCATGGAAGATGATTTAACTGCTCAGTGCTCAAAATGAAAATGCCCTGATCTATAGCATCGTAGGTGGGACATGTGGTCATTTCTTTTTAATAAGTTGATTTCAAAGGACCTGGTACGCGGGTGCCCCAAAATAAGTTGCTGAATGAAATAAATTGTGAAGCTTGTGTTAGGAGGAAGCAAATCAGATCCATCATTCAAGCCAAGGAATCAGGTAACCTCATCAAGGAACCTTTATGGCTTGCTTCATATGGACTTGTGGACCCTTGAAGGTTCAAAGCCAGAAATGGCATACAAAAGCAAGTAATTTTGGGATTGTAGTTGACTATTCAAGATACACCGGACGAGATTTTTGAGATCAAAGGCAGAAGATAAAGCTGATGAAGCTGGTGATGTTCTGCAAAATTATTCAAACTAAATTAAATCAAGTTGTTTTGCCAGCATTACATCTGATCATGGGAAAAAGTTTTGAAAACTCAAACACTTGGATAGATTCTGTATAGAAAATGGTAAAAGCCACAAATCTCTGCTCCAAGGAAAGAAATCCTCAAAAAATGGAGCAGTGGAGAGGAAAGACAGAACCTTGGGAAACATCTGCCAGACTAGGATTATTGAATCAAATCTTTCCTCAAAGTTTCTGGGGCTGAAGTGTTAACACAGTATTGGCATGTTACCCAAAACAGGGGTCGAATAAAGAGCTGTGTTGAATAAGAATCCAACGAATGTCAACAAAACAGGAAGCAACTGCTGAAATTATCTAGAGCTTTTGGATGCAGATGTTTGTGCTGGAATAATGGAAGGATGATATGGGAAAATTTGATCCAGAAGTGATGATAGAGTATTAGTTGGATATTCTTCATCAACCAAAGCCTACAGAATATCAACAAACGAACACAAGGCATGAAGATTGCTTTCATGTTCGTGTTTTTAAATGACAATGAAAGCTTGAAGAATGATGAATCAAATGATGATGATGATGTACGCAAAAATGCTACATCAGGAAGATTGAAGCTGCTGAAACGATGCAGATCAACAACGAATAAATGATTGTGATGCTCAGAATCACAGTGCTACCTGAAGAGGATGTTGAGGTTGAAACAGGATGATTAGGGTCCTGGTATACCAAAAAAACTCCAGCCAGAGTAACGATTCCCAGAAGATGACGTCCTCCTGATGAAGAAGATCATGTGATCTGCCAAATCAGTTGCTGCAAGTTCAGGATGGAAGCATCACGTTCATCACATCCTCTTGATAATCTTCATTTCTCCCTTGAATTCGGAATTCAAACTAGATAAAATAAGAAATCTAGTGCATTCTCACATTCATTATTCCATCCATGAGCCTAAGAATGTTAAAAGACGGCATAGGTCATGCAGAATGATCAATTCTATGCAAGAAGAAACTTCATCAGTTGACAGAAAGTAAGGATCGGTACCTGGTCCTCGACCTGAAGGGCAGAACAATAATAGGGAACCAGGTGGGTATTCATAACACAAAATTGATGAAAATGGAATTATACTAGAAATAAAATCCAGTGGTGGGGCAAGGATACAATCAGGAAGAGGATTGACTATGATGGGACGTTTGGCACTTGTGCCAAATGGAAAAAAAAAAACGCTATTAGAATCTTAATCGGTTGGATGATTTTATGGGTTTAAAGATGTCTCAAATGGAGTGAAGAGTGCATTTCTGATGGAGATCTCCAAGAGAGGTGTATGTCAAAGCAACCTCTGGTTTTGGATGCAGACTACCAAATCATGTGTTCAGATTGATAAGGGCATTATATGGTCTGACAAGCTCCAAGAGCTTGGCATGAAAGATTTTCAAAGTTTCTGCGAAGAACAGAATGGTTTCAAAAAGAGGCAAGATAGACAATTACCTTTGTTTTACTAAAAAGAGAAACAAGAAATTGCTTATCATTAAGTTTATGTGGAGATGACATTAATTTTTGGAGCTACTTCAGAAACATTCTCTGTGAAGAATTCTCATCATTGATGGGGAAGGGAAGTTTGAAATGAGTATGATGGGTGAGTTGACATTCTTCCTGGGGCTGCAAATCAAGCAATCATCAAAGGACTTTCAATAGCCAGGAGAAGTAATCAAAGAGCTGCTGAGAAATTCATATGTTTGATTCCAACCTATTGGACAATACTATGGGAAAAAAAAAATTCAAGATGATCAGTGAAGAATCTGATCCCCTTGGAATAGACAGTGTACAGAGGCATCATGGCGCCTTGCTATATCTGAATGCTAGCAGGGCCTGATATTGTGTATAGCGTTGGAAGTGTGCTAGGTTTCAAGCATGTCCTCGTGCTCACAACCTGAGGGAAAACGTTATTTTAGATACTGAAGAAAACAGGGGACCTGGTTCCTTATCCTGCTTGGTGATACTTTTGATCGGGTGGTTTTGCAGATGAGATGCTGATTGCCAGGTTATCAAGTTGACAGGAAGAGTACCTTTTGGAATGGCTCATGTCCTGGGATCATCATTATCTCTTGGGGCACCAAGAAGCAGAACCTGGGCTCTTTCAACAGCTGAAGATGAATATGTAGCTGCTGCAGCCGGTTGTTCTCAATTGCTGTGGGATCAGGAACAATTAGAAGACTTGGAATCCAATTAAAGCAATTCCTCTCATGTGTGACAACAACTAGTGCTGTGAGTATGGGAAAGAATCCAAGTCATCATTAAGAGAACAAAAGCACAATTGATGTAAGACATCATTTTTGAGAGATCATGTTGAGAAAGGTTAATATTGTGACTCACATACTGTCCAACGGAGGAACAGACTTGCAAGACATCTTTGCCAAGGCTCTCAGGCAAGGATAAACTTGAGAGAAATCGATTAAGTTGGGATGTTAGATCTCCAAGTGATGCTTTTAGCCTCCAACAGTTAAAATCCTTTGATGGTTAGAATGCAGTGCAGGTATCCTTTGTGTGATTTTAAAATAATCTGAACAAGATCACTTTGGACTTTCGTCGGTATACTCTCAATAGGGACCTGTCAGCAAAAGAAGAAGAGACTAGGAACAATTTTAAGGAATGAAGTTAACCTATATTGGTAAGGTACCTGTCCAGGCTTAGCATTTTTTTAAATTAAATTAAACTAAAAATTATGACCGTGAGAATGCCCACTGTCAGTCATCGGTTACTCTGACCGATTAGTCCAATCGTTTCTTCCTCAAACGACGCATCTAATCAAGGACCTGGCACCCTTTCACTTCTTTAAAAAAGGACTTTTTCTTTTTGGAACTCTCATCTGTCTCTCAACTTTATCTCTTTTTTTTTAAAAAAAAGACTTATCAAATTCAAAGGCAAAATCTGTCCTCTTCTTCCTCTTTTTGCTTTTCAACGAAACCTTCCAGTGTCACAAACATGTCTTCCTCTTCATCTTCTTCTAAGAAAATGTTGGATGCCTAGTGAAATTGAAGCCCCTGCATTTATTCCCAACAACTGCTCAGCCAGACTTCCTCCCCCACCCAGTATCCTCCACAAAAACTCTGATAACCTTTCTTCTCCATAGATCTAAACACTTCTGCAGTGCCCCCACTGGACCTGGTCCATGTGAAGACATGTTGCCTGACAACATGTTTGAAGGAGATCTACCAAAACATAGGGCTTCCGATGATTCTAAATATCTGGCAGCGAGTGAGGGAACTCGTGATTGAAAAGTTGCAATGAGCGAGAAGAGGCCAGCGCAGAAAACACTGATGTCTGGAAGGAGAAGAGGTGGTCAGGCCTTATCAACCCATTTGCGATATTTAAAACCCCGAATGGGGGGATATTTTCTTCCTCTTCATCTGAATCTGCAAATGAGGAGGAGTACCATTAAAATGAGGGTTGAGAGTCGAAAAGGGAAAGAAAAGGTCATGGAGGAGACTCCTAAGAGATGAACCTAATACAAGGTCGGCTGACAAACAAAAATTGGATGGTAGATGCCGTGAAGGCAAGTGCACGCTCTTGCTGCTGTAGTCAGAATTGCACGAACCTTCAAGTATCCAATTAAGATACCTAAAGAAAAATGGTTGAGTTGCTGGAGAAGAGGTGAAAGAAAAATAACAAGGAAGAAGTCAAGAAAAGAGAAGGGAATGGGTTACAAAGAATGTTTGAAAGTACAGTCAAAGGGAAGAGATCTAGAAAAAGAGAAAGCGGACACAGGGACCCCCCCCCCCCACCCCCCCCCCCCATGGTCCTAAAGCCAGAAAAAATTGGTGGTTGAGGAAGTCAACTTTGCAGGAAAGTAGTTGACAGTCTGAGAAATAAGTAGTATTCTCGCTGGAAGGTGTTTGATATGGGGATTATTACTCTTTCCGGGCATGGATTCTATTGTATGACATGGTGGAGATCCAATCTTGGCTGCACCTGCTCAACAAGAAATCCCCCATCCTTCATGAAGAAGAGGTTTCGTGAATTCTATTACAATGTTCCAATCATGGAAGATGGGAGAGTCTCCTCACACGTGTGAAACAATATTGCTATTTCTTTGAATGAGGGGTGGTGTGGCAGTCTAGAGTGCCTACAGAGGGGACCCGGTCCGTGACTGAACAAAAAATTGCTCTTCAGAATTTGCCTCCATGATTTTTTAAGACTCCACAACTAAGGTTGCTGGGATCTAAAGAAAATTATGAAGAGTGAGTATCAGAATGTGGTCTTCGAGTTCGTAACAAGTGGTGCTTCCGCCACAGAAAAGAGGAAAACACTTGTACTACTATGACTTGTACGTAAATGGAGATGCTGTGGCAGCTTTGAGGCTCTGAGCCTTCATCAGTTCATGATCATTGAACACATTCACAAAACAGTTATCTCTGAGCATACCTTGTTTGTAATGGATGGATTGAAGGCAGAGGCTCTACCAAAAAAGGGGGGGGGGGGGGGGGCATGAGGCTCAACTCTTGAGGACCTGGAATCAGCGTAAGCATGAGATTGAAGAACTCACTGGTGGCTGGTGGTTGAAAACGAGTAGTATAAAGAAGGCTGAAATTGGCTGTGTACCAAAGCAGAGCTGCTTACTGCACAGAGTGAAGGGGACCTGGTTCTTAAGTTGTCACAGCTTGAGAAAGCGAACCCTGAGTTGAAGGGCGAAAGATAACTGCCCTGCAAAGACAAGGCCATTCAAGGGATAATGATGCTGCCAATGCAAGACTCACTCTTGTCATGCAGCAGTCCCTATGCTCAAAACTCTCCCTCTTCCTAAATTGTCAAATCAATCTTTTCTTGTGTCATTTTTTTTGTTGGCTGTCATCGTGGTTATGGATTTGTTAGTTTTGCTTTAAGTATTTATGTTATAATGCAGTTGGTTTCTTTATTCCCTGTGCTGTTCTTCCTTGTTCTTTTGGATGCTCTTCCTCTACTGTTTGATTGCTTATTCGAATGATCTTGCTCAGGATTTTTGTTGACTCAATGGCTTACTGGATAATCTTTTTATGATGCCAAAGGGGGAAGTAAATGTAGCAGCTCTAAATAAGGGGGAAGTAATCTGTTAGTAGCTAAATAAGGGGAAGTAATAGGTAGTACCTTAAATAAGGTGGGAGGGAAATAAAGTAAGGGGGAAACACTGCAGGGGGAAAACCAATTAGGTGAAAAAAAAGATTAAGATCATATCATTGTTTGTCATCATCAAAAAGGGGGAAAAGGTTATTTGTAGTTTTGATGATTTGACACACTTAGGGACCGCATAAAGGTACCAGGTTTTTCTAATGTGTATTGGCGGGTTGTCTTTTTGAAGTTATTGCAGAAGAAACAACCTAGGGACCTAGTAGACTGTACCAGGCTCTCATGATGATGAGCCAGGTCGGACTGCCAGCTGGAGATGGTAAAGAAAGTAGGTGCACACTTCCCGATGGCGTCAGAAAAGTGTGATCTTTCCAGCCAATGGCAAAGAAGTAAGAAAGGTGACTTGCCCACATTAAAGGCACTTTTTTTCTTTCCCTAAAAATTGTAGTAGTGTTTGCAACTGATAAAAACTTTTCAAGGAACTCTGCAAAGGCTAAAACAAAAGCAAAGGCGAATTATCCAAGAAAAAACAAACAACATCTGGAGCTTTCGTATATGTTGTTAGGAATTTATCTCTCTGTTCTTAAATGTAAAACCACTCCTAAATCTGATAAGGATTGGTGTGTTGTTGTGTTAGTCTAGGGTGTCCAGGTGGGAGTAAATTAGGGGTAGATTGTTTTTACTGGCTTGTGGAGCAATAGAGCGACTATTGCTTAACGGTAAGATGATAACTCTTTTTATGTTTGGTGTAATGTGTTTGCTTTTGCTTTTGAAGATTAGTGAAAAACGATCGAAAAATCCTGTGAGACAGGTTCGTGGTTTACTCCCCTTAAGCAAGGAGGTTTCACGTAAAATTCATTGTGTTGATTTTACTGCATTTAACTTTCATGGTAATTTTCTGAAGTAAGTAAGGACCTGGTCCATTACATAGTAAGTAAGGCATAATTTATCAATATTTTTATCAGAAGTTGTTGTTAACTACTGGGGATGCATTTTGTATATAAGCAACGATGTTGATCTTATCAAAGGGAACAAAGAGAAGGGAACCAGTTGTGGATGCGTTTTTCTTTGTATATTCAATCACCAGTGGTTGGATCGTTTTTTCGCCTGCAAGGTTGAATGTAAGTGAAAGTTTATGTGAATCTTAATGGCACAACAATTTTACAAAAATGGGCTAATTAGGGTTTTACATTCATACAATGTGGCAGCTTGTGGTAATGCGGGGTTTAAGAGTATTGTCGTATTGTATCTATTCGACAAGCCTGTGTAGATAAGAAGAAATTAATTGGGTAATTACTTATATTTAGGAGTATATATGTTGAGAAGAGTGTTACTGTTTTTTTACCTGTTGTAGATTTAACTATCCTTTTAGCTAAAATGACTGGATAGTCATCGAGTGTTTCTATGAGGCTGTTTCCATAATACAGAACATACTCTTCCCAAAGTGTGAGCTTTTTGGGTTTTTTTCTGTTTAAATGGAAAAAAGATGGCAGTATCACAATTGTTGCAAATCAAAGTGAAAGCAAAAGTAGGGAAGGAGGGGTATTCAAATAAGTACTTGCGGATGTAGAATAGATAAAATGAAATTAAGATCAAAGATAGGCTTCGAACATCTGAAACATATTCACAAAATAAAAGAGCTTAAGAGGAAAAGAGCTCGGCCATGTTAATCAGTAAATAGATAGTACATCCCAATCAAACAAAAGACAAGAAGTAGAAGACATGGTTATAATAGCTCAGGAAATTCATCCTTCTAATCGAGAAAAAAACCTCTCGTTCCATTTTTCCTGGATAGACAAGAAGTACTTGTCTACTACTGGCCATCTCTCAATTTGTCTGTAAGTACTATATGAAGTGCTCTCTTCAATAAAAAAGAATAGCTCCCAGTTCTTCTGTCAAGCCCATCCATGAGGGAAATTTCTAAAATAAATTACTTCAACATCTTTAGATAAGAAAAAAAAATGTTAAATTGTTTTATTTTACTTTAACATATTCCTTAGTTGACATCTAAGTTAAATCTGTGATTCTCCTGCAAATACTTTAATCGGAAGGAAAATCAGGAAGCACGGAACTTTATGTCCAACACTGTTAGATTACTCGGGGAAACACTTGGCCGGAAAAAAATAGAGCAAATTAAATATTATGATTAATGTGTTATACCTTACCCTATACAGGGAAATATTAACTGAGTGGTTTCAAGCTTAGTTAGAGAATTTACAGCAAAAACTCCAACATCATGAAGAGGAAAACTTATAGAATGGATGATAAGTTCATTAAGGTGTTGATGGATTTATGTGATAACTAATTCTCTGTCTTAGCACCTATTGTATCTGGAGTTTGTAGGTGCCATTTCCTCACAGCATTCATCATATGGAGAGCTTCATTTTATATTTTTTTAAAACGCTGAATTGATTTGTAACTCTAGGCTTCGAATGATTCACAATGCTTATCATAGACGTGCTAACATCGGAGTGGTAAGAGTAATATGAGGGAGCTTGCTCGGAAACAAACATCTATAGAAGACATTTTCTAAGCTTAGTACATACAGTAGAACTAGAGCACTAATTTGTAAAGTGGACAACCAGGTAATACCAATGGGTATTTTGTCCGATTAAAAAAATTGAAGAAAGAAAGCAGAAAAAAAAATATTCCCCTACGAGGGAGAAGTTGAAAGTCACATAGTGGACGACTGACAACTTGGTTAAAAGGTGTGGCCTCTCAAAATTGCAAAAGGCACTATAGAGTCATCCTTAAAATGGAAATGATATGGGAAAAATTAGAACATTAATGTCTTGGACCTTAGAAAACTCGAAAGCACAACAGAAATCTGTTGAAAAGAAAAGATTTGGTAGTTGGCAAATTGGTAAGATTTGCAACCATTTTTGACTTTGCATGTTTACATATTGTTTCAATTAGTGAATAGGTATGGTTTTATCCTTGTATAAATAGAGCATTCTTGCGTATTTGTAGAACACACCAAGTTAGAGAGAAAAACCATTTTGAGAGCAAAGGGAGGTATGCATAGGACTATATAAGAAAATAGTTGTGAAGAAAAATAGCAGTGGGAGCGATATTTTAGTAAGACGGAACAAAAAGAGTGTTCTTCCTTTTGAGTGTGTAGAAGTACATTGAGGTTGTATTCGTGACTACACAGTTAAAATTCCTACTATAGTTAATATCAGGTGCTTTTCACCTCTGGCCCGTGGTTTTTTCCCTATTCAGAAGGGTTTCCACGTAAAATTTCTTGGTGTCGTAATTTTTCCCATTTATTTCCATTACTTTTACCATATAATTTTGTGCGTGTCGCGTTTTTCCAACACACTGGTATCAGAGCGATGTTTTGTCTGAGTATGCTCTGTGGTTGCAGCACGTCTGAAACTTCCACATCAGAAAAGGATTTACTTTGATTTGCAATAAATATATTTTTTAGGGAAACAATGGAAGCCAACACAAGTAGAATGGTTACTTTTGAATGGTCTTAATTATGCCATTTGGAGAAGGGAAACTGGAAGTCTGATTTTATGTTAAGAATTTTTATAAACCAGTATTACCACTGTAAAGCATGATAATATGAAGAATGAAAGTGGAGTCTGTTGCATAGACAGGTTTGTGGATTCATTTAGGCAATGGGTCGACGATAATATGGTGAACCATATCTCTGGAGAAAACAGGCTCGACCCTTTGGGAGCCATCTTGAAAGTTGTAAGGTCAAAGACTGGCAACAAACAAAGTGTTCTTATTAAAGCAGATTGTAGTTTGAATATCATGATGGTTCTCCAATGACAGACCATCTGAATAATTTTCAGGGGATTATGAACCAATTATCGCTATGGGAATCAAAATTTTGATGAAGAAATGTCAAGGCTTGTTCTCTTGGTTCCCTACCAGGATCATGAGGAAATAACATTTAGACGTCCGTCATGTCAAAATTATGCTCTGGATGGTGTAATCTCTATGGATTCTTCCAAGGAAGTGTGCCTGACCGAAGAGATGAGAAGAAAACTCAAGGTTCTTATCTTCGTCGGATGTCCTGATAACTGGCCCCATGGGGAGAAAAATAAAACTCAATTTTGTGGCTCAGCATAGAGAACAAAATAGCGCATTATCCAAAGGCAACTAAGATATTGAGTGCTTATCATTGTGGCATATAGGGCGCACAAAAAGAAGTTCGCGGAAGGTGAAGAGGAGAACAATAACAAAGAGGGAGGAAACTAAACAAGGATGAATGAAAATTGACTAGCCACCGTCACCCACGAAGTCTTGTTACGTTCTTGATGCAAAACATGATAAATATTGCTTGTGTGATGAGTCAAACTGGGTTGTGGAAAACGGTGCCGCATCTGCATTGTGACATAAGGAAGGGATTTTTTTATTCATACACTCCTGGTGATTTGGAACCGAGTATGGGAATGAGACTGTTTCTAGGGGTTGGTATTGGTACAATTGGTTTGGGAAACTAGTGTTGGAACTAAACTAGTTTCGCACAAGTGTGAAAAATGCTCCTGGTTCGTCTGCACCTAATTGATTTGGTGTTTAGAGATGAAGGCTATTTTAGGACCAACGGTGAGGGAAAATGGATGCTCATTAAGGGTTCCTAATGTGGCTCGTGGTAAACAAACGTCGTGGTCTATACTGGGAATACGACCTCTGCTTGTGTTGATATGGTGAATGCGGTTGAGGCGCGATAGCTCTTCAAACATTATGGCACAAGAGGCTTAGCCACTTAGCGAGATGTAAGGACTTAATGTTCTAGCCAAGAAGAACCAGTATGTCAAATTTCAAAAGTGCTAAATTAGAAAAATGTGAAGCATGCTGGCTGGTAAACAAAATTAGAGTTTCCTTTAAGCCCTACCTCTTCGAGGAAAGACAGAGGTGTTTGAGTTTAGTGCACTTCTTCTTATAGTGGTCATGAAGACAAAGACATGGGTGGTGCACTTTATTCATTGATGATGCTCGAGAAAAACTTGGGTCTATGTCTTGAAGCAAAAGGACCAAGTGGTAGGTGTCTTTAAGCAGTTTCAGGCTTCAGTTGAAAGAGAAACTGGAAAGAAATGAAATGTATGCGTACTGACTAACAGTGGTGAATATGTGGACATTTGACGAATATGAAGCATCAAGGTATTAGAACCAGAAGACTCCTTCCCAAGACGCCTCAGCTTAAAAAAAAATGGGTTTTTTGGCTGAGAGGCATGAACAGGACATTGATGGAAAGAGTTAGATGTTTTCTCTGAAGCAAGTTACCAAAAACTCATGTTGGGGGTGAGGGTTTATTGACCGCTGCCACATTTATTAATCTATCTCTAACTGTTGCTTTGCAAACGTGATGTACAAATAGTGTTGGTATGGAAGGATGTTTCCTTGACCATTGAGGAGTATGTGGTTGTAAAGCTTTTGCTACATGTGCCGAAAGATGAGGAGGCAAAATTAGATGCAAGACAAGGCAATTGCATCGTCATTGGATATGGCCTAGATGAATTTGGTTACAGGGATATGATCCATGAAAAGAAACTTGTGAGAAGTCGTGATATTATGTTCATGGAGAATCAAACAATGAAGATATTGACAAAGCGGAGAAGGTTAGAATCTTCAATTTGATGGTATAAGTCCCATCATGAGGAAAGTTCCTCAAATAAGTGTGCATGATGTTATTGGTTGAAATCTGGGACGCCTAGAATGCCATATATCAAATAAATGTTGATGTTGATAATAACAATGATATGTTATTGATGATCTTGGTGTTTCATTGAGTTGTGGACGAATCAAATATTCGCTTCGGAGGTCCACAAGACAGCGTTTCCTTCTCCTGTTATTCACCCCAATGAGTATGGTTATCACGGACGGGGGAGACCCTGAATGTTATGAGGCCCCCACATGGTGAGAACCTGATGTTAGGAGGAGGCCATGGAAGATTGAGCACAAGAATCAATGGATTGAAGCCATGCAAGACGAAGATTAAAGTCTTCTTTGCAGAAGGAACCACACTTATGATGGTAAATAAATTGCCCAAGGGCATGAGAGCGTTGAAGAACAAGTGGGGTGTTCAAAGGTAAAGTTGAAAGAACACAATTTGAAGCACAGGTACAAAGCTAGATTGGTTGTTAAGGGATTAGTCAAAGGAAAGGATTGACTGTGACGAAAATATTTCTCTGTTGTGGGAAAATGTTCCTCGATTGCACACGTTATGGGTTTGGATGCTAGTCTTAATTTAGAGATGAGCAGATGGATGTGAAGACGACTTTCCTCACGGTGACCTAGAAGAAGAGATTATAGAACAACCTGACGGGCTTCAAAGTAGATGGTCAAGAAATTTTGGATGAAAACTAAAGAGTCTCTATGGCCTAAACAAAGCTCCTAGATAGTGGTAAAAAAGTTTGGAATATGTTTATGGGGGAGCAAGG
Source organism: Solanum habrochaites (assembly GCA_027704765.1). Lineage (NCBI taxonomy): Eukaryota > Viridiplantae > Streptophyta > Magnoliopsida > Solanales > Solanaceae > Solanum > Solanum habrochaites. Next base: position 60,230,321 of record JAKWJA010002489.1, on the reverse strand, counting down.
CTATAAGAAGACTTCTTCAGGATCAGTGCGTATGTACAAAAATTTTCTGACAAGATTTTATCATCCTTTGTTGTATGGGGACTGATTATGTTGATTGGGGGAAAAAATACTTCAAGATTGAAGAGTTAAACGGAAAGAGTTGGGTAGTCTTTGTCTATGAATGAATTGGGTCATGCCAAGCAATTTTGGGCATGAGAATTACTCGTCTCGAGATAAAAGGAAGATTTATTTGTCCCAGAAGAAAGTGATTGAACGCGTACTAGAGAGCTTCAATATGAAGAATGATAGCCTGTTAGTATCCCTCTTGTGTCATATGAATTTGAGCAAAGGAAAGGGGGAAAAGAAGATGTGTCCTACAGCTAGGGAGGAAAAAGAGAACATGGCCATGTTCCATATTCTTCGTTGTCGGAAGTCTAATGATATGCAATGGTGTGCACTAGGACTGATATTGCGCAGCAGTTGGTGGGTCTGTAGATTTCTCGAAAATCTGGGAAAAGAGCATTGGGAAGTGTGAAATGGATTACTCACGGTATCGTAGGGAAGCTCAGATGAATGCTGTGTTTGGAGCATCAAATCAATCTTTGACAGGGATATACAGATTTTGATATGCAGGTGACCTTGATAAAAGAAAATCCACTAATGGATATTTGTTTACTTTTTCAGGGGAGCTTATATCATGGCAGTCAAAAGTTGCAGAAGTGTGTTGCACTATCTACAACTGAAGCTAAGTATATTGCGGACTACTGCCAAGCGGCAAGGAGATGATATGGCGAAGCCCGATTTCGTAAGAGCTGGTTTTAATCAGATGGAGTATATTGTCTATTTGTGACAGTCAGAGTGCAATAGACTTGAGCAAAGCACTCCATGTACCATGCAAAAAAAGAACAAAAACATGGACGTTAGATATCATTGGATTCGTGAGAAAGTGGGAGAATGAATTCTTTCACGTCAAAAATTCACACAAGTGAAAATCCTGCAGATATGCTGACCAGATGACCAGATGAACCATTTTTGACTTTGCTATGTTTCATATGTCATTAGTGACATAGGTATGGTTTGCCTCTATCAATAGAGGCATCTTGCTCATTTGTAGAACACACCAAGTTAGAGAGAAAAACCATTTGAGAGCAAAGTGAGGTAGTCCATAGACTATATAAGAAAAATAGTATGTGATGAAGAAGAAATAGATGTGAGCGATATTTTAGTAAGGCGGAAACACAACAAGAGGTGTTTGGTTCCTTTTTTGAGTGTGTAGTAGTCACATGAGTGTTGTTTGTGACTACACAGTGTGTTAAAAAATTCCTACTACAGTAAATTCAGTTGCTCTCTTGGCCCGTGGTTTTTTCCCTTATTAGAAGGGTTTCCATGTAAAATCTTGGTGTCGTTATTTTCCCATGTATTTGCATTACTTTTACCATATATATTTGTGGTGCTTGTACGCGTTTTCCCAACAAAATCTGGGGTAAAAAAACATCTAAATTCTCAAATTATGTTCTGGCAGTCACCACTCTAGCTAAAGGTTAACTAAAATTCTTATGCTATGAAGAAGAGAAAGACTATAAAGTACATTCACATCTATGCTATACTCTACAAGAGAGAGATATAGAGAAAGAGAAATTAAGCAAGCAATATATACAATCTACAATGAACCTGTTCAACTTGAACGGTTACATGATGAATTCTGTATGTGGTGTCACAATATTCCCTAACATTCTGAATAATTTCATACTGGTTGACTCCTGGCTCAGTTACAACGTGACAGGATAAAACAATTTTCCCTGTAGTGATGGCCCAAACATGCAGGTCATGAACATCTTTTACTCCTGCTAAAGATTTTAGGCCAAAACAACCTCTGTTTTCACGCTAACAGCATAATGGGCTGATAGAAAGCGGAACAGAGATATCAAAATTGATGACATGCACTACGGAAAACAAAAGAACAAAAGCCTTCTATCTTCCACCTGTTCAAATTTTGTTATAAGATTCGCAGGATTGATTTTGTTAATAACATTACAATTGTGTACATTTGAATGTATGAACTTACAGACTATCCATGATGATAAATTCTTGGATTCTCTGTCCATTGGCCGCAAAACTTGGAGGGCGGCATTGATCAGTAGCGCAAGAACATCTGCATATAATTATAGATTGTAATTAATGAGTTGAGCATGATCGCAGAAAATATAGTGATGACAATTTTGTAAGTACCGACTCAGCGTCTTTTGCTTGTTGATCAAAAGCATCAAAAGGTGTGACAACTAACCGAGCAGGAGGAGGCAGTGGACTTTCTGGGGGGCTGAATTTTTCAATTGGTTCAAGAATAGCATTTTTATCGATTGTCCAGGTGAATTTGTTGAATGAAGAAGCATATTCGTAAGTTGACTCTTTAACACGTGCCACTGACAGCAAGTACGTTTGGAAGGGCTTAAAATGATTTGCAAATTGTGTTATATCAGCATTACATATAGTTGCCAAAATTTGATGTTCCTGCATGAAGAGTTTTTATTCAATTAATGCTTTGCAAAAGGTCATAATAATTTAACTAATGAAAATTGATAAGTAATGAAAAGAAAGGAAGACTACATCCAGGAGCTGTACTTGCTAGGGAAGTTTTTTTTACGTTAAAATATAAAGGGGATTTTAAAATATGTTTAGACAGATAATGACGTCTTACCTAATATACGACTGATATTCAGAGAATAGTTTTCTTTTTGTGCTATTTTGTGGCAGATAAGACAATAAATATCTGATGAAGTACAACCATCTCTATTAAGATAACAGACCATTCAGCTATTCGTATGACTAAATTTCAACAGAAACAATAATACATATTTTATATTAATACAGAAAATGTAATGCGAAATGCCTCCACAAATTTCAATCAGTTTTGCCAATAACAGGTGTAGTATGTACATATCCTTGTCTGAAATTTTAGCGACGTCAAGGTTTTTTTTTTCATTACAATATCGCATAGGGACAATATCAATTAAGAATGGTACGATGACTGCTACATATAGAAACAAACTTTTGTAAGAATATATAAATAGTGTGCATACAGAAGCACAGATGGATTGGAGATATGTAAAATGGAGTTTTGTATATGCTGATGTTCACTGGTAAACAGAAATACAGAAGGGTGAAACAGTTGGTAGAACATGAAGGTTATGACAGGTTAAAGAAGCAGAGGTTATGTGCACGTACATAAGCAAATGTCAAACAAAAACTATCAGATTCTGTACAGATGACATCGAAGTAAATTAGTAAATGACATTTTATCTTGTATTTCAATAAAAACCACATACAGATAAACATTAGTTAAACATTACAGGCAGCCAAAATAGTAAAGTATGTTGATTAAACAAAGAGGTACGCATGATAGAATTAACCTTTTCATCCTGTAAGAGAAGCATCTGATATTTCTTCATTTTATCTTTGGTGTCCCTGGGAGGAAATTTATCAACAACCTGGATTTTGCATAGACAATCTTGTGTATTTGGAGTGATAGAGTTTATGGTAAGTCTATGTGCCATATGGGAATAATCTGTAATGACCAAAAAATTAAATAAGAACAGAATTATATATATTCGTATAAGTCATCAGAAAAAGACCTAATATCTAAGGTATGAGAAGATAGAGAATATTAAAAATGTATGCAACATACTTGGATGTCATGAGAAGGCTTTTTGCATAAATTTCATTGTAAACAATATTATATGTGGTATGGTCTTCGTCTTGAACCGTAGTCGGTCTGATCAATACTTTGACAGAGTTAGATTTTTTAGCTCGAGATAAAGCAACATATAATTGAGTTGCTGATAGCTTGATGTGACCATTCTGTATCATCCGGGGAAGGCAATGTTGTGCCTATGCTTTGGTAGGAAGACTAATAGCATGGGGAGTCTTGCATCTCTTAGTATTGAGGAGAGACCATTGGCTAGAGATGTTCTGATGTAGCTAACAGTCTTGCCGATTGCAGATGTTAGCGGAGAGTGATGGATTAGTGCTTATTAAGGCTCGATCTTCTTGCCGAGGCAGACCGTGCACACCTTTTGATGATGAGAAGTTATGTATCATTCGAGACAAAGATGAGATGGGAAGCCAAGGAGGTGGTCATTGATTCTAATGGCGTCTTGAGGATCGGAGGCAGGAGTTGTGTGCTAAAACAGGCGATTTTGAGTTAGATTTAATTTCGTGAGAAGCCCATTGTTCTGATATTCCATCCATCCGAGGGGCGAGATGATCATGATTTGAGTCAGCATATGGTGGTGTGGAACTGAAGAGAGATATTAAAACTTGTTTCTAGGGGTTTGATTGCAGCAGGCAAGTGTGAGCAGCAGCGGCCCGGGGGTGTATCTCAGAGGCGGCCTATTCAATACTGGAAGTGGAGGGATTACTATGGACTTTGTTGTGGGTTTGTACCACAGTGGTGGTTATGACTCTATTGATTGTTGTTGTAGGTTGTCAAGTATGCCCCACTTCATTCGGTTCGGGACGTATACGACAGAAAGGTTAGCGAGCTAATTTCAGTCAAATTGTGCGATACATGGAGTTCCTATTTTTGTCATATCAGATCGAGCTTACTATTTACTTCTCACTTGGAAGGCCATTACACATGGTCGGGGTATTCAGTTAGATATGAGTATAGCTTTCATGCTCAACAGATGGTTAGTTCGAAGCGGACGATTCAGGTTTGGAAGTACTCTCCAAGATGTGTGGTCGATTTCGGAGATAGAGGGATCGAATTACCCTTAGCGGAGTTACCTATTATAAACGTCGATCACTCTAGTATTCCTGATGTCCCCATTTTGAGGTTGTATGGAAGACAGTGTAGTCTCAGATTGGTTGAGTTTGATTTGGCGGAGATGGACTTTTGGATACAGACTTGCTAAGAGATGATATGGAGAAAGGTCTGTATGATTCAGTATAGATAATGGAAGTCGAGTCGACAGAGAGGTATGCAAGACTGGGAGTTACAGCCTAGTGTTTATGGAGGGTTGATCATGTTTGGCTCCGAGTATACACCATGAAGGGTGTGATGAGGTTTGGAAGAAGCAGCTTAGATCTAGGTGCATTGGACCTTTTGAGATTTGAGCAGAGTGGGAGAGGTGGCTATAAGTGGCTTGACACCTAGTGTGGCAGTTCTTTCCTGTTTTCCTGTCTCTATGATTCGGAAGTATATTCCGGATGGAACTCATGTGCTTTCACTTACTCTGTAGAAGTTGGGTCCAGACTTGGACATATGAGGAGGAGCATATAGACTATATTGGATAGGCAAGCCCGAAAGTTAAGACAAGGTGAGCTGTTCAGTGAAGGTGCACATGAAAGCCACCGTTCAGTAAGGAAGCAACTTGGGAGCAGAGTTGACATGAATTTCCAGATATCCTCAACTTTTTAAAGCTTTAGGTACTTTCTTTTACTTTATGTTCGAGGCGAACATGATTTTTAGTGGTGGATAATGTAATGACCCAGAAGGTCATTTTGGAAATTTTGAATATTTCTTTAACTTGAGTTAATTAATGGATGAATAATTATAGATAAATGATTAAATTAATAGTTTATGGGCTAAAGTGATAATTTTTTAAGACCTTATACCCTTTAGCCTATATTTAATAAAATAAGTGGGTAAAATTCACCACTTTTAGTACATAAATAATTCAGAAATAAATAGGGAAAAGAAAAAAAAAGGGCGAAGGGTTTCTGCACTTGCAGCTTACGAACTGCTTCATGTAAGTTTCCTTTGCTTCTAGTTCCTTGATTGCCGCACATATATGTGTGTATATAGCAATATTATATAGGTAATTATATATATGTGTATAATAATAAGTGATAGATTGCATATTTGAGTCTAAAAAATTGAATAACAAATCACGTGAATAGTTGAAATTTTTGAAAATTTTTTGAATCAGTTGTTAATAGGTATTTAATGCTTAATTGTGATCAGTTGGTTGCTTTGATTAAATAAATAATTTAGTGTGTATTGCTGAATAAAGAAAAAATAATTAAACAAAAAAAAAACAAACAAATGTCATACATGCTATAATGTGAGGAAATTAATGGTTTGTTCATGAACGTGTCTCCTGGGAAAATTTTATGACTAAATTTAATGCAATACTTTGGTAGTGATTGCTACATTATGTGTGGTTAGTACAGTGAGGACAAAGTAGTCTTAGGCTCAAGGCGGTGTTTTTCCGTGGATGATAGATAATTTAATTTAATTTATTAAGTCTTATCACATTTGAGGTAGTTTTGTATATGAGATGGAAATTAAATATTAGATTCTATAGTATTATTCTAAATATTGGGATTTGGGGGGGTTTTGATAGTGAATGTTAATTGGCATCAAGAAACTATAAAATTGATTATAAATTTGGTGAATTTTAAGCGTTAAGAGTAAAAACATAAAAGGGAGTGTTGGTAGTTCTGAAAAACCTTATTGTGAATATATATGAATAGATTCCATAGGGTCGGAAGCTCAAAGGACAGGGAAGGCTCAAGTCCAGAGTAACTTATGTGATTGACTAAGGCAGTGGATTCTAAACGCGGTTAAGCGTATTGAAAATTCATGTATTTCCGTGTTGGTGTTGAGAATGATTGGAGACGTGTGGGGGTGTGGGGGGTGGGGTGCTTATTTGTGGTGTTGTTATCTTGTGTCAATTGTGTTTTGATATCAAAATGGTTAATCGCCTCTTTTCATTTGAGCCTGTCATTTTGCATATGAGACATGGTTTTAATAAAAGTTAGATGATAAGAGGATGTACCATTCGGGGTCGTATCGTGTGCCGCGAGGGATATTATATTTTAAGGGACGATCGCCACACCGCAAGAGTTACTTAAATCGAGGGTCGTGTCGGTGCCGCGACCGATGCATGGACAGATATGTCCCCATGGGCCCAGGACTGAGAGACAAACGGGCGTTGTATCATTAGGGAAGACATTGCCAGCACTATACTGATAGTGCATTCATGACCATAAAACATTTTTATATGATGAACGTGAATAGTGTTGCTGAGCTTGTTAGTGTTTCTCTGTGAAAATTGTGATTGTTGAATATTGAGTTGTTATTGAGAATATGTAAACTAATAAAGTGTGGTTATTGAGTTGTGTGTTTTGTAAACTGTGAGTTGTTTATAGTGTGGAGGTTCAGATAGGGTGTAAGGAGTACCCGTATTTTGTTCCCTTAACTTGTGTTTAGAGGTTTGCTTGTTGGGTACCGCGTGGTTTGGTATTCACCCCTAGCTTCTACAATTTTTTGTAGGTTACGAGCCCGAATTTTTGTGATACCTTCCATTCTCTTCGTTTTCGAGGCATCTTGTGGAGGATTATGAGGTAGTTGCTTGTCATCTCAGCGAACTTTCCTACACCAGTTTATGATTTTATTTTTACTTGGAAGACAACTTCATTTTAGACTCGTATTTTATTTCAATTCTAATATTTACATTAGAGGCTTGTGCACGTGACAACCTGTTTTTGGGGATTGAATTAAGTCGACTTGTTTTCATAATAGAAATTATTGTTGGATTGCTTTGTTAGATATTTGGTCTTAGGCTAACTTGATTTGGTGGAATAAGATGAGTACCATCATACCCGTTTTTGGGTCGTGACAACATTTGTGTGATGACCATTGAGGATTTTAGTAAGAAATGCGTATAAAATTGAGTTAGTCCTTTGGATTTGGTTGTTATAATGGGTTTGAGGTGTCATGTTGATGATAAGGTTGACTTTTTGGTGATGGCAAGGGGTATTGAGCATAATGTAATAAGAGTTCTTAATAGATTGAGATTGAGATACATTGAGATACACCTATGTGATAAGGATTGTAGGTTTTTTGAAATGATGACTTGAATCTATCTAAAGTGACGGTTTACTACCATTTTTTTAGTATCATGGATATGTTGGTATCATGCCCTGATCAAGACCCAAACCAGCGGACCGTGCGGGCACTTACTCTAACACCGAAGTAGAGGACCCTTGATCCCCATATGGTTAAAAACATGTAAAAGATTAAGAAAACTAGAGATAAAAGGAAATCCATGAGATTTTTATATTATAAAGAGTTTAAACAATCCAAAGTTAAATTTGTAAAATAAATAATGCCCCTGGCGATCTAGTATAAACAGGTACAAGAGATTCTAAGATTACAAGGTATAAAATACAGTAACCAATGACACAGCTTCCACCACAAAGAAGGAAGAGTAAAAGTTGTTGGAGATTGTCTTGGTCTTCACCTATGAAACATCAGTGACCTTGCAATCAGACTATGCCAAAAGACAGAAAGAGAAGTATTAGTACAAATCACATGTACTGGCAAGCATCGTCGATCAACCCAATACCCACCACATAATATAACTAAATCAAACTAGCACAAAATATGCAATAAGAAAGTACACTCCTCAACCTTTATCCACTTGCCTTTCTCATTTCTATACACCTTAAGCATATAATACCCTTGACTCTAACTCCATATCTTGCTCGCTCTACTCTTTATTCATAACTTGACAATTCTACCTCTTAGATAAGTTACCAAATACAATCACTACCAACCCGGCCAACCACTCTCTACATGCCCTCAATTTTTATGCATCACAAATAATTTGTACAGACTAATGATATCCATCCGTAGAGGTAAGTGGAAAATGCATGAATGTGAACCTGTATTGGGCATGGGCTTGTGTTAAATCATTTGTGTCCATATAATCAGTGTCTATATTTTCATCCATATAAGCAGCCCTGGCAGGATATAAAGTAGAATGGAAAAGGAATTTGCTTATTACAACATCAAAGGCTAGAGACAATTAGAACAATACAGGTGTTTAGTGAAACAATAGGGGTTGAAAATATTATGCAACATTAAGGGGAACGTAACGTGATAATTAAAAAAGTAAAAATGATTACCTGGTTTGACGGGGGTTTTCGTTGATATCCTTTGGGTACATAAAGACACGCAGTGAAAGTGCTTGTATATTTGCAGATGGGGGATTGAATGTAGCTGTTGGAAGCAAAGGAGAGAATTGAATGTTGTGTGCATGACGCAACGCAACAATGTAAGGAAGGAGTTTTGGTTAAGGCGCTATTTGTAATACAGTGGTGATGGTACAAGAAGAGGCGTGATGGTAAGGCAAAGGAGATGTTGCTTAGTTAGAGATACGACTGTTTCGAGAGCACGGGTATTTATGGTGATAAATAAATTGAAGGGAATTAAGGCTTGTGGTTGCGCTACATCCCCTATTGAAGGTTTTCATATATTATATATATATAATATATATTTATATATAAAATTTTCTAGTTATTGTGCTATAGTATGAACATACATAAGAATATATGGAATATTTATGGCATAAAGTATATCAAATTCTTATTATTAAAGTTTGTCGAAAAATATAAAAGTTGACCAAATTTATTTTAAAATAGTATATATATAAAATGTATATTTGATTTGTGATGCATTAATTCATGGAAGAAAAACTAAAACACTAGATTTTCATCATAACCGCTTACAACTCCGCCCAACCCCCAAAGCACCACAAATGAAGATTTGGAAATGTTTAGCCTCTTAGTTTTGATTCACTTCTTATGAGACTAAGTTATTATATTTCATGAATTATATACAAAACATATCTCCTTTAAATGAAGAGAGAAAACTCAATTAGGGAGTAATGACAAAAAAATAATGGAATTCAATTAATTTATTACACAATTTGTAAATAATTATTGATAATATATAGTATAATTCCTCTCAATCGCTCCCTTACAATTTTAATTATAATTTAATAGCTTCAAAGAAGATTGAATCATTCATTTTCTATAAGTGTATCACGATCCAACATCAAATTAATACCACATGTCTATCAACCTGGGACATGTCAACTAATCAACCCCCTAACAAAGGAAAATGCAGAATTTAAGAACATAATTCAAGTGTTTTGGATTCAACTCTGGTATCAATGCTCAACAAGGGAACGACTTGTTTAGCGCGATGTTTTACCAAAACCACTATGGGTGGATGGCCGACGACGGATATGATATTTTGAACCCACTTTTTTACAACAGCATTATTCACTTTGTTGGCTCAACTGAGCCCGTTATGGAAGCAAATTCAACTGACTCCTGCTATGGACCCAAACAGAAGGATTTATTTTTTTAAACAGGGATTCCAAAACAACCCGTCCAATTCTCATCTACATACTAAGTTTAATCCTTTTCATATTCGTCTGGAATGTCTCATTATCACACCCTTCCCCTAAGTTTCATCACCCATTAAATCGTAAAGCGGAGGTAACACGCCCACATAATGGCCTATATTCATTCCACAAACCTGCAAGAACCATCACGAGCTAATTAAAAACGGTTGCGGAACAAATGTCTTATGTTTTATTACATTATTATCTCCTGTTTACCTTATCACTGTTCTTCCCTTTTACTTCCCATACCTGCCCTACCTCCCTAACTTGGTTGACATTTGCAATGTGGTGACAGTGACAATTTCTTTTAAACAACTCACTTCCTTATATATTTTTATTAGGCTACAACTTGGTTTATAATGATATATATGTAGGTAAAATGGGTATAAACACAAAATATATATGGTAAATGAAATGGGAATAAAATGGAAAAATAACGACAAGTATTTTACATGAAAACCCTTCTAAATAAGGGAAAAAACACGGCCTAAAGGACAACTGGTAGTTCTTTCTATAATAGGAATTTTACAAAATCTGTAGTAGTTATGAATACAATACTCAAAGTGTGACTACTATACAACCTCAAACGTAACAACACTACTCCTTTTGTTTTCCTCCCCACCTTACTAAAATATCACTCACAAGCTATTTTTCTTGTATAGGGTCCTCTGTAGAATAGCCTGTCACTTTGTCTCTCAGGACATGGTATTTTCCTCCTGACGAACCTTGTTGTGGGTGTTCTATCACAGAATGGGCAAGACATGCTCTATTTATAAAAGGAGAAAATCATGCCTATGCCACTAATGACATAGACAAATATAGGCAAAGTCAAAATAGGTTGCAAAATCTTACCCTTTGCCAACTGACAAATATAATTTTTCAATTCTTTCACTATAACCTTTTTACAATTACGTGTCAATTGAATAGACAAAAGTTGACCAAAAAATGGGATGGAATCACAAATGGTCCTTTCCATCCCATGCACTGAGAGAGTATCGTGCATTTCCTTTAGAGAGAGATCATGCCCATGTTCTTTGCTAACTGAACTTTGTCTTTCGGTATCGTCTTGGTCAGTTTCTGTTGGATGTTTATTTACCTTGGTGGATCTTTTTATGTGAAATGATTCCCTCTCCACTTCCCTCACGAAATCGACAAATGATATCTATGTCACTGTGTTTGTTCTGATGGTCACATGTAGTTTCTTACCTCCAAGTCTATTGCCCTCGGCTGAACAATAGATAATATCTCCATCTGATTCAAACCAAGCCTCTTGAAGAAATCGTTTTATCATACTTCTCGTTGCGTCTTCATAGCCGCACTATACTGAGCTCAGTTGTAGTGTGGCAACACACTTCTGCACCTTTGACTGCCATGAATTATAGCTCCCCCTACAAAGTAAACAAATATCCAATAGATGGGAATTTTCTATTATCAAGGTCACTGCCGTAATCAGACTCTGTCTATCTTGCAAGATTGATTTGAGCTCCCAAAACACAGCAATTCATCTGAGCTTCCTCTAAAATACCTGAGTACCACTTCACAACTTTTCATGCTCTTGCCCCGATTGTTGGAATCTCTACAACGCCACTGCCTGAGAATATCAGGTTTTAGTGCCACCTTACATCATAGACGTCCGACGACGGAGGAATATGGAACTTTGTCCATGTTTTCCTCTTTTTCCTCCTTAGCTGTAGGACACTCCTCCTTGTCTCTACTTCATATGACCAGCCCCCCCCCAGCAAGAGGTGTACTACAATCTTAACATTCTTCATATTGATGTTTCTCCTGTAACGTTCAATGTATTCTTCTGGGACAAATAAATCTTTCATTTCAACTCTGAGAAGAGTAATTCTCATGCTCAAAATTTTCTTGAATACCCCAAGTCCTTTTCATAGAAAAACTTAAATACTCTTTTTTCAGCTCGTCAATCTTGGAATATTCTTGCCCACAAATCACTATCATCCACATACACAAAAGGATGATAACATCATGGTTTCGAACTTTTTTGTACAAATACACAATGATGTGAAGAAGTCTTCTTATAGCCTTGCTCACCCATAAAGATCAAACTTCTTGTAAACCACTTCAGGATCTTGATTTAGGCCATATAGATTCCTTCTTTCTTGAGTTTGCACACAAAATTTTCTTTACCATCTACTTGAAAGCCCTCACGTTGTTTCCATTAAATCCTTCTTCTAGGTTACCGTGAAGGAAAGTCCTCTTCACATCCATCTGGCTATCTCTAATTAATACTAGCAACCAACCTAAACTGTGCGAATCGAGAACATTTTTCACAAATATTTCGGCAAAGTCATACCTTTTCTTGACCAAATCCCTTAACAAACAATTACTTTGTACTGGCCTTCAATTGTGTTTTGCCTTCAACTTTAATTAAACTTTTGAACACTCACTTGTTCTTTCAAGCTCTCCATGCCCCTTAGGCAATTTTATCACTCCTAAGTGTGGTTTCTCATCAAAGACTTCATCTCCATCTTGCATGACTTTCATCCATTGATTCTTGTGCTCATCTTCCATGGCCCTCCTCATAATATTTGGTTCTCTCCCGTCAGTGAGTACACATACTCATTGGATGAATAACGGAGAAGAAACGTTGTCTGTGGACCTTCGAAACGGAATGTTGATTTGTTCACAACTTCATAAGTAACAGGATCATCAATAACAAATCATTGTTATTACAAATAGCATCAACAGGTTGATTCCCATAACATGATTTGGGCGTCACGATGATTATAAACTCACAACATCAATGCCACTTGTGTGAGAAACTTCATCATGATGAACATCGCATCAAAAGTTGAAGATTCTATCTTCTCTGCTTGTTCGATAATCTTCAATTGTTTGATTCTCCATGAAAATAATATCACCGGCTTCTCACAAGTTTCTTTTCAAATAGGATCATATACCGGTAACCGAATTCATCAAGGGCCATATCCAATGAAGATGCCACTGGCCTATCTTGGCATCTAACTTTGACTCACATCTTTTGGCAGCATGTACAAAAGCTTTGCAACCAATACTACTCCTCAAATGGTCATAGAAAACATCCTTTCTGTACCAACACGATTTGGGTACTCACTTTGCAAAGCAAACAAACCATAAATAGTTATACATGTGTGTGCGGTCAATAGCCTCACCCCAAAATGATTTTTCGGCAACTTTGCTTGAGAAAGGCACATCTATATCTTTCCACAAGGTCATGTTAGTCTCTTCAGCCAAAGATCGTGGGAGGAGTCTTCTGTGTCTAATAACCATGATACTTGCAACAGTATCGTCAAATGTCCACAATATTCACCTCATGTTTTTTTTTTTTTTTTTTTTATCAGTACTAAGATATTTTTAGTTTTCCTTTCCAGTTTCTCTTTCAACTGAAGCCTGAAACTGCTATGAAGACAACTAACACTGACCTTTCGTCTTTCAAGACCTAGACCCAAAGTTTTCTCGAGCACTCATCAATGAAGGTGACAAAGTAGAGTGCACCGACCTAATGTCTTTGTCTTCATTGGACCAACATAAATCAGAATGCACCAACTCAGAAACTCGTTTCCTCGAAGGAGGGTATGACTTAAAAGAGGACAGTCTATTTTGTTTACGCAGCCAAGCAGTTCTCAACACTTCTAATTTAGCAACTTTTGAATTTGACAAAAATTTCTTCTTAGCTAGAACATTAGTCTTTCTCGCTGATTTGGCCTAAGTCTCTTGTGTCATAACGTTGAAGAGCTATCACTCTCAAGCGCATTCACCATATCAACAGAAGCAGAGGTCGTAGGCCATTATAAATCATGACGTTTGTTACCACGAGCCACAAAGGTCAAATCAAGGAGAATATCAGAAATATCGAATCAAAAAAAGATCACAAAAGGATCAATCTTGGATCCCCGCAAATCAAGAGAAGATTATCAATCAAAGGATCCTGATTGAGACGCAATCAATCAAGGATTCAAGTTAAGATTTTTAGAAGACTTAAATCACAAAAATAAAAAAAGCAGAATATCTTGACAACTAGCAATGAAAAATACAACGGCTATATTCAAATAAATATCAAGGAAAGCTGAAGATATCAAGCTTACACTCGATCAAGGAAACTGAATATTTGAAAGACAACTAACAAACACAACGGCTACAAACTACAATCAATAAAGGAAGATACAACAACTGTAATCAAACAGGCAATCAAGAACCAAGACTGGAAACTAGCGTTGAGCTTTATTGAAGGAAGATTAGGATCACTTGTCTTCTTTTCCAAAGATCAAATCTCTTGGATTCCTATCTCTTCAAAGAAAAATTTAAAGAGGTCAAACTCTATAAATGGAGGCTCGATTGATAGAAGAAAGTGTAAGAGAATTATGAATCATCTTACATTCGCTACTCTACTTTTAACAAACATTATATTACTTAGTTTAACTGTGTAAAAAAAAGATAAGAGAAAAATATTGTTTGTAAGGCTTTTGTAACAAAACAAAAAGAGTGAAACTAATCACTGAGTGTAATATGTCTACACTCATCTATATACTCACACCAAAGGTTACAAAGGCTTGAAGAGAACACCCTTTCAACCCAAGGGGACTGGACGTAAGATCCACATTGGATCCAAACCAGTATAAGAACTCTTTGTGTCAAGTTTACTTTCCAATGTTACTTATTCTTTTCTACTAGCTACATCGACTAAGAGACACCTTAAGTAGACTATTAAAAGAAAAATTATAAAAAAAAACAGCAATTCACCCCCCTCCCCCTTTGCACTTTCAATTGGTAATAGAGTGTCGTCTCACAAAATCTGTCTAACAACATTTGAGAAAAAGTTCATTTCACAACAAATCATGGGCGCACTATTTCAAGAAGAAACCTCTCAAACGAGGCCTCCCTACTTTAATAGAAAACACTTTTCTCATTGAAAAGTGAGAATGGAAACCTTCATGAAATCCTATGATGTGAAAGTTTGGAGATTGATTAAGCTAGGTGCCTTTCCTATTCCTATCACTAAAATTTAAAACGAAAGTCAATCATCCACTATTCCAAGATTGGAGAACTACTCAAATGAACAAATTGAGATTATTCAAATACACTCAAAAGCAAAAAATGTTCTATATAATGCTATCAACGGTGAGGAATATGAAAAAATATCTTGTTGTAACACTGCGAAAGGAACCGATAAAGTCAAAGAAACCATTATCAGCTTTCTAGTATATGAATATGAACTCTTTCAAATGAAGGAAGGAGAAACAATTGAGAGCATGTTTGTTCGACTGAGTAAGATCATTAGAGAAGTAAAAGCTTCAAGAAATATGTATCCTCTCATAGAACATATATGAAGAGTTCTACAAAGCTTGCCACCACAATGGCACGCCAAAGTAGTCTCTTGAAATCATGAATTTAAACACCCTAACATATGATGAGGTGAGAGGAGATTAAATAGATTTTGATAAAATTCACTTTTAAAAAAGGCCAAGAAGAGTCCAAAAAGAAGGTTGTGGCATTCAAAGCAAATCAAGAAGACAAAGGACAAGAAGAACTAGCAGAAGAGGAAATTGCCTTAATTACCAAATCAGTGATGGATTCCTTTAGAAAATCCACAAACAACAGAAGAGGAAGAAACTTTGGAAAGGGAAAGTATATTTAGTGATCAGTCTAGAAATGATTGAAAATGTTATGAATGTTGAGAATATGGTCTCATTGCCAGTGAATGTCTAGAAGCAAAGAAAATCTACTCTAAAGGAAATAAAAATAACAAAGAACTCAGCAGCTAGAGTTATGAAGACAGCTCTGAAAATGAACATGAAGAAATCGGTAATGTTTGCTTCATGGCTGTTAGAGAACCAAGCACAGAGGTATGTAATAATTATAATTATTTATAAATTTTCTAGATCGTTTTGTGACATATCTTAATAGAATTTTTTCTGACTTCCGAAATCTTCAAACTAAAAAAAAATTATTTGGAAATAAAACTAGAAATTAGTGAAGTTGAAATGGATCTCCTTTATGAAGAAATTCACGAATTAAAAATTGCTCTTGAGAATTTCCTAAACAAATAAAACTTTTCCAAAATTTCTCTAAAAAGGTCTCTAGAAGCAAAAATTCAACGAAAATTACTTTAGCTGCAACCAGTCCTATAAGTCGAATGGTTCAAGAAGTAACAGTAATGATTCCATTTCAAAAGAATATACTCGTAAATGTTGCAATTATTGTGAAAGTCTAGACAAGTGTCATATAACTTCTTGTTTCAAAATCACAAATCATTTAAATCGGTTTGGAGACCCAATCGAACTCCAGATAACCTTAGCCTTGAAAGACCCAAAAAGGTTTGGGTACCTAAGAAGATATAATAATCTTGTTTTACAGGAACACCGCAAGAAAAGAAAAAGAAAATAGTACCTGTATAGCGGATGTTCAAATCACATGACATGAGATAAAAATCTGTTTAAATTTGTTGTTGAATACAAGGGAGGAAACATATGTTTTGGTGATAACTTAAAATAAACGGTAATTGTTATTGGTATAGTTTCTTTTAATGGTTCATGTGATATCTCAAATGTTTATTTAGTGACTGGACTTAAATACAATATCTTGAGTATTTTCACTATGAAACTCATATCTAGATATCCATTTTCAAAAGAATTGATGCTTGTTAAAAATTTAATCTGGAAATAATTTACTGCAAGGAAGCAGAGAAAAGAATATATACATTCTTGACTCTGTAAAAGACAATGGAGAACATATAAGTCTATCTTCAATTAGTGATGATCCCTGGATTTGTTATAAGAAACTTGGTCATGCAAGCATGAGGCTGATAGAGAAGCTGGCTAAAAATGAGCTTGCAATTGGATTACCCAAGTTGGACTATTCAAAAAATCACATCTACGACGCGTGTCAAATGGATAAGCAAAAAAGAAACTCATTTTTTTGCAAGGATACTGTCCCCACAAATATACCCCTACAACTCATACACATGGACTTATTTGGACCTACAATAACAACCAACATCAGAGGTAAAAGGTACACTTTTGTAACAGTTGATTAATTCTTGTTTTACTTCGGTTGTGATTTTATCTAACATGGATGATACTTTGAAAAAAAATGAGATTTTCTATGAGACAATTCAAAGAGAAAAAAGTTATTACATTTCATCTATAAGAAGAGACCATGGAGGAGAATTCGAGAATAATTTGTTTGAAAAGTACTGTTATGAGAAAGGCTATACTCCGACCTTCTCTTCACCTCGATCACCTCAAAAAAGTGGAGTTATGGAACAAAAGAATAGGACATTGCAAGATATGGCAAGAACGATGATCATTGAATACTTTCTTCCACAAAAATTTTTCACAGAAGTTATAAGTAGAACTTTTCATGTGTTGAATGACGCTAAATCAGACCATTCAGAAAAAGACATCCTGTGAATTGTGGAATTGTAAGAGACCTAATATTGGTTACTTTCATCCATTTGAATGGAAATTTTTAATTCATAACAATGCAAGGATAATATATGTAAGTTTGATGCATGAAAGATGAAGGTATATTTCTTGGCTACTCAATATATAGTAGATCTTATCGAGTTTTTAACAAGCATACTTTAAATATTGAAAAATCTATTCATGTTGTTTTTGAGGATTCTAACAAATATTTTGAGGTAAGATTAAACATAGATGATGAAGATGATAAACCGTGTGTATCAATTCAAAAGGGGATAAGTAATATTGATTAGTCGACTGCAGTAGAACCTTCAATCAATCCCTTAGTCAAATATGTTCCAAATGAACAAAGAAGCAAACCAAATTATCCAAAAAAAATTTATTATTGGAAATGCAAGTGAAGGTATGAAAACTCGAGCATCAAGAAGAAATGAGACACATGTCGTACTCATCTCTCAAGTAGAACCAAAGAAACTAAAAGATGATCTCTCATATGAACATTGGTTCAAGGACATGAAAGAGAAATTAGATCTATTTCGACAAAATTCAAGTTTGAACTCTAGGTCCCCTAAACCCATGATAAGTCCATTATTGGAACATAATTGGTTTACAGAAATAAAATGAATGAATCTGGAGAAGTGATCTGCAACATAGCCCGTTTAGTGGCTCAAGGTTATTCTCAACAAGAAGGAGTCGACTAGGATGAAAATTTTACTCCCGTAGAAAGGTTAGTATCAATTCTCTTACTTCTAGCTTTTGCTACCCAAAAAGGTTTTAAATTGTTTCAAATGGAAGTGAAAAGTGATTTCCTAAATGGTTTTATTGGAGAAGAAGTTTTTGTAAAACAACCTCCTGGGTTTAAAATCCCAAATTTTCCCTATCATGTTTTAAAGCTCTTAAAGCTTTGTATGGTCTTAAGCAAGAACCTCGTGCTTTGCATGATCGTCTCAGCAACTTTCTTTTAAATCATGATTTTACTCGTAGAAAAGTTTATGCAACTCTTTTTTGTGAAAAGATCTTCTTCTGAGAATCTTATTATTCAGATTTATATTGATTACATTAGTTTTGGAAGTGATAATATCTCCTTATTTGAAGAATTTTCGTACTTATGCAAAGTGAATTCGAAATGAGTATGATGGGCGAGTTAACTTTTTTTCTCTCGCCCTAAACTACCGAAAAATACAAATAATCATGTGGAAAAGTACATTCCTTTCTCAAATAAAGTAATGCAAAGAGCTCATTCAAAAATTTGGCAGAGAAAACTCCAAGTCATTAGGCACTCCCATGAATTCCACTTGTTCTCTTGACAAAGATGATAATATCGCTTGACAAATGGAAAAGTACTAGTGGTATATGTCAGATTCTGGGAGAATCATTGATTTAATGGAACAACAAAAAACAGGGCTCTGTGTATCTCTCTAATATAGAGGATGAATATATTGCCATCAGTCAATGATTTGCGCAAATTCAATGGATGGTTCATCAATTAAGTCATTATGCCTTCTCTGTTAAACCTGTTAAAATTATGTGTGATAATGCTAGTACTATTTTTCTGTAAAAAAATTTTGTGCATCATTCTCGATCAAAGCATATTGATATCAAACATCATTTTATTAGAGATCATGTTTTAAAAAGTGATATTGAAATATCCTTCATTAGTACTGATTTTCATCTAGCTAATATTTTTACAAAACTTCTTTTAGAGGAAAGGCTTTGTTCTCTTCATAAATCTTTGGTTATTATTGAGAATCCATAAATTGTTGATATTAGTGCCTGCTTTAATTATCTTTCTACGTTTAAATTTTTCATGTGTCCTCGCTAATATCTTTGTTATCTCTTCTTTTGGATTTCTACTTTGGTTTTTTTTTTTTCCTTTTACCGTCTTTATTTTTTTTTCTCTTGTTAAAATCCATATTATTTCCTTTTTGCTAATGCAAAAAGGGGAGAATTATTGTTTAAATGGTTCTAAATGTTTTCTACCGTGCTTGATTTCATTATCTCTCTGTTGAGATATTGTTATGCAACTAGATCTCTCTACATAGAAGAGAACATTCTCGCATATGTTGAGGGGAGAAATTAAAAATTAACCCCACTAGTCAACCACCATGCACTGCATTCAGGTGAAGCAAATCCAAAATCAACTATCTAAGCCGACTATAACATGGAAGTATTTCTACTACATATTGTTATCGTCAAAAAAGGGGAGATTGTTAGTGTAAAGATTTTAATACTAAACAACCTATCTCTTCTGAAAAATAATCGTCATCAAAAAAGAAAGAATTAAGGAAAATTGAAGAGTGTCAATGAATGACCTTGACTCAAATGAATAATATCAGAAAGCTCAAACCAAGAAAGATATCAAAAACATCAAATTAAGAAAGATCACAATAGGATCAATCTTGCATTCCCACAAATCAAGAGAAGATTACCAATCAATAGATTCTGATTTAAATGCAATCAATCAAGAATTCACGAAGGGATTTTCAGAAGACAAAAATCACAAAAATTAAAGAAGCAGAATATCTTGACAACTAGCTAGCAATGAAAAATACATCAACTATATTCAAATCAATATTCAAGAAAGCTGAATATATCAAGCTTACACTCGATCAACGAAACTGAACAACACAACCGCTACAAACTATAATCAATTAAGGAAGATACAACTGCTATAATCAAACAGGCAATCAAGATATAGGATCATTTGCCTTTTTTCAAGGATCAAATCTCTTGGCTTGCTATATCTTCAAAGAAAAGTTTCAAGACTTCAAAAACTATAAATGGAGGCTCGATTGACAGAAGAAAGTGTATAAGAAGCCTGAATCATCTACATTCTCTACTCTATTTTTAACAAACATTGTATTACTTTTTTTTTTTGTGTAAACAAAACGAGAGAAGAGAAAAATATTGTTGATAAAACTTTTGTATCAAAACAAAAAGAGTAAAACTAATAACCGAGTGTAATCTGTCTACACTGATCTAAGTATTCACACCAAAGGTTACGAAGGCTTGAAGAGAACACCCTTGCAACCCAAGGGGACTAGACATAAGAACCATATTGGATCCTAGCAAGTATAAAAACTTTTTTGTGTAAAGTTTAGTTTCCAGTTTTTACTTATTATTCTCTGCTAGCTACGATCGAATAAGATACACATTAAATCGACTACTCAAAGAAAGACGAAAAAATAGCAATTCTCCCCCTTCTTTCACTTTCACTCTAAACTTTGAAGGTTGGTGCCCCACTCATCTCAGAAAGCCAGGGACGCCAGTTCTCCCCATTCCCCCACCCCACACCTTTTTGTTCTAGTTCTTAATTGATGTACCCATGTTTCTATGTTGATTGCAACACTCTAAGGTACATATAAACATCCATAAACATGAAGTCATAACCTTGAATCCATATTTCAACTCAATGAAAGTTAAGATCAAAGTCAAATAAGTTAAGAGTAAAGTCTAAAACCTAAGAAGCAAGTTAGAGTAAGTTCTTAAAGTTTTCAAGAGTCTTTCAGAAACATTTTAACTTCTTTTTAAGGCTCAAGTTGCAAATTAAGCAAAAAGTAAAGAGTAGAGTTCATTTCTCAAAAGTTATAACGGAATTAAGAATTCCTTAAAGATTTACACATGTTTCCACATTTTAAGTAAGAAAGGAAGTTGAAACATTCAACAGAGCCTTTGGGCTAGTTTTAGTAAAGAGGAAACTATAATTTCCAAGAGATCTTTTAAATCTAAGTTTGAGCGATTTCCTCAAATTACAGATGTAGTTGTTTTAAACACATATGAGATAAGTATTGTTGGGAGCACTACTGAGATAAGAAGGGTCATACTTTTTAGATGATTACTCAGTGTTTTTTTAGAATAGACTAGTCGATCCACTTAATAGTTTAGGTTCTATATCGGCGGCAAGGCATAGGACGGTCTTCTTGAAACATGAGGTAAGATGTTGTACCATCACTTACGCTCATAGTGATGGTTGTTAGTTAGAGAATCTCTCACAGAAACTATATTACTTCATAATATGTAAAGTTGAGTTTGTTATTGCATTTCTTTAATGAACTAAGTGTTTTTATTATTTTATAAGCTTTTACATATTGCATTTGTCTTATTGATTTAATTAAGTCAAATTATTCAAAAGTTGTGCAGATCTAAACTAAGTGTTCCTTCTTACTCTTTTTCAAGATTAAGTTTTTTGTTAGAATTCCAACTTGCGTACTCATACACTCAATGTACTGATGTCAGTTGGCATGCATCGTCTTATGATAAAGATGCAGGTAAGCAGGATCATCATCATCCAGAACCTCATTGATCCAGTAAAGCACTAAGAGTCGGTCAACAGGTATCAAGAGTTAGACTCTAGTTGTACTTTGCATATGACATTCAAAGAGATTGGTCAACAGTTATGAGACAAGGGGAGGAACCGTATTAATGGGCAATAATGGAACTTGTAGAATAGTTGGCATTGGTTTAGTCCGGGCTCGGTGGCATGATGGCACTGTGAGAACTATTACACAAGTCCATCATGTTTCTTTTATGAAGAAGAATTTGATCTCCCTGGGCAATGAGGCTACAAGTACATATATGAAGGAGGAACTATGAAAGTCGTTATAGGATCTTTAATGTAGGAAATAAATGCATTCAATTTCATATAACTTAAATAACATTTTGAAAATTTTCCAATGAGGTTATCATGTAAAAAATTAAACTTATATAACAATTACGTTTCCAAGCCTAATAAGAATTTAATCACTTAATTGATTTGATGAAAGATCGATTGCATACATGTAGCGTACAATGTTAGTTTCCTAATTAATAAAATATACTTTGTACTGAATTTTACTTAGAACTGAACCTTAAAAATTTTAGTATCAATATCAAGAGCAAGATAATTAAGATAATTTATCAAAAGGTGAAAAATCCAATGATCTAAGTTGTATATGATTTTTGAGATCAATGATTCTTAACTATTTTGATAGTAATAAAAATATAGGTTATGTTTAAAGAAAGTGAGCAAAATTCCATATGAAAAAAAAAAAACTATAATTGCAATTCAAAAAATTCAGTTTCTTCAACCCCAATGTTTGGAATTTACTTCCTGAAATGTTGTATTTTCAATTTTATTGCTCCTCTTTTCTTAGATAGAAAAAGGCAATGACAGAATTCATGCATTAAAGTTTTGCATAACTCACGTTTGACCTTTATTATTATATAAAATTTATATAGACCTTACTCATATATGGAAAACATTTGTAATATCAATCCAAAATTTAAAATATATATATATACATGTCATCATATGCATAAAAAAAAAGGTTTTAACACAAGCATATATAATCAGAATAAAGAAAGAATCCCACTATGATTAAAAAATAAATAAGAACTCATAAGATTTGAAGTTGTAGTGACTAAATTTTATGCAAGTTAGAAAGGAAAATTTGTATACATCACAACTTGTGAAAGAATGCATAAGTAATAGAGAAAAAAAGATAAATTTACCTGATTTTGAAGATTGATATGATTGTATTGACGAAATAAAACCAAAATATTTTGGATAAATGTATCTTGATATTTTCTAATAGAGGTAGAATGAAAAATGAAGAATATAAAGAGTTGTTATAGATATGTATTGATAAACATAAAAGAAAAAACAAATATGTGCCTTTTTTGGTTTGACTATGTTCGTTCTCACTTTTGTTTTGTAATTATAGAAAACATCTCGTCATGATGACATGTCTAGAAATTATATGTTTTTTTTTGTTTTACTGTAGAATAAAATAGTAATTCACTTTTGTATAAGAGAAGATACACACTTCACTTTCTGTATGTTTCTCTTCTGCGTGATAGCTTGTTACTTCTACTTTTAGGCTATTTGTTCGCCTTACATACTGATGGGATGTTAGTAGATGTTATCATGACCTTAGGTTTTGGTTCATGATATTTTGAATCAAACAGAAAAATGCAATCTTACATGAAATGGTACCCTTTAAGGGAAAAGTGACAGTACATTGGTAGGCATCTATTTCTCTACTCCCAAATACTTATTTCTTCAAACCACATCAACACTTAGCATGGTTTGAATAAAAAATTTGGGAGTAATAGGACACATGTAAAGATAAGTTGGTGTCCATGAAAATTTGTGTATAGCTGTAGGTTCAATCAATTGCAATATGTAGGGGAGGTATGACCTGTTGTAACGGCCCATTAGGTCATTTTGGTTACAAGAGCATCTTATTTCATAAGACTCTTTAAATAAATTCTAACTAAGTATTTTGAATATTCATTAACTTTGATTATTTAGTTGACATGTATTTACTAAATAATTAATTTTTATTAATTGATAGTTCATGGGTCAATCCCATAATTTATTATTCATTACCCTATGTCACTTGACCCATGAGTAAAACTTAATGAATAATAACTAGGATTATTACATTGAGACATAACTCAAAAATGTCTACAAGTAATATTAATTTATTGTATTATGTGTAGAAGCTTGAATAGTGATTCAGTATATGTTGGTGGTGTTATGATTAGAAAAGAGTTAATGGAAGGTTTGTTATATGTCTAGATTAGATAATGATTTGGGGTCCCAGTTGTTCCCAGTTGCTTAAATCTGCTTTCAAGTATTGGAAGATAAGAGAATAGGAACCATAGATAAAGCGTGTTAAGTTTTGTATCAAAATAACTATGTTTTAATTTATTATATGTGCAACCAGTAATAACTGAGTGTAGGATTTAAAAGGGTAGACATTGATTGCGATTATTCACATGGTTGTTGCCACTGGTAGTGGCTTCATTTTAAAATAATTTTATCTCGTTATATTATCATCATTTAAGTTTTGGTATATTGAGATAGATAACTAAATATTAGGAATTCCATTATGGTTATGTCAAATTGAGGAAGTGAGATTTAATCCTAATTTTGAAATTTAGGAAATATGAGATTTTGCATATGCAATGACCTCAAGATTACGAAGATCTGATTCAAATCTGTACTACAATGTGGGTAACTTTTTAAATGAAAACTGCTAATTCAACATACCTAGAACTATATTAATGTTAGGACAATATTTTTTTCTTTTACAATGTGTTAACATTAAGGAAGAAATTGAGGTTGATATAATTTTAAAAATCTACAAAAAAATGATTTTGAAAATACACAGGAAAATTAAATTAGTGTGTGAAAATTGTACAATAAGGAAAAAAAGATAATTGGTAGTTTGTAAACGCCCAACCAACGGGATGTGCAGGAACCCACTATAACACCTAAGTAGGAGATTCCTCATATTTTAATAGAGAAAATATGCGGAAATTAAAAAAATTAAATAAGAAAGTTAAGGAGATTTAATAAATAATACTTTCAAAATACACTCCTTGCTAAACTTGTTAAATAATTTAACAACCCCAAGGACCTAGTCTAACAGGTAGAAGAGCTACTAAGAGTAGCGATTGCACAATAAATAATAGAAGAACACAACTTCCACCGTGTAGAATGAAGAGTTAAATCTGCTGGAGTATTTCTTCGTCTTTACCAAATGAAACATCACCAATCCTGCATTCAAACTATGTCAAAAAAGACATAGCAAGAGTAGTATTAGTTCAACCACACGCATTGATGGGCATCATCGTCCACCTCATAATAGAAGAAAAGAATAATAGGATCATGCATGTACCACTCTTCCACCACCATTGCCCTTTCTTATAACACCTTCAAGTTACACAATTTCTCTAACTAATAACTTTTTTTTCCCAACCCCTAACATCTCTAGTTTTATTAAATCATAGCCTAAACATGCCAACCCCATTGGATAATCCCAAACATCACTAACATCCCTTCCTATCAATCGATCATGTCATACTCTTAAATTATTGTCACCTTATCTACCCCACGCCATATAGTTTCTCTTTACCCCAAATTTTAGCCCTATTCCATCCTCCTTGGGTACTTACCCAAACAACACTTCAACAATTTACTCTTTCCTGAACAGTATACCTCATAAAATAAACACATCACCCATACTCACACACCGACACATAGATCCACCTACATCCTATCATCATTAGATATGAACTTAATCATTACAAGTATATGCACATCATAATACGAAAATATAACATGATTTACCATATACTCTTGTCACAAGTAGTTAGTTCTCTCACGGAACCCACAAACTAAAATGTGTTAGCTTTGAGTACCTGTGACGGACCCCGATCTAAGTTGTGCGGTGAACATGACCACCATCAAATAGTGTTCTGGAACGCCCCGATCCAATAGTTGTGCCAAAACATGGAAACTCGAAGGAGCCAATTTTGCTTCCCGGATGTGTCAATCGATCCCTAACACTACCACACTGCAGAATCACAACACTCTAAGTCCTACATTCGAGCCACAATATTTCCATGGATTAAAAGTTTCCAACTCTCATTTTTGACAAGTGTGATCCAAGTGAAACAGCATACAGCTAGATAGATCATATGAAACCGACACGGGCATATTATACACAAAAACAACGTTGGAATCAACCATCACTAAAGATTTCCCCCAATTCTTATCAAACAATATATCAAGTTCAACCTTAGTTCTTCATTACGGTTTTATACCTAAATTGCTAACATTCATCAACTTGTTACTTCGATAGGTAGCTTAGACCAAAACTTGTTCCCTTCTACCGGATACCTTTGTTTAATGAAAGAAATCTACTCAAGATAACAACTAACAACACTCGACGTGCCATCAATTCTCTACATCAATCACTAACCCAAATACATTACATTATAGGAATTTTTTCACCAAATTTAATCGGTGCATGTGAAGGGTGCTGATCGATTTCTATGAGTTGATTCTATATCCTAAAAGGGCAAGCATTAGATTAAAACTAGGAGTCAATGATAAAACCTTACCAACTGGGTACCAAGTAATTGCCCAAAATTTTTATTTCTTTTCAAGCTTTTTCGGATTCGCTACGGTGAATTTGGCCAAGATCCACACCATTCCTCCATCTCTATTCTAGAATGCTCCATCGTCTTCTTTCTCAAACTTGAAAAAACTTTTCTAAGGTTTCTAGGGTCTTAAGGACCTATGGGTATTTTTAAAAAGATGAAAATATAAGGATTTCTCGCAGTTAAGGTTTATGCTTGTCGATATCGCTACAACAACAACGTAGCCCGCTGAAGAGTTGTTGCGCCAGCGACATCTATCTGCTGTAGCGGGACAGGGTAAAGGTATTTCGCAGATTGTTGCTCTTCTCAAATAAAGATGGTTCGGGTCATTACAATAGATATCAATTTACCATTATTTTGTCCCTCAGCAACTAGAGCCTGTTCGTCACATGCTCTCACTATAGAACGCCCCATTTAAGACAAACGACTATTACACAAAACAACGAAAGTTGGAGATCTCTAACCATTAAAAAACATGAAAGGGTATATACAGGCTAGAACAGAGGGGCTAAAATGACCAACTCATAAATAGTACTAGGCTTCTATGCTAGCGGTGTTTGACATGCAACATGCAAAGGTCAAATTAACTTCGAGCTTTCCTCAAGACCTGCCCGCTGAAGAGGAAAATTTGCCTCTGTAAGGACATCACTACAACGGGAGATTAGACAATCCTTCTTTCCCAGAAACACCAAAACTCTCTCAAATCACTCTCCCTCAAATATCGAATTTAAGGTATGTTTTCTCATTTTTTTACTCCCATTACTTCATTGCTTTGGTTATAATGGTTGCATGATGACTATATAATCGAATTAGAATAGTGTTCGTGCTCGGGTACTGAAATTCCAAGTTGCTGATTGTTGAAGTCGGGTTAGAAAAAGTAGCATGAGATACTTCCTTACGCCCCAATGTTTGTACTACGTCATAGGCGTAAGGATTCCGTAAAAACATTGTGTAACGCATACATAAAATTGAGGATAGGAAGTCAAATGTCACCTTGCCCATGAACTCAAACGTGGACAATATTAGAGGAGTTATTCGTTGAAGTTGAATAATTGTGTAAATTCGTAGTCTAATAGGTGTTAATTTCCCTTATCTGCTAAAAATTGATGAAAATGGGGATTTTAGAATGAAAGACGCCCTTTTTGTGTCTGGTGATTTATCCGAGATGAAGGCCTGGATCATCCAACTAAGCGGGATTCAAACCGCTATAGCGGGATGATCCAGACTAATGTCCTGACTCCCCTACCCTAAAAATTCTCTCTTTTTGTCTAGTCTTCCCTACCTGGTCTATGTTTTTTCTAACTTATCTTTTTTCTTGCAGGTTCTCTCAAATGGCTAGTCAAAATGATGAGAGCTTACCCTTTTTCCGGTTCCCAGATGCCGCTAGTCGGGACAGGCACCAACATTATAACAACACCGGTTCTACTCCGAGAGGGCAGATATTACATAAGGTGGAGGAGAGGCTCTTGCCTTTTATGCTTGTCGAGGAGAGGCTCTTGCCTTTTATGCTTGTCTGGTGGAGTTTGGATGGTTATTACTGACTAAGGCTCCCTTGGATGCACGCTCTACTTGGGTGAGGTAGTTCAATGCCATCCTCCTACCGTCGACTCGGATGACCCCTATCAGGTCATTTGTGTTTGAGGTGTCGGAATCCCTTTGACTGATTGGGGGCTCTATAAATGAGTCACTAGTGGTTCTAGAGGTCCCAAGCCATGTATTTGAGGACGGGCTAAGGGAGATGGACCTGGGATGACTAAGTGATACCCTAGTGGATCCTTCGCAGCGGGAGAGGTTTATTGGGCTATTGTGGATGGCATTACTATTGAAGGTTTGTCACCTGATGCTAAGCGATGGATACTTGGTGTCTAGGAGGCTTCGCCCGTCGGGCAACCATACATATGTTATCTTTCCTCGGGCTCTAGTGCTGGCGTATGCTATACATGTAATTTCACTAAATATAGGGGTGTAGATTATCTCCGAGTGCAAGAAGTTCTACAGGGGCAACATGAAGACATTCTTCCTTCCCTGACTTATCACTTCCCTATGCAAGCGGGAAGGAGTGCCATCGTTGGATACTGACCATGTATTACATATGGATACCATATTCACCCTCTTTTGATTCGATTAGGTTCTACTTCTAAGGTAAAAATGAGGAGGACAAGTAAGTCTAGCAGCAGCAGGGCGACCTCGGGTTTTGATGACGCGAACCTACTCTCACGTTCAAGGGTTTAGGAGGACTATGCAGCTGTACGGAAGAGGAACGGGAACGCTTACACTGATTTTAATCCTACCCCAAACGGCACTACCCTTGAGGTTGAGATACTCTGCCGTCAAGTTGTGCAAGGAGAGAAGGAAGGGTGTGGTCAGAGATCGCCTAATGTTGAGAATGTGGAAGATGGTTAAGGCCATATTCACTTGCGTGGCTCTTGAAAAGGCTCTTCGTAGACTCGAGCCACCGCATTTCAGGGATTTCTACATGCTAAATAAGGCTTGGAATGGTGTGAAACCTCCGGAGAACCTTGAGTATACATCGAAAGAACCCCCGTCGAGGGCCTGCCCCTTGTATCCTTTCTATTGGCTTATGGAGATTCGAACAAGTTTGTTTTTGTCTTTACCTTTTCGATAGTTTTTATGTTTTTGTAGCACAAGGATGCTTGTTTTTGGTTGTTTGAGGCATCGCGTTTTAAATCTTATGTTAAATTACGCTACTACTCTTATTGAACACTGGTTTAGAAGTTCCAAGGATTGGTTAGAATCCCTTACGAGTTTTTATTTTGAAAATAGGGAGTTCAGGAAAAAACTGGTGAGGATTGTGCCTTCATTTGTCCATCTCTAGCGGGATAAATCCCATTGTAGCGGCTCTGAAGAGAGTAGAACCAAGGAGCCAAAATTTTACAGGGTTCTTTTTCCACTTCCCACGATTCTCTAGGTCTCTATTGTCACCATCCCATCGGGCTTCTAGATTTATCCAACTATGATGCACGAGGTTTGTTTCCTAATGCTGTAAGACAACTCAACACTATTGTACACATCCCAAAGATACACCCTAGACCAGACAGTACAGCACAATTTTAACAATTGTCAGGAGTTTTATTGTGCGCTACCAGGCGTACTGCGAACTCGCTCTCCTTCCCCTTTTTGGTCCCCTCCACGCCTTGCTTGGATGAGCTTTATCCCCCCCCCCCCAGCCCCCACGCAGCCTCACTGCCGCCCTCCGCTCAGCATGAAGCACTTTCAGCCCAAATAACAGCTACGCTCTACTAAGCCGCAGGCTCGTACCTTACATTTAGTCATGTCTGAGGAATAAGACCGTCCCACTGACAATAATTAATTATTCAACAAAGAATACACCGTTTAGAGCGACAGTTCAAATTAACAAGCAGCAAATTAATAGTTCCCTTACAAAGCCACGAAGTTTTAAAGTCTTATCTGTAGTTCGTTGGATAGATGCCATACTGGGTCATCCTCATGCTCGTTATAGCCCCTAGGGCTGAGAACAATTGGAACTTCAGTTCAGTTAATATTGTGCGTTTCCATCATATCAATGATGTCAGTACCACATCGTCAAGTACCAATTGAATGGGTGAAGGTGTGTCGTTGTTGATACGATTGGACCTAACACTTCCTGCCACAAAAGACCTTTGCCACTATAGTAGCAAAGGAGCTGGACCGAGCTTCCTAGAATGATTCCTAAGCTCTTTAGAGTAATGTGTGGACGCCAAACATCACAATCCATCCCAAACAAAGTCTAGTTTACATTTTTGCTCTTGTACCAAGAGACCAATAACTTAAGCTATGATACCCCTTGTCATGACAATCAAAACGGAATTCGAGAACTCACTCTAACACCTAAGCTAAGAGCACCCCACGTCTTAATAGGAAAATATGCGGGAAATTAATTAAAGAATGGCGAAATAACAACAGTTAAGTAGGATTTAAGTAAATGAAATAAACACTTTTTCAAACATTCTTCTGCATTGTACTTAATTCAACACCACAAGGAAACACCTAGTTTGTACAGGTAACAAGATCTATAAGAAGTAACACTGGACAAATAAAATAATTTAAAAGAAACCAATCTACCAGTGCATAAATAATGAGTTGAAGTGTGCTGCTGGAGGATTTTTCTCTCAACTAAATACAACATCAACAAGTCCTACATCCCAACTGTCAAAATAGACATTTACAAAGAGTAATATTAGTACAACCTAC
Organism: Solanum habrochaites; assembly: GCA_027704765.1. Taxonomy (NCBI): domain Eukaryota; kingdom Viridiplantae; phylum Streptophyta; class Magnoliopsida; order Solanales; family Solanaceae; genus Solanum; species Solanum habrochaites. Next base: position 60,199,573 of record JAKWJA010002489.1, on the reverse strand, counting down.
CCGTACGTTGCATCATTTCATGTAACTCGACGGCCCAACCTCAGAATATAAGAAAATGAATCTAGGATATGCAGTACCAATCATTTCTCCCACCCTTGCCTGTCTTGAACAACTTCAAGTTTACACCAGTGCTTGACTTCTAAAAATTTCTTTCCCAACCGGTAACAGCTCTAGTTATATTAATTATAGTTAAACATTTTACCCATTGAGATTAATCCCAAATACCACTAACATCCCTTCCTACCAATCGATCAAGTCACACTCTTAAATTATTGTCACCTTATCTACCCCAAGTCATATAGTTTTTTCCTTACCCCAATCTATAGTCGTATTCCATCCCTCTTGGGTACTTACCCACTCAAACAAATCACTTTTTTCCAACAAGTACACCTCATAAAATATCTACACATCACCACATACTCACATACCGAGACATAGTTCCACCTAAACCCTGTCGTAATTCGATATGAAAGTAATCATCACAAGTATATGCACATCACAATTCCAAAATATAACATGATTTACCCTATAATCTTGCCACAAGTAGTTGGTTCTCTTACAGAACCCAAACTCAAATAGTTAGCTTGTTAGAACGTGGCAATCCAATCCCAAGTTTTTCCAGAACATAGTAACCCAATCCAATACTTATGTCGTAATGTGGCAACTCAATCAAATAGATGTGCCAGAACGTGGCAACTCAATCCAATAGTTAGCTTTCCGAAATCTGATCCCAATCGCACACCATAATAACAATCACAACACATCATCAAGATCATACATTCAAGTCATGATTTCATGGTATTAAGAATTCATACATGTTATTTTTGACAAGTGTGAACAACATCTTAAAATGCATACATATATACATATCAAAATGATGAACGCACGAGCATAGATCACACTCATCACCTAAGAATTTCCGACCAAGTTCAACCCTAGTTCTTCATAAGGGTTCGTCATTTGGGTTTTAAACCTAAATTTCTAACATTCATCAACTTGTTAGTTCGATAGGTCGAACCTAACATAGACCAAATTTATTCCGTTCTATCGAATATCATTTTTTGATGAAGGAAATCTACTCAAGAAAACATCTTACAAAACTCAACTAGTCATCAATTCTTTACATAAAGCACTAACCCAAATATATTGCATTATAGGAATTTTTCAACGAAATTTACTCGGTGCATGAACATCTTCGCATCTCTCCCTGATTCCGTATAATACAAGGTAAGCATAGATTTACAACTACTCAATGCATAAAACCTAACATACATGGGCACCAAGAAATTGCATGGAGTTTTGATTCCATTTCTAGCTTTTTTGAATTTGTTACGATGAATTTGTCCATGGATTTGCAAGATTCCGTCATCCCTATGCTAGAAAGCTCCTTTTCCTTCTTTCCAAACTATGAAAAACATTTCGTAGGTTTCTAGCATAATTTATGACCTATGGGGTATTTTTAGATAGATGGAAAAATAAGAATTTCTTGTAATTAAGGTTTATGCCTCGCCAATACCACTATAGCGGCAACTAGCACTGCCGCACCAATGACATCTATCCCGTGTAGCACGATAGAGTCCGGGTTTTTCACGTATTTTTTTCCTTCTCAAATAATGACGATTCAGGTTGTTACAACAGTAAATGATTTGAATTCAACACTGAATATGACCAACAATAGGAGAATTTAATAAAAAAACGGAAATTGGTTTTCTTTGTTTTAACTCAGAGAGTTAAATTCGTTTTCAAAAAACATATTCATTCTTTTTTTTCAAAAACATTTCTCTCTTCTCGTTTTCATTCAATAATCTTCATTTCCTTGTAATGCACCACTTCTTATTGGTATTAATAAAACATGATGGTAAATGGGATCCTTCATGTTAGTGTTCCTTACGATTTATTATTTGTATTGGTAGACTAACAAAATATAAAAAAACCTTAAACACAGTGATATTGGGAAAAAAATATTCAGATTTTGTTTGTGTATAATGTTGAATTATGGCATTATTGTAATGAACGTTTATTTTTTGAAACTACATAAAATTTGTTTGAAAATGGTATAGATTTGGTATGAACATTCATTTTTTCTGTATGTTTATGGTTTAAAAAGTTACATAAATTTATTTGAAATTGATACACTAGTTATACCATGTTGTTACAATTTTGACATTATATTGGAATGAATTTTATGCACTCATTATCTAATAAATGACAATTAATAGTTATGGTTACTAATAATTTGTATTATATTGACATGATTCTTTTGTGAGAATGACAGCTTATGTGATGAAATAGTTATAATTTTAGTATGAAATGTATATGAAAAGTGTTCAAAAAAATTGCATTAAATTAGTATACTGATTTCACATTTCTTGTTTAATAATTTTAACATGACATTTTTTTAAATGTATAATGCTATATTTTGGTATGAAAAATGTTTTTTTTCATTATTTGTCATACCCATTTTTTGTTTGACGTGTGGCAATAAAAAGGAACATGAATCAAGGTAAAATCCCTAAAATCAGAGATAATTATGATTGATTCTTTAATTATATTACTTAATAATATAAATAGAATTATAAATTTTAATTATTTAATAAAATTAAATCAAATTGATTTATAAATTAAAAATGATATTGTATTACCTGCAATTAAAATGTTATAAGTAATATTATTTTACGAGTAGATTTAAAACTCATAATATTGCGCTTTAAATATATATGTAGGGTGAATTTTTTCTTTTTTATACCTAGGCTAGAGGTATAGCAATATTGATGTCGATGGACTCATGTACTTGTGCATTATTCATACTTGATAAATTTAGAACGTTCTAAGGCATTGCAGAGAAGAAACTTGTTGGGTAATTAGGTTGCTTGACTTAGGTTCTTTGGTTGAGATAGGTTATGGATTACTCTTTGTGACAGAAAATACTGTGATATTTTCTATGTACTTAATTATTGTAGTCTGAATGATTATGTGTTGTTTTAATTGGCCTGTAATCCCAAGACCGCGAAATTCATAATTTTAAAGTTGTTCTATTAAAGTGATGCATTGAATAAACCAAGCTTGTAAAAATTTAACGACATGGTACCATCATTATAGAAATGCCAATAGGCGAAAAATTGGCTCAACAAACATTCTAGTAGTATTTGATTTTTCTACAACCCTCCATTGTCTAGATGTTTCTGGAAATCGACGCCAGTTCTATAAAGGGTTTTGGAAAAACGCTGCTGGTAGCAAGTGGTGGAATGAATGAGATTTTATAATAGGGGTTAAGATAATCCGTTCCACGAAACCTCCGTTGACTTTCCGACATCGAATTTGATAGTAGAACTCCATGAACTGAACTTAGCGTAAAAGATATTTTCTGAGTGTCATGGCTTAGTGGTGTTGTTTGGATTGTGTAATCCCCGGAATTTGGCAATTCTTGAAGGGCTCATGGCTTCACGGAATCACGCCCTAGTGGGGGATTCTGCGCTCCTGGCGACCTCTTGCCTTGTGCAGGAAGGAAGGACGCAAGTGAAGTTCGTTAAACTAAAAAACTAAACGAACATTTTGGCGACTTTTTTGACATTTAGAGTCCGTCCTCTTTTCACCTTCTGGGTTAAAGGTTAAGCTCATTCATTTTCGAAACGGTAGAATACCAAGTAATAGATGGTTTTCAGGACTGATGGGAAGCGACGGGAGTTGGTTTAAACAATTCTATGGTGGAGAACAACCCTAACTTGGTAGTTGGGTAGCGTCCCACTTAATTAATATTATCAAAAATATAATTTAACTTTTTCCCCCAAATAGGTATTTTAATAAACTAAATCATAAAAAACTAAAAGACCAACCGTGTTATGAACATCATAACTAATGTCTTCTTGACAAACTATATAATATTATACCAATAGGAATGTCCTCATAAAGTTATAATATCATGATAACCAACTAATTTATCAAGTTCTACCAAACCTACATTCTATTTGAGTAATGAAGTTATCGAACAACAAACATCATGTAAACACCCCAAGTTATTGCCATATCATTAAATTTACAGGCAACAATGAGAACCCTCCATTGTCACGGCTCAAGGGCATTTATGAACACTATCTCACACGCCCCACAATTTTGGACCCGATTTTGTCTCCATCCGCCCGCCTCAGCATCTTTTACCACAGGATATCTCACAACCCATAGATCAACCATCATAGTGACTAAGTGCATACCCACTCTCTCATTGACAAATCTCCACCTTATTCCACAGAATTTGAAGACCACTCCTCCTTGTCTGCATGGTCGCCACCCCTCCACTTTAAAGAACAGTCTTCTAAGATAATTCTGCTTGCATTAGATAGCATGTCAGTTAAAAATACATAAAAACATAGGGTGGCAATGAGGGCTAGGGGGCACCGCCGAGTTAGTTCAAATATTTTTCTAAAAAAAAGTGCACTGCAACGTGGGGCGGGTTGCAACAAATATGCGGGGTCCATTTTTATGAACAAACCGATCCACTGTTAACCCACAAGTGGGTCTGGAGAGGGGAGAAGCATGTGTAGAAGGATAACAAACTTACCACTATTATATCAAGATAGATAGATTGTTTCCGATAGACCCTCAGGCCTCGGTTGAATGAAATAACAGCACCTCTCCAAGAAGCGGTGTAGGTGAACAAAGCAAAAACAAGGCCAAAATAAGTTCTCAGTACTACCCACCCCCCCCACCACCCACGCACTAGGCGTAATAAGACGTTCAAATTAGATCTAATTAACTATTTTTCTTTGGCAATCAGTTTAAAAATTAGTTCAAAGTATAACTCAAATATGAAAATAATTAAATTACATATAAATTGATTCTAATCATTTTGTGTTGACAATTATATAGTGAGCACCTTGAGGGAAGGCAAGGACGAATGAGGATGAGAAGAAGCTTGACTCACTACTACCTCTCTTTCATACTTCCACCACCCCGCCGTTATCCCTGATTCTCGCCCCCCCATGCCCCCCCACCACCCCCCCCAAACCCCCCCACCACCTTCCCCCCCCACACACCACCCCCCCCCCCCCCCCCTCCCCCACCCTCCCCCCATCCCCCCACCCCCACCTCCCAACTCCCCCCACCACCATCACCCCATCCATAACCCCCCCCCACCACCCCCCCCCCCCCCGCCCCACCCCTCCCCCCTACCCAACCCTAAACCCCCCCCCCCCCCCCCCACCCAAACACCCCACCCCACCCATCTCTCCCCCACCCTCCACCCCCTCCACCCCCCCCGTCCCCCCCACTCCCCCCCTCATTACCTCACCCCCCCCCCACCCCCCCTTCAGCCTCGCAACCCCAGTCCCTGCTAACCATCCCACCCCCCCCCCCTCCCACCCCCACCCCCCCCCCCCACCCCCCCCCACCACTCCACTCTCCCCCCCCCCCCACCCCCCCACCACCCCCAACACTCCTCACCCCCCCACTCCACCCCCCACACGCAACCTCCCTTACCCGCACCTACATCGATCCCACACTAACCCCCCACACCCCCCCCACCTCCCCCAACACACCACACTCTCTCCCCCCCCACCCCCACCCCCCTGCAATCCCCCACCCCACGCACAACCAACACACCCACCCCACCCCACCCACAAACACAACCCCACCAACCACCCTACCCACCCACCCCCCACCCCCAAACTTTACAGCGGCCCTTAGTCACCCAAACAAATCAAAACCAACCCATACAAACCCACACCATGCCTAGGCCGTAGACCTCACCACACAACTCGCTTTCCCCCCCCACCCGCCCCCACTCTGGGGCAGCACCATCACTCCTTATTCATCCGCCACTATAACTTTACGTGTCGAGCGAACATGTAATCACTGGCCAGAATTAAACACTCGCTTATCGCGAGGCGTTCTACTCTTGCACCACACTGCTCATAGTAACACCAACTCGCGACTCAAGTAATTCACCCACCAACTATGACTTTACATGCGTCCTCACCAGATGAAAAATCCCCCCCCCCTCTCACCCCCACCCACCCCCCCCCCCCCCCGACTATCTTCGTCATTCCGCGCCGTCGCCACCCTTCTCACCCCATGTTACCCTAACGAACCCCCACCCACTCTGATGAGCCAAGCCCTCACCCTCTTCCCCCATCGCTCATACGAACATAAGATACCCCTTCGGTGGGCGGGTGGGCCAACACCATCTGTCGCCCCCAAGGCCAGCGTTTCCATAGCATCCAGGTCCCCCTGCCGCCCTCAACCATAACTTATTGATTGTTCCCTACAACTTCCCGGAAACCCCGACGAAGTAGAATCCCCGCCTATCAAATCTGAGACCCAGCCGAATAAATGGATCAATCCGAAAGACCGGATGCACACCCCCCTGACCCCCCCCCAGTCACACAACGCCCACAATGCATCAGACCTATCACACAAACCTCATCTCAAACCCCTCAAAATCTGTATACAACTCGGCAGTGGTTCCCTACCCACCCCCTCACCCACCCGTGACATAGTTTTGGAGAACCAAATTACACTTCAAACACGTCCCCCTTACATCAGACGCAAAATCCCTGATTGGTTATATGGGTCTCGGAGAATAATATGTAACCAACTCACCCAATGAGAAAAGGGCATGAGGTTTCCCTTGATATGGTATTGAAGAACACATGCATTAAACCAGCACTCAACTATTCCGGATAAAACAAACACGAAAAGGCACCCAGGGGCTTGCCTAGTTAAAGAGCTAGCTTTACACTTCAACAAATGTAAGAAACAAGTTTAGCACCTGCATACGGACTCACCGTTATGCAGCCGAATAGATCTTTCTTCAAACGTCCACCCAACACACAAGCAATTTTCTTAAGCTCTCTACTCCTTGTTGCCCAGAGAAACAGGAAGATAGATGGCCGCTTCAAGGGTCGCAATTCTATTCAAAAACATATCAACATTAAACTCTGACTTATACTCGTTAAAATCTAGAACTTATACTTCCTCAAACATCTATTAAAAGAAATCCAACATCCACCAATATAAACAACCCCACACCTAACATACCATTTCGACATATCTTAAACAATAGATAAAGCACAACGAGTAAAACTAGGTTTTCCCTTTTGACTTAGTTCCTTGACTGATTCCACCCCCACCCCCAACACTAAAAACATTCTTACTGTAATCCCACACATGGGGTCAGATTGTACCCATATGAAATTGGAAATAACTATGACATAAATCTCCAACTATCAGATTGATTAATCAATACCTCTAGCAAAATGTGGTTTCTTAAGATAACCCATAAAACACACACGCACAAAAAAAAACCTAAATTCTAAATTCCAAATCCTTTAACAAATGAAAAAATAAGAACACATCGCAAAACAAAAAGTAAAAAAAGCTTACATCTTGTTGACAATCCTTTGACGCGATTCGGGAAAAAGTTGAGTTCTCCAATCACCAGAATCCATTTCAATTCCACACGAAAAGTCCTTAATCCACAATCGATTATAACAATTTCTGGCTTCGATCAAAAGAAGAAAAAAATTCCAATTTTCGATGAAAAATTACCATTACACCTAGATTCAAGGGGTATAAATAAGAAATAGAACTCACAAAGTCTTAATATATATATAGTAATAAAATAATAATACATGATAATATTTGACTAATTACCAATTTGTCCAGCCGCCATTGACTCAAAGCCTCTGCCCATTTACCAGTGAACAAGGTTAGCTATTTTAAGAAATACGGTTTAATATAGTTCATTTTATTTCGTGCTCTCTATTAATAACTAGATAAAAAGTATGGGCAGGGGCCCAAAAAAACAAAAATTCAAAAAAAACCACAACTGTAGTACCACCCACATAAACATTACCCAAATTCAACCCAAACAAGGCAATATTTTCTTACATCATCCTCTCCAACCAACAATTCCCCTCAAATCAGATATTATGATTTTTTCAACTATATAATATCTTATATAAAAAACAGGGCACTTCTCTTCTCCCGCATCCTCCTCCCCGTTCTGTGACAACCCACCCCCCAAAATTATCCTCAACATTCTAATTAATATGCTGCTCCTCTAAAATACTACAAACAGAAATTCCACACCAAAAACCCCCTTTCCAAAATAAAATAACTAAATATATGCCCGAATAAAAAAGGCTTCAAACCACAATAAACAGAATTCAAATTTATTCATACCACAAAAACAACGCTGGCCCCCCACCCTTCAAGTCCAAAATTTCTAAACCAATCTTATCAAAATAATGCTCCATCCAATTATTAACCCAAAACTACATAACAAAAGGATCTCCGCTCTCGACCGTACCTTCTGCTCTTATTGTCTTCATTGTTTCCCTGTAGTCCCCCGCTTCCCAGGTCATGTCTCCCTCTTTCCGTCGTCCCTTCTTTTCACTTTTTCTCTCCGCATCCTCCTAACAATTGCCGCCATACCTCCTCGCTCCCCCGTCTTCTCACCCCTGTCCCAATTATCTCGTGACCAGCGCCCTCCCTCTCCTCTGTTTACCCACATTTGGTACCGTTATGACCCTCCCCTTCCACCCCCCGCTGTTATGCACACTACCCTCCCTACTTTGGCTTTGCCCCATTTCTCGGCACACTTCCTACGCTGGTTTACCCTCTCGCCTGTCCTGCTTTTCCCCACCTCCTCCCCTTCCCCCACCCACCCACTCCCCTCTCTGCTCTTTCTCGCTTTATATATTATATATATAGTTATTTTAATTTTTTGCTGAAACACATTAAATTAGCAGACGTTTTAATTAGTATTATGTTTACTATTTTTATTATGTTTTTAAGTACTTTTCAAATAATATTTTTAGCACATGTGATAATTAGAGAGTGAATTAATTTTTAATATATTTTTAAAAATATTTTAAGTTGTAAGCTATTATGATTTATGTATCACATGTAAAATTTTAAGAGTCAACTAAATTTTAATTATATTTTTAAAATAGTATTTCAAGTATGTAATTTTAAATACTACATGTTATTTCCCTGTCCGAATTAATATGTCACATATTAAATTGTGAGATTTAATTATAATTTTTATATGTTTTTAAATATTTTAAATTGTGATTAATAGTAATCTTAACGTGACAATAGATTTTACTCCCTTTGTGCCAATTTATGTGGCATATGTGAAATTTTTAGAGTAACCACATTTTAGTAAGATTTTCAAATATTTTAAGTTGTTAATTATTGTGATTTATAGAATTCTTAATGTGATTTATAAATTATACATGGTAATCTCTCAGTCCTAATTATGTTGTACATGTGAAATTTTGAGAGTTAATGAAATTTGTAATATTTTAAGTTAGTTTTTAATACTATTATTATAAATACATAGTATATAAAAAAGAAAATATTAAAATTAAATAAAATAAAATAGATAAAATACAAAATATAAATAGAAGAAATTGAGGAGAAGGGTAAATCGGTCAATTGACCGGCTGAACCTAAGCTCCTCAACGTTAGTTTGTACAATATCGTTTGCCACATGTGAAATCTTGAGATTTAATCACATCTTAATATGATTTTCAAATACTTTAAGTTGTTAATTATTGTAATTTATAGAATTCTTAATGTGATTTTCAAATAATACATGGCACTCTCAATCCTAATTAGGTCGTATATATGAAATTCTGAGATGTCATTAAATTTGTAATATTATAAGTTAATTCTTAGTACTATTATTATAAATACATAGTAAGTAAAAAATAAATATTAAAATAAAATAAATTAGAATAATAAAATACAAAATATAAATAGAAGAAGTTGAGGAGAAGGGAAAATCGGTCAATTGACCGGCTGACCCTAAGCTCCTCAACAGTCGCTTCTATAATATAGTTATCGTTATATAAGAAGTTTTTTAAATAAAATTTTTAATGATTCACGACTAAAAAACAACGGATACAAAAGTGTTGCCTATCGCTTTTCTATAAAATATTTTTTTTTAAAAAAAAAAGTGGCGTACGACATTTTGCGCCAACTATATATATATATATATAATCAATAATTAATTATTGAATACAGATATTTTGTCGATTTTGATTAAAATAATTATTTATAAATTAAGAAAAAGTCACGTCGTCCGTCACTTTTTATTAATTTTAATTATTTCTTAAATAAGTGACAGATAACATCTTTAAGTCTGTCGCTTTTTGGTCAAAATATCTGGTAAATTCTTTTTAAAATGTGACGGACAATGTCTCTTTGTCCATCTCTTTTTGGTCAAAAATTTAGTCAAATATCTTTAAAATAAAAGTGACCGACATGGAGACGTAGTCCGTCGCTTTTTATTAAATATTTGATGGACAGATCAAATTTTCCTCATTAACCCCTCTCTATCAACCCTTATTCTCTCCCCATCCTCTCTATCGATTTTAGGACTAGTTTGATCATTAAAATGTCTGTTTGTGCATTGTGAAAGTTGGAGGTCAAACTTAAAATTTGAAATCAAGTTAAGGGTCCAATATATGCATTATGCCATTTATTAATTTGTGTCAATCGAGTGTTTGTAAATAATAAATACCAACACTAGTTGATCCTGTTCATGACAAATTGATTTTTGAAAGATCGATTTGTGTCCATCTAGTATTAACACTTAAGCTTAAATTTAGGAATAATGTGTTTGTTTAACATAAGTACCAACACTAGTTGATCCTATCGATGACAAAATTGATTTTCTTGCAAGATCGTTTTGTGTCCACATAGTGTTGACATTTAAACATTAATTTAGGAATAATGTGTTTGTTTATTATGAGTACCAACACTGGTTGATCCTATTGATGACAAAATTGATTTTCTTGCAAGATCAATTTGCATTCATCTTGTGTTGATACTTAGCTTTAATTTAGGAATAATGTGTTTGTTTAGCACAAGAACAAACACTATTTGATCCTATTGATGCCAAAATTGATTTTCTTGCATGATCGATTGTGCCATCTAGTGTTGACACTTACCTTAAAAACTAAACTAGTTTAAGTTTAAAAGTTGTTAATAAGTTAGGAAATTAATGTGGTTTAGTTGGTAGATTTAGTTGTTGGAATTAAGTCATGAAAAGTAAACTAGTTAAAGTAATAAAATTGTTAAGTTGTTTAAATTAGTTAGAAAAAATAATGTAGTTTAGTTGGTGGATTTAGTTGTTGTATTAAATCAAAACTAATCTAGCTAAAGTTGTTTAAATAATTTAGGAAAAATAATGTGATTATTTGGTGAATTTAAATGTTGTATTAAGTCAAAACTAAGTATTTAAAATTAAAAAGTCGTTAATAAGTTAGCAAAATAATATGATTTAGAATTGGTGGATTTAGTTATTGGAATTAAGTCATGAAAACTAAAATTAAAGTTAAAAAACTGTTAAGTTGTTGAAATAAGTTATAAAAAATATTGTGGTTTAGTTGGTGGATTTAGTTGTTTAAATAAGTTATAACAAATATTGTGGTTTAGTTGGTGGATTTAGTTGTTGGAATTATGTCAAAACTCATTGAATATCTATATTTTGTAGATGGATCATCGTTTGTGGATTTATAATATGCATCGTAAAACTAGTGTTGATTTGAAACCCGATTTTATTGAGGCTGTGAGAAATTTTATTGAACATACAATGACAAGACATTTTCAAGAATAATGGATTGGTCAGGTGTCCTTGTAGTGTATGCAAGTCTTTCAATTTTTTTTGAACAAGATAAGGTTATGGTGTATTATGTAAGTAAGTGTTTAATTTTTTTTAACCAGATAAGGTTATGGTTTATTTGTACCAAATGGATTTTAGCCGAGATATTTTGTATTAATTTATTATGGAGAAATTGATGATTTGGATGGTATATATATATAATTTGATGCATCTGGATGTCTATAATAAGATTGCACCACATCGCCAAATTAGGGTTCAACAGGTTAGAGTTGAACATGATAGAGTTCATGAATGATCAAAATGATGCTTTTGGGGTTCAAGGTGAGATGGAACCAAAATAATATTTTGATGAACTTCTTAATGAAAAAGCAAGACACTTCTATGGTCAATTAGAAGAGTCTAGTCGTCCACTATGTGAAGGAAGTCTGCATTCTGCTTGTCTGTTGGGGTTTGATTAATGAATATTAAATCAGATTGGAATGTTCCTAATATGGCTATGGAGTCGAAGGTTGATCTTTTGGGTGAACTAGTTAATGTGGAGTTTAACATACCCAAGAACTACAATCAGGCAAAGCATTTGGTGTCCAAGTTAGGATTGACGTACAATAAAATTCATTTTTGTGTTAATAATTGTATGTTATTTTACAAGACTGATAGTGAATAGAAAATTGTAAATTTATTGGACATGCTCATTATAAGAGGTCTCCGGGTGGAAAGATGGTCCCAGTTCATGTGATGCATTATCTAGTTGATCTCATTCCTAGGTTAAAGAGGTTGTATGCATCAATAAGGTTTGTCCCACATATGTGATGAAATCGTGAATATAGAAGGCTACCAGGTGTCTTATCTCATCCATCTGATGGTGAATCATGGAAACATTTTGATAATGAATATCCTGATTTAGCTACTGAACCAAGAAATGTCAAATTGGGATTGTGTTCAGATGCCTTTGCATGATTCTCTAATGCAGCTTTGCCTTATCATGATGGTCGGTATTTCTTACTCTATATAATATTCCTCCTGAAATGTGCATGATCAATCCCTACATCTTTCTAAGTTGTGTTATTTCAGGTCTCCGCAATTCAAAAAGTTTGATTTATGTCTATCTACAGTCATTGAGAGATGAGCTCAAACAATTGTGGTTCGTAGGTATTTTGACTTATGATATATCAACTAAGCAGGATTTTATTATAAGTTCTTCTTTAATGTGGACTATTAATAATTTTCTGCATACGGGATGTTGTCTGGCTGGATGACAGGTGGAAAGCTAGCATGTCCGTATTGAATGGAAAATAGTACGGCATTCAATCTAAAGCATGGCAGAAAAACTACATGATTTGATTCTCTTCGACAACTTTTGCCACTGCACCATGAGTTGAAAAACATGAAAAATGCATTTAGGAAAAATAAGGTTGAAAGTGACCTCCCGCATGATACGCTCAAATTGAACCTCCCTAAAGAAGTATAAGAGGCCGTATCAAGTAAAGAACCCAAGTATTAGGTTGGGATCGATCCCACGAGGAAAATGGTTTAGACTTAACTTCAATGTACGATTATTTGTATTTAATCAAGTCTTTCTGAAAACAGGAAATTAAAAGGGAGATTTTTTGAAAGATAAGTCATTTAATATCTCTAAGTGAAACAATAAACACGAGTAAATCTTTAGTGTTTATTAAGTTGTGAAAGAAACTAGGGTATAAGTGTTCCCCATAGGTTCATAACGCCATATTCCTAGCTATAACAATTCTTCCCTAGTGTTTTGCATGAAAAGTAATAAGTTAGGTATCTCTAAGTCATTGGTCCAACACTTAGATAATTTCACCCTGTACCTTGGTCCGGCTACGTGTGTCTAAGCTACTAACCCTTACCTTTACTTCATATAAAGCATCATATTCGATGTATGACTTAGTTATTACTTTGCAACAATCGAAACTAGACTATTAGATAGTATCCAACTAAATCTATGTTGATAATTCTTTTCCTTTTAACTATCTCTTTGGTCCGACAACTAGCAATAAGGCGAGTTCTAATGCATGCACTCGTTAAAAAGTCTGCTAAGCAAAAGAATCATCAATGCATGCAATAACCTGTCTGAGAATTGTTATTAAGCTAGGTTTACTTTGTTAATAACTCATGGTTCCCCCAACCCTAGTTGTGGATTTAGTTACACACGCATAGAAGAACACAATTCATAGTGGATAAACAATAAATCATGAACTTACTTTGACAAATTCTAAGAAAATCCAGAATTTCAACTTGAAACAAAAAGAGATCACTTATAAACCAAATCAAAATTTGAATTAATGCCAAAGTTGCAAAAATCCAATCTCCAAAAACAAACTAAGAATTAAAGTAATAGAATCCAACCCCCAAAATGAGTTTTTACACCCTATTTATAGAAAATATTGTCCTAAATTAGAAGGAATTAAAATAAGAAAAGTTGTCCAAAAAATGCGGATGCAATCAACGACATCCACAGACGGTCCTTCGATGAAACGACGGACTGTCGACGGCCTCCGTCAGTCCAGACTTAGCATCTTTTTTCTCCGTCATCTTGTATCTTTTCTGAATCAATTGACGGACTAACAACATGGTCCATCGATAATTCTACGGTCCATCGATGCCTTTCTGAAGTCATTCCATTTACCATTTAGATACTTTTGCTTCAAGCGTGTCGGTGTTGGATGGTACATTTCTTGTTTTGATATAATCGATAATTTAAATAGGCTGCGTCCGCAAGGGTCACATATGCGCGTTAACAGATTGTCCGGGATCCTTCTGTAGCCCCACATTGGTCAGATTCCCGAGTTTTTAGATGCCTTGAACTTTCATAAGGAAACGATATCAAAAATACATTCCCCATTATATGGGTAACTGATTCTAAAGTCTTACCAATGGTACAAATTGAAGAAATTCAGAAACCCACTTGCAAATCCTCAAAATTGAGCCTCAAAAAACATTTTTAAGTTACAAACCAGAAACTCAACAACATAACAAAAAAACAATAATGAATATAGCTGCTTACTCAATTTACATTTCACAATTCAATTGATAGATGCCTAAAAAGCCATTAGGCGAGATAATTTATGCTTGCCGAGTGGTTCAGTGATCCGCCCTTTGATTTTTTCCAAAACCTTTATGAATTAGTTCTCTGCATCCCTAAGTCCTATAACTTTTGCGAATCTATTTTTTCAACGCGAGACCGAACGAATATTTGTCAACTGCCCATTCCTATCGCCAACTCGGTTTTCTTCCCTTATGGATGGAATTAAGGAACTTTAGGCGGTGGAAGATCCACCAGTGAGTTATCGAGTGGACTTGGTGATCAACTAGATCTCCTATTCACTCAGCGAGTTAGCGAGTGGTCTTGGTCATCAACTCGATCGCCATTCTTCACTTTTTTAGCTAGTTATGCTCATTTTTTATTTATAGGTGATCGCCCTTGCTCCTAGCTCATAATCTAGAAATACAGCATTAAACATAGTTTATATCAAGATATATGCCGTTGGGGAATTTTAATTACACTAAACTATCAAAAACAAAGCCCTAAAGTGAGTTTCAAATCTTAACTTATCAATGTACAACATCCTAAGAAAGATGGTGGTGAAGCACGGATTAATAATTCTTCCTTAATAGAGAGGCTACTAAGAAAATAAGTGTTGTTAATATTGCTCTTATATCGAAGATCCTTGTTCTCAAAAATGTTGATCATTATGCTAAACATATTTATTTCTCCGGAAGCACGTCATTGGTACGTTTATTTTTCTTTACATGTAACAAACAATAAAATATTACATAGAAGAAAAAACATACTGAGTTTGATTTTCTTGAGAACCTGGAGCCACTCCAACAACCTTTTTTCTTTTTTAGAGTCAAAATGACCTGACAAATTTAAGTGCATGCTTGCCTTTTAAATGGATGTAGAACTTGAGTTGTACAGTTCCAATTTCTTAAAGATCTAGTTATGGAGTCGAAGAGTAGTCCAGAAGGGGTTAGTGCCTAAGGTCATTTATTTCGTACCCTTAAGGACGAAAAGTTTGTTTCCAAGGGTATGTCTTTCACTTAGTCCGAGTTAATGATTCTAGTGTTGGGATACCTGATATTCGTTTATTTTCAGTATTAAAAGAGTTTCTAGACAAATGGTCTTCCTTGAGCTTGAAAGAGAGAAATAGACTTCGATATACATATTCTTTATCATACTCATCCTATATCTATTCTTCCATATAGGATGGGACCAGCAAAGTTAAAATAGTTATCTCCAAGAAAACGGTTTATTTCGACAAAGTGTCTCACCTTAGGACGCTCTAGCCTTATTTTTTAAGATTAATGATGGTTCCCTTTGAATGTGTATAGATCACCGTCAGTTGAACAATGTTACTATCAAGAATAAGTATCCTCTTCCAAGAATCGATGATCTATTTGATTAGCTTTAGAGTGCCATTTGTTTCTCTAAGATAGACCTCAGATCTGGCTACCATCAATTAGGAGTGAGGGAATGTGATATTCCAAAGATAGATTTTCGAACCTGTTATGGTCATTATGAGTTTCTGGTCATGTTGTTCAAGTTACCTAATGCACCTGCAGCGTTCATGGACCTTATCAATAGACTATTCAATCCTTATTTAGATATCTTTGTTTTCATATTCATTTATGACATCTAACATATTCAAGGAATGAGAAATATCATGCTAGTCATCTCAAAATTGTTCTCCAAACTCTAATGGATAGAGAGAGCTTTATGTCAAGTTCTCTCAGTGTATGTTCTATCTTAAACCAGTGGCGTTCCTGGGCATATTGTTTCAGGTCATGGGATTAGAGTTAATACTCAAAAAGACAAGGTAGTTCAAAATATGCCTAAACCCACATCTCCAACTGATATTAGAAGTTTATTAGGATTGGGTTGATATTATGGAAGGTTTGTCGAGGGTATCTCATTTATTTCATCTCTTCTGACCATCTTAACTTACAAAACAGTTAAGTTACAACAGTTTAAAGCTTGTGACAAAAGCTTTGAGGAATTGAAAACTAAGTGTACTACTGCCCAGTATTAATCTTACCAAAGGGTACAAAAAGGCTTTGTTGTATATTATAATGTTTCCAGAGTTGTATTGGGTATTGTGTTAATGACGAATGGTAAAGTTATTGTTTATCCTCCAGACAACAAAAAGTTCATGAGAACAACTGCCTAAGCCATGATCTAGAGTTGGATGTCGTAATATTTACTTTGATAATATGGCATCACTATCATTTTGGTGTTATGTAAATATGTTAACCGATCATACGAGTCTTCAATACGTGTTTAGTCAGGTTGAGCTTAATCTTAGATAGAGAAGTTGGTTACTCAAGGATTATGACATGAGTATTATATATCACCAAGTAAGGTTAATGTTATTTCTAAAGCTTCAGCAGGTTGCCTATGGGTAATTTTGCCCATGTTTAAGAATAGAAGAGAGAGTTAGCAATAGATGTGCATAGACTTTCACACTTAGGGGTTCGGTTACTGATTCTAATGAAGGAGGAGTGGTGGTGATGAATGGCGCTGAATTATCATTAGTGTCATATATAAAAGAAAAACAAGACCAAGATCCTATTTTTCTTTAATTGAAGACAAAAATTTAAAAGCAAAAAATAATAGCTTTTTAAATAGGGAGAGAGGATATGTTGAGGTATCAAGGCAGGTTGTATGTACCAAGGGTGGATGAACTCAAAAAAAAGGATCATTGAGGAAGGTCATAGCTCCAGATATTCTATTTATCCGGGTTCTATAAAGAGGTATGATGACTTGAAGTTTATTGGTAGCATAATATGAAGAAAGGTATTGGTGAGTTTGTTGCTAAAAACGCAACTTGTGAACAAGTTAAAGTAAAGCACCAAAGTGCTAGTAGTATGTCTCAGAATATATAACTTTTGGAATGGAAGGGGGAGATGATCAAAATTTTACTTCATTATTGTATTTCCACAGTCTTGCAGTGAACAAGATTCTATTTGGGTGATTGTGGATAATATGACAATATCATCCCACTAAAGACTACCCATTCAGTAGAGGATCATGCCAACTTATATATCCAAGAGTAGTAAGACTTCTTGGAATTATAGTTTCCATTATTTTGGATAGAGGTGCACAATTTACTGCATAAATCTTGAATTCTTTTTAGAAAATTTAGAGTCCGATAGGGTTTTTGAGTACTATTTTTTTATCCTCAGAATGATGGTCAAGTAAGGCATACTATCCATACTTTAGAAGATATTTTGAGGACTTGTGTGATTTATTGCAAACGTAACTAGGATGATCACCTATCTCTCTTTGAGGTTGCTTTTAACGTTAGTTACTACTCTATCATTCAAATGGCTCTTTATGAGAACTTTATGGGAGCCGATGCAGTTATCCAATTTTGATGGTTTGAAGTTGTTGAAGTTGGGTCGATAGGACAAGAATTAGTTCATCAAGTTATGGATAAAAGGAGAGTAATCCACAAAAGGTTGAAAACAACCTAGAGTGGTCAAAAATCCTACACTGATATTAGGAGAAGAGACTTAGAGGTTGTAGTAGATGATTAGGTAAACATTAAGGTTTCACCCATGAAGGGTGTTATGATATTTGGTAAAAAGGGGAAGCTTAGTCCCCAGTATATTGGTCCTTAAAGAATATCCAAGAAGATTGGTAATGTAGCTTATCATTTGGAGCTACCAAAAGAGTTAGTTGCAGTTCATCAAATGTTTCATAGGTCAAAGTTGAAAAAGTGCATGGGATACCCTTCACTTATCAAACCTACTAAGGATATTGGTATTAAATACAGGTTATTGTATGATGAAATCCCAGTTGAGATTCTAGATCGCCAGGTTCACAAATTGAGAACTAAGAAAGAAACTTCAGTTAAGGTGTGATGGAGAAATCAGTGTTTTGAGGAAGCCACTTGAGAAGCTGAAGAGGATATGAAAAACAGAGACATGTTTAATAGTACTCTTTAATCAAATATTGAATGTGTTAGATATGTTTGTTTGGTATTTGATATAAATGTTAGATATTACAACCTTAGTCTACTTAGAATGATCTCATTTGTGGACTATTTTTACCAAGGAGGAGATATTGCAATACCCCACAATTTGAAAGAACTGGAATTAGAAAGCAACATCTTAAAAATAATGAAAATCTGAACTATGGCAAGTTAGGCTAAGAATGAGTTTTTCGTCAACTTCAAACAAACATAACTATCATTACAGGATGATCTAGGTGTCAAATAAATGTTAAATGAATGCTCTTGGAATTATGTTTCCAACGCCACCTAGTTTGCTCATTTTTTGAGTGTGTATGAGAGATATGCCCATTTGAAGTTAGGTTGTCTAGATAAGGAAAGTTAACTGGATTTTAAAAGGGTATTTTGGAATTTTCCACACCAACTTAATTTGTTTAGTTTTTGGTAAATAAGTATGGGTCTAAACCGAATTGGTTCAGTTTACGCACTCAAAATTGTTCTAGGGTTTTAGAGAAAAGAACTCAAGAGGAGAAAAGAGGAGAAAGGTTAAGATTCTTCAATTTCTTGGTGAATTGATTTCGGATTTTACAATGGATACCATCCTACTAGGTATTTGAGTTCACATAGCATTGGTTTCATTCACCCATGCACCAATTATGTTAATTTTAGCATTAAATTCATTCTAGAAAGTAAAAGGTTAATGTTTTTTATTTGTGTTCTCAAATTGACGATGAGATTGATGAGTTCTTGAGTAAATCATGTTGATTTTAGGGTTGTGTTTGAGTAGATTCTTATGTACATATATTGGGTATATGAATCTAAAATGAAATTGAGAAAAACAATAGAAATTGGTTGAGTTAAGACAAGAAAACAAGAAGAAAAATTTGTCTGGTTTACCTAGGGTCGAGCTGGAACGACATGCCACTGATAAACCTGCAGGCTGGCGGGGCATGCCAGCACTACTCCAAAAAGCACTCTCTGAACTTCAAGGTCTTGCAACCCACACCAGCAGTGTGCCCTGGTAGTCCGCCCCTACCCGTTTTTCATCATTTAGCGAGTCTTAGTTCTTTTAAAGTATATTAACACTTCCTATCGATTTTAAATATTCTAAACGGATTCTAAACATATACAAATCACCTATAAACATGAATCATGACATTGAATCCATAAATTCAAATTCAAGGAAAGCTAAGGCCAAGTCAGAGAGTTTTTAGGGTCTTTTCAAAAGTCTTTCTCAAATGCATTAAACTTGTTTTAAGACTTTAGTTTTGTCACGACCCAAACCATTGTAATAGTAACCCACGCTAACCCTCCGGTTGAAGAACCATTACTGAATCTTAAATATATAAAATCTTAAAGTCAATGTACCAAAACATCTAACAAGAAAGGATACATCCCCAAACTAATGAACTACTCATCCATCTAGAAAATATGTCTAAGAAATTAAATGGTGGACATAAAAGAAAAAGAATCGCATGGCAACCAGGAAGAATTGGCTCACCCTTGAATCGGAGAAACTATGAATGATCTCCTAACAGATGTCTATCAATAGCCGCTTGAATATGCCCTGTACTCAAAAAGAATAAGAGCAAGTGCAGAATTAGTACACAACCATTATGTACCGGTTAGATCACACGGATATCCCAGCAATATAACATAAACAAGTCAACATCATCATAATCACATGCATATATATGAAAATATACAACATGATCAACATGGAGAATCAATAATACATTTCACAATCATCATCACATCATTGGGCCTCAAGGAACAAAAAACAAAATATTAGCTTGTGTGGCAATCTGATCCAATTTTTATGCCGGAACTTGGTCACCGATTCCAGTTAGCTTGCTGGAACATCTAATATGATCCCAAAGTTATTCCGGAATGTGACAACCCGATCCAAGTTATCTTTTCGGAACGTGGCAACCTGATCCCCAAACATACACCACGGTCATAACCGCAAGTATATCATCAAGATCATACATTTACATCATAATTTCATGGCAACATCATTCATATATATCATTTACAATAAGTGTGATCAATATTATAATATCATACATATACAAGTATCACAATGAAGCAATAACATACATGCATCACACAAACATAGACTCACATACATCTCGAAACAAGCATGTAATTGCAATAGCCCGTCTTACGCAAATGCTTGTTCTATTCTTGTGATACTACTGGCCTTATAGTATAGGTAAGGGACCATGTTCCTAATATGATTAGTTTTAGTTTAAACTAGCCGGAAAGTGATGTATCATGTCATGCATGTTTCAGTGTGTCTACTGTTAGTTGACTCCGCCCGATGTATTTAAACTAGAGATAGAAAGGTGGTAATTGAGCTTTAAATTTGAAAGTTAAGTTCTAAGTTGAAACAAAAGGATGTAATATTCTAAAATGAAATAAAATAATTGAGTTGCTTGCTTGGCTTTATTAAGCTAGCAACTATCACCTACTTGAGCTATATGGGCACTGTTAAAGGGCCCAATCTTGATGGACCAGCTTAAGAATTATAGTAATAGGCTCACTTGAAGCCCAAACCTATTAAAAGAAAATAAATATGTAAAGAAACCCCAGCAGCCATATCTGCCAAGGCTCAATATAGATAAATCCCAAGTTAAAGAAAGTAGGTGCATCACCTAGTTTGACCTTTTGAGTTTCTTGATGTGCATAAGCAAAGTGGCATCACCTTACTTGAACCAATTAGTGGTGAAATGGACCCCAAAAAAAAGGAGGTTCTAGAGGATATTTATTGTGGTCAATTAAAGCACCAATATATCCAATAATGAGCAGATATTCTTTACCAATTTTAAACATATATTGAAAATTATCTCCAGCTCTCTATTTTCTTCTTCCAAGATTAAAAAAAAGAGCTTTTAGTTATTTAGGGTTCTCAAGAAACCCTCATATCTGCAAAACCAAAGTAAGTGAAAACCACTGTTGACTTGAGTAATTCTACATGGTGATTAGAAAACATGTTATTCATATCAAGTATAAATTTACAAAAGCAGGGAACAATTTCAAGAAGCTAATGCTCAACTTTTTTTTTTCTTTGTTATAAGAAAACCTTTTATTATCATTGGTTTAATGTGAAGGGGAAGTTAAAGTTCTAGAAAGAATTTCAAGTTATAAGGAGAGAAGTTGCAGAAAATTAAGGTGTGGTGACTGCCCTATATTTTTTTCTTCTTCCTTGTGTATGCGTTTGCACTGTGAGTTAAGTAGGGGCGTGTAATAAACAAACTCAAGGGGGGGGAATTCATAATTGGTTGGATTGTATGATAAAGAATATTTGGGTCTTTTCTATATGTATTATTATTTGTGCATCGTGGTTGATCTTGGGGAAAGGATATAATGTATGTGTTGGACATAGAATGAGGGTGTGGTAATACACATTATGTTAAGGGTTGGATGGGTTTATTGTCTATCAAAGTTAGCTACTGTTTTACGAGGCTCACGGTGTGATAACTGCTAATTTTAGTTTAGCATGAATCTATTTGTAGATTAAAACCGAAAAGGGGAGGTTGAATCGTGATAGTTATATCAGTTTAAATAATAAGGTATGTAAGGCTATTCGATTATATATCCCATTGTCATGAAATCTGATACTTGCGACTAATACAAATGAAGTGAATCTCATAAATTTTATTTCTAGAAAAGGAAACATAGTGGCAGCATACTATCTCCAAATAGCTAAAAATATTTCCCCCTCTCCGTAATATATAGAACTACATCATTGTACATTCACTATTTTATTATTGTGTAATTATCCCCCCATCTTCTTGTATAGAAATGGTATTTGCAAAAGCAAGTTCGGTGACTCCTCTTCATCGTGTTTGAAGAAAATTGTGTCATTTAAGCTCTTAAAGTAATGTGTTGATGTTTACATATCTCTTTAGTATTTCTTAATTGCCTGAAGTGATTAATACAAGTCTTCAATTACAGTTAGTACTTCCATTTATCCAAAATGATTATGGACACACCAAAATAACATTTTCCTTTAAAGAGTTACGATTATCCAAAGAACATCCCCCCCCCCCCCCAAAAAAAAATTATGAAAAATGATAACACAATCTCAAAGATTAAAAAAATCTATGTGAAGAATCTATATAATTACGGAGCATCCTAGGGGCGAAAAGGCCAGCAATGGGTCGATTCCCAATGTACCAAAGGGGGCAGCTTTCAGGGAAAAAGCCTAGCATGGGCTGATGCCTATTGGTATTAGAAGGGTGGTTGCTCGAGGGCGAACGCGTAGCATGGACAGATTCCCAAATGGTTGTAATTATTGAGGACCTCATCCCAGGGGTTAATATGCCTAGCACGGGTACTATTCTGACAACTGTCAGCTTCACTGTATCAACCATGCCCTACAAAGTATAAACATACAAAAAAGTAAAGACAAATACCAGGTTAACTTCATGATCTCACAAGAGTAAGAAAAGAAAAGGGGGTCTTTCTCTCCTATCTATACACAATGTGGGATACTTGATTTGTTCATTTGAGCTCGATTACCTAGATTATATTTCCATACATATTCAGTTACTTTTTCGTACTAAGGTCCAGCACTGGGGTTGAACACTACATTCATGTTGCAGTGGCACATGTACTCCATCTAGTATACCTCCTCAGTAGGAGCATTACGGAACATTAGATACATTTGGGGGAGATAAAGGTTATTTCAGGAGCTTTACTAAGTCCTGTGGTAAATTAATTTTGGTATTGTACGTAGATAAGGGTATTATAAGGTGGGGTCGCTGTCCCGACCTACTCTAGGTCTTCTTATCTTTTTGAGGCGTTATAGACGTAGGTACAGGTGCAGTTGTGGTAGTAAGGGAGGTTTTGGCCTCAACGGACAAGTCTTGTTTATTACTTTTTGGGTCTACTTATGATGGTTTTTATCGTTGCGTCCTTTGTTAACTTGTCACGGTTGTTATAGTTATATGCATAGTAAGAACATATTTCAGGTTGGTTCTCTTGGTCCCTTAGGGCATCGGGTGCCTCTCCATCTTAATTGGATTTGAGGCATGAAAAAAGTAGTATCAGAGCAGTTCATCCTAGGTAGTCTACAAAGGCGTGTCTGTGTAGAGTCTTTCTTATGGATGTGTCATTGCCACTACAGCTATAAACGGAGGGACCAAGGGGACCTGTAGGCGTTGTTCTCATTTCTTCATTTTTTTTAGTCATTGAAATAAAACCAAAAATTGGTTGTAGGTGAATCATATTAAGGTTTTAAATTGTGTATCATAGCAAAGATGTCGGTTTACGAAGAAGGAGTAAAAGTAATGGTAAAGAGTAGATGTGGTGCCTCAAGAGGGACCAGCCAACACTACAGTTCAAGCTTTTCAAATTGGGGGGCTCAAGAAAGCCTATAGTAGTAGACTTCCAGACGCTCCATCTACGAAGAATAAGGAGGGAAGGATAAACCTCAGGAACCCCCTTTAAGCTTACAAAGCAAGATTTGAGGAAGGAGTCCAATATTGACTTGTATAGTTGCTAGTCATGGGCACAAAGGCAGAAGGTAATAGTGCAGTAGGTACCAGTGGTGTAGATGAGAAGTTGGAACATGGGATACATGATTTTCTTAACTTGTACAATCATGCATTCCCCGGTCATATCTGACTGAAGATCTGAAAAAACACAGTTTATAGATCAAATTTCAAAATGCACTTTATATTATGCAATTGTCAGGTGGTAGGCATCACGTGAGCTAGCAAGCAATAGATTAAAGAGTGTGGCTATATGTTGAATGAAGCTTTGGAAGCATCTAGGGGAACGAATGCACTTTTCAACTTACATGGAAAGTTTCAAAAAGTCATTCCTTGGACCATATTGCCCATGGCGATCGAGAGGCCCGCGCGGATCAGTTCTTAAAACTCCACCAAGGAGGCATGAGCGTGACAAAGTACAGTCTCAAATTCAATTTACTTGCCAAATATGCTCCTAATATAGTAGCTACCATGGAGGATAGAGTTCATCGATATATGGATAGATTAGACCCATATTTCGTAAGAGACTGTACCATTGCTTCATTGAATAAAGATATGGACATAGTAAGGATGCAGGCCTTTGCGCAAAAGTACGAGGATCTAAGGCAAAGAAGGACACAAGAGTTTGAAACAGGGCATTCTAAGAGGGCCAGATCCATGGGGCAGTTTACACCATCCCAAGGTGAGTTTAGGCCTCGATTGTATAAGAGACCACCTAGGCTATCATCTTTCTTCTCTGCAGCTAGTTCTCCAGCATAGTTTCAAGGGTTTAGGTTCAATTAGTTTGGGCAAATAAGTGAAAGGCAAGGCTCACAAATAGTGGGTCATCAAGATTAGGGAAATATGATCCAATCAAGTCCTCCTCGACATCCTTGTAAACAGTATGGGAGAAATCATCTAGGTGCATGTAGGTTTGGGACAAATATTTTTTTTTGGTGTGGCACACCAGAGCATATGATGAGTAACTGCTCTCATAGGGGCGTGGGTGGCTTGCACAGCCACGAGAATATTTGTGCATCAAACATCAACACCTTATTTGGGTAGGATACAGATGCCAAAGTTCGTGGTTAGAGGAGCTAGGGTAGCTAGGGGAAGCACCGAGTTCTAGTGAGGTCGAATCGCACTATATGCACTAGGGGATCGACAAAAAATTGGACGGCCTCGCAAGATGTGGTACAAGTTTGTGTTCATCTTTTCAGCATATTGTATTATGTGTTAATTATCAGAGGGTCTACATTACATATTTTGCTCCACCATGATTGCTGGGAAAGTTCAAAAGAACACCAGAATTATTAAATGAAGCCATTTGAGTGGTCTACACCATTGATGAGTCTATTATAGCTAGTAGAAGAGTTTATCGTAATTGCATTGTAACTATTGTGATCGCCGATAATTGTCTAACCTTGTTGATATATACATGGTAGATTTTGATGTTATCGTGGGTATGGATTGGTAGCTTTTTTGTTATGCCACGGGTAGATTGCACGAACTAAGTAGTGCATTCCAGGTTTCCAAAAGAGGCAGTTCTCCAAATGGAAAAAAGAATATATTGGGCTCTAAGAGGAAAGTTATTTCTTATATTTAAGTCAAAGAAGATGATTTCCAAAGGAATACATATTTCACCTGGTCAGAGTGAAAAATTTAGATAAAGAGCGACCAACCCTTCAATCTGTTCCAGTGGTAAATGAATTTCCCGAAATGTTTCTTGAGGATCTTCCAGGTCTGCCTCCAGAACGAGAAGTAGAGTTTGGTATTGATGTGATTCCAGATACTCAACCTATCTCAATTCCTCCTTATATAGTTTATTCTTTAGAACTAGGGAGTCAAAGGAGCAATTAAAAGACTTATTAGAAAAAGGATTCATAAGGCCTAGTATGTCTCCATGAGGAGTACCAGTTTTATTTGTACACAGGAAAGATGGATCGTTAAGAATGTATATTGACTATGGTAGTTGAATGAGGTAACAATTAAGAACAAATATCCCCTCCCTAGAATTGATGAGTTGTTAAATCAGTTACAAGGTGCTGGTTTTTTTTTTCAAAAAAGATCGTAGGATAGGTTTTATCACCAGTGAGTTCCAAGGAAAAAATAATACCTAAGACAGGCTTAAGAATGTTGTATGGTCATGTTAAGTTCTTAGTCATGTCATGCGGGAAATAAAGCCACCAGCACAACCGAGTGTTTATAGATTTGAGAATAGGGTTGTCAGACATTTTAGTGTGTTCGTGATAGGATTAATAGATGACATTTTGGTATTCAAGATCGGAAGGGATAATGCTCTAACCTTGCCGGCACCGTTTTACAAAATTCTTCATGATTGTAAATTGTATGCGTAGTTCTCTAAATGTGAGTTCTGGTTAAAATTTGTGGCAATTTTTACGTCATATTGTATCTTACGAAGGAATAAAAGTTGATAACTAGAAGACAGAAGTTGTGAGAAACTGTCCAAGACCTACAACTCCTACTGAGATCTGTAGTTTTCTTAGATTGGCATGTTATTACATAAGGTTCGTTGAAGGATTCTGCCATTGTTGAACCCTTAACAAATATAACACACAATTTAAACCAAGTTTAAGTGGAGTGATGAATGTGAAGAAGCTTCCAAGAGCTAAAGAGTAAATTAACTTCTACACATGTATTGGTACTTCCAGAAGGCACAGAGGTTATGCAGTGTATTGTGATGCTTCTGGAGTGGGATTAGGTTCTGTTTTGATGCAGCATGGTAAAGTTATAGCTAATGGATCAAGGCAGCTACGGCCACATGAGAAAAATTATCCAAACCATGATCTAGAGCTAGCAGCAGTTGTATTTTCTTTGAAGATATGGTGCCACTACTTGAATGGAGTTCATGTTGACATATACACTGAACACAAGAGTTAACAATATATCTTTAAGCAAAAGGACTTAAATCTAAGGCAACGAAGGTGGCTGGAGCTATTACAAGATTATGACATTGATATCTTATATCATCCCGGCAAAGAAAATGTAGTAGATGATGCTTTAAGCCGTAAAATACTAACAATTACTTATGTGAAGTCTGTGGAACGACAAGGAATACTTTGGATCATATTCCAACTAGCTAGTTTGGGGGTTCGCCTTCTTGAATATCAAGATGAAGGGGTTATTGTGCAAAAATGCAGCAGAAGCTCATTTGTAGTGAAGTGAAAGAAGAAGCAGTTTATACATGATCCTATTCTTTTACAACACTAAGGAGAATGTACAAAACATGGTCTTGATACCGTCATTTAAACCTTTCGCAAATGGAGTACTTTGCTTTCAAAAAAGATGTGGGTACATAATAAAGATGAAAAAGAAACGAGGATCAGATGTGAAGGCAACATCATTCAAGATAAATATGTTATCCAGGGTCAATAAAAATGTATCATGACTTGAAAGAAAATGGTATTGTGTGGGTGGGACATGAAGAGGAGCATTTGGAGAAATTCGTTGGGCTCAATGTACAAAATTGTCAATAGCTAAAAGTAGAACACCAGAGGCTTGGAGTGGTTATATGAAGTGTGTAGAAATTTTGATTTGGAAAAGGGACATGATCAACATGGATATTGTTAGTTGTTTGCCTCACTCATTCTGGAAGTTGACTCCATATGGGTAATAATCAACAGACTCACCAAAGCAGCGCACTTCTTGGAAATGAAGACTACTTATACAACTGAAGAGTATGCGAGGTTGTACATTAAAGAGATAGTTCGACTACATGGAGTGTAAATCTCTATAATGTCTTATAGAGGATATCAAAAAAATGTTTGGAAGTCATTTCAGAAGAGTTTTGGAACACCAGTGAATTTAAGTATAACTTTTACCCTCAAACGGATGGCCAGGAAGAACGTACAATTCAGACACTTGAGGATATGTTGTGAGCTTTATATTAGATTTCAAGGGTAGATGGGATGATAACCTACCACTTATCGAATTTGCTTATAACAATAGCAACCATTCGAGCATCAAAATGGAACCTTATGAAGCCTTATATGGTCGAAAGTGTAGATCACTAGTTGGCTGTTTCCAAATAGGTGAAACTTTCTAATTTGGGCAAGATCTTGTCCATCAAGCGATGGAAAAAGTGAAAGTGATAAAGCAGCGTCTAGAAACATCTCAAAGTCGACATAAATCATATGCGGATATTAGAAGGAGAGGACTAGAATTTTCTATAGGGGATTGGGTTTTCTTGAAGGTCTCTCCAACGAAAGGGGTAATGAGGTTTGGTAAAAAGGGAAATTTTAGTCCACACTATATAGGGACATATAAGATTATTCGGAAATTCGGCCAAGTAGCCTATGAGTTAGATCAGTTCATCCGGTGTTTCATGTCTCTCAATGCTACGAAAATGGTGTGACCTATCTCGTATACTCCTACTGAAGATGTACAGGTTACGGGGAATACTCACTTATGAAGAAGGTCCCCATTGGCTTGTTCTGGATTGAAAAAGTTAGGGAGTTAATAAATAAAGGTAGGTAGTTTCATGTAAAAGTGTCTATGGAAGAAAGAAACCAACAAGTAGAGGGAAGTTTTATGGGAAAGCGAAAGAAGCAATTCAAATGAAGTATCCTCATTCTCTTTCAAATCCAAGAAAAAGATGAAAATGCTTAATTTATAGGCCAACAAGTTAAGTATTCGTCTTACGTATTATGTGATTAATTAGTAGTAATAAACTTAGGCTTGAATCTATTTGGATGGATAAAATATGGTAACATTCGGGACAAAGGTGTTAACGGGAGGATGTAACAGCCCGTTGTTACGCATATGCTTATTCTATTTTTGTGATCCTGCTGGCCTGTTAGTATAGGTGAGGCACCATGCTTCCCTTATATGCGGAAAAAGGAGCGTTCATGTCATGACGTTCGGTTGTTTACTGTAAGTTGGACCAATTGATTGTATTTAAAAACTAAGATAGTAAGGTGGTAATTGAGCTTCAAATTTGAAAATTAAGTTATCAGCTGAAGCAAAAGGATGTAATATTCCTGAAATAAAATAAAATAACTGAGTTGGTTGCTTGGCATTATTAAGCTAACAGTTGCATCATCTACTTAAGCTATATGGATATTGTTAAAGGGTCCAAGCTTGATGGACCAGCTTTAGAATTATAGTAATGGTCTCAATTGAATCCCAACCTATTAAAAGAAAATAAATATGAAAGAAATCTCAGAATCCAAATCTGCCAAGGCCCAATAAAGATAAAGCCCAAGTGAAAGCAAGTAGGTGCATCACCTAGTTTGACCTTTTGAGCTGCTTGATGTGCATAAGCATGTGCAATCACCTACTTGACCAATTAGTGGCTGAAAATCAAACCAAAAAAAAGAGGTTCTAGAGGGTATTTTTGTGGTACATAAAATTCCATATATATACAATATGAGCAGATATTCTTCACCCATTTTAACACAAATATGAGCATTATCTCAAGACTTTCTCTCTCTCCTCTCTCTCTCTTCTTTTCAAGATAAAAACAGCAGTTTTAAGTGTTTCTTAGTGTTCTTCCAACCCTCATATATGCAAATCATAGGTAAAGTGGAAAACACATGGATTCTTGCTTAATTCTCCCATGGATGATTAGGAAAAATAGAAAAAACATGTTATGCAGCCTCATGTATAAAACAAAACAGAAAAATTTCAAAAAAAGCTAATTGCTCACCCTTAGTTATTAAGAGAACTTTTTCATTTCTTTGGTTTAAGTGTGAAAGGGGAAGCTCAAGTGTATAGAAGAACTCAAGTTTATAAGGAGAAGTGGGCAGTAATTTGAAGGTAAGGTGACTGCCACATTTTTTTGTCTCATTGGGTATGAGTTTGAGTGAGGAATTAGGGGTTTGTGTTTAATGAAAGAACTCAAGGGGGGTGGCGAATTCAATAATGGTTGTATGATAAAGAATATTGGGTTGTTCTAATGTATTCTGGTTGGGCAGCTTGGTTGGTCTTTGGGAAAGGATTATCTAATGTTTAGGTGTCTCGAATAGAATGAGGGTGTGGTGATACACATTTATGCTAAGGCTGAATGGGTTTCATCATCTGTCAAAGTTAGTACTATTTCCGAGGTCACGGTGTGGTGATAGCCTGCTAATTTTAGTTTACCATCACTTAATGTAGACTCTAAAACCGAAAAGGGTCCGAGGCTGAATTGTGATAAAGTTATATCGGTAGAGGATAAGGTAGTAAGGATTATTACGGATTCTACATCCCTGAAATCTAATACTTGCAATTTAATACCAATGAAAGTGAATCTGATAAGTTCTTATTCCGAGAAAAGGAAACATTAGTCGCAGCGTAATATCATCCGAAATAGCCTAACAAATTCTCCCTCTCCGTAGTGCATAGAACTACTTACAAATTATGAGTTCACTTTTTTATGCATTTTGTAATTAGTCCCCCCCCCCCCCCCCCATCTGCCTGGCCTTATAGAAAGGGTATTTGCAAAAGCAAAGTCAGTTTTAAGTGCAGTTAAATTCTTCTCTTGTGTTTAAAAGTCAATGTGTCATCAGCTCATAAAGTAATGTGTTGATGTGACATAGCTCCTTATGTAATTTATTATGCCTTGAAGTATTATTTCAGTCTTCTATTACGTGGCCATTACTTCCACATGTCCAAAAATGATTAGACCACCAAAATAACATCTCAAAAGAAGGTTATGATGATCCAAATAATATCATAAAAGAGTTTTGAAGTGATAAACAAACATTTTAAGATTAAAAATATAAGTGAAGGCAAATCTATATAATTAGGGAGGTTTGGCAGCCCAGGAAGAAGCAAGCCAGCATGGGTCAATCCGAAACTGTACAATAAGGGTGGCAGCTTCTAGTGGTCAAAAGCCTAGCAAGGGCCGATTCCTATGGTTTTATTGAAGGGTGACAGCTCAGGGGAGAAAGCCTAGTTGGGCCACCCTAATTGTGGTAATTAGGAGGACCGCATCCCAGGGTTAAGATTGCCGTTCGTATAGGTAATCCTCTTCTACCACTGATCATCTGGGTCACTTATATTGCATTTGCTCCTACAAAAGATGATAACATACAAAAAGTAAGAAAACAATGTACACTTACATGAATGCACAATAGTAACAACAAGGGTGTCTTCTCTCCTGATCATGCACTTCATATACTGATTACTGAGTTCATTTGAGCCTCGATTCACATATGTTATATTGCCGTAAATATTCAGTACCCATTTTTTCGTTATGACATCCCTCACTGGTGACACTGCATGCACATGTACTTCAGCTAGTAGACCTTTTCAATAGGAGCATACGATACTCAAATACTTTTTGTGAGCTCCATGTTGATTCAGAGCTTTACTGATTCCTTGGTAAATTTATTTAGTTATTGTATCGCAGTTAAGGGTAAGGTGGGGTCTGTGTCGACCTACTCTAGGTCTTCTATATTTTTAGAGGTTTTCTAGACGAACGCACATGGTTCAGTTGTGTCTTAGGAGTTGTTGCCTCAACGGCCACGTCTTGTACATAAATTTTTGGGTCTACTTATGTTGTTTTTTATCGTTGCGTCCTTTGTGAACTAGGTATGCGCGCGATCTGTTTACTGATAGTGTTCATTTTGTTGACATGCAGTCGCCTTCTAGGCTAGTAAGCGGCCATGATTTTGCGCAGCCAAGGTCTGGGCGGACTTCGTCCGCGGGGACCTGTCCTCTAGTGGGCATTCGGGCTACGCGTCTCGAAGCGCGGATACGGATAAAAAAAAGAGGAGTTGATACAATTGGAGGCAATCAGTTGTTATGTAACCCGTTGCTACAATGGGACTCGCTAAGCAACCTTGCGGGGCGACTCTGTCCACTGAGGGATAAGTAGAGGGCTTTGTAACAAAGGAGTACAAGTTCCAGCCACTAGAGAAAACTTGAGCCTTTCTTCTGGATTCGTGTCCGTTGCTTCTTGGTCTTACAACAATCAAATAAAGTTAGTTGGGGGGGATTCGGAGATAGTTTCAGTGCGTAGGGCCCACTGAAGAAAGTCGGCGATAAGGAAGTACGCACGAGTAAACAACAGACTCCAGTATCGAAGGGGCGGCCAAATCATGTCTCCGACGAAAGTCTGGGTACGCAAAAGCAGCGATCGACAGGATGGGGCCGTGACAACTGCTGGCATTGGGGGAGGGTGGAGGCGATTTCAAAACCTAAGGTGGGAAATCGACTGTGGACGGCCTAACTAAACAAATTTAGTATTGTCTCCACCTTAATCCATAAGCAAAACATTGTTCACGACATTTCCCCCGCATAACCCGATTCTTTTCATGTTTACGTAGTATCAAAACACGGCTGAATTCGGGGGAATGATGAAAAACTTACATTTAGCCTCAAGAATGGTGAAAATGAGTAGAAATTGTCTACGATCGTTCCTTAGCTCGAAAAGACAAAAAGTGACAAAATTCGGGTCGTGTACAGGCGAACAGGGTGGTAGATCGATGAGGAGGATATGGTGAATTGAGGGGATTGGGTGGGAGTAGGCGTCCTAACTCCCCGGTACCCCCATACCCGCCACGGATGGGCAGTGGTGCTAGGCTTGGGGACAGACAATCCCCCACAGGAGGGATTCTTTGACGAGTGAGCTCCTTCTAGAATCTCCAAAAGTCCATTTCACAACACACGTCTAACCTAAGACACTCAGAAAATACCTTGTTAACGTCCTAACCTAGGTGCATTCTAAGATCGGCCGCGAGTTATTTTGTAATACATCTCAAGATTCAAAATGGCTACAATTCAGTAATGGTTTGGTCTAATGAGTTATCTAACACATTTTATAATCAAATTCATAAATAACTCGCTCGATTGTTACAAGATTTACCTATTCCTTAAAGACTTCGATTTCCTCAAAATTTGACTAAGGTTGGGAAAATCCAAATACTACTAAAATATTTTTCTAGCCCCAAATTTTTTCCATTGGCATTTCTATAATGATTGAACCCGGTCATTACAAGTTTTGAGTTAGTCAAAGAGTAAAGAGTGAAATTCATTTCTTCAAAAGATTATATAGGAATTATGTATTCCAAAGAGTAAATGTTTTCAGATTTAAACAAGAAAGGTAACACCAATTTCTAAAAGAGCCTTTGAGATAATTTTTGATAAGAATTCTTTCAAAATTAAGCAAGAAAGGAAATCCAAGAGAGCCTTTTGGATAGTTTTTGAGAAATTATCTCAAACCATAGAAAGAGTAATGTTTTTAAACGTATGATCTAGTACATTTTTGGGAGTAGTATTGAGCACAGATAAGGAGAGATTTCAGACAACTCACAGACTCATAAACCATGTAACCAGTGTGGGTAAAAAAGGGTTACAATTTTTATATGATTCCTTAACACTTTTAAGCATATCTTAGTGGATCCACATAATAGTTAGGTTCTACACCCCTGATTAGGTATATCACGACCTTAGCAGCGTGAGACAAAATGTTGTATCATCACATAAGTCTTAGTGATTGTTGCCTGTTAGAGAAACTCCCACATTTATATATTTTATTCTTATATGCACAAACATTACTTGTATTTTCACATACAAACAGAGTTTATATTGTATATATGCATACAAACTGAGTTAGTATTGTGTTTCTCAGTACATAGAGTTGTTATCCATGTTTTTATCCATGTTTTATAAGTTTTTCTTTATATTTTCTTTAATATTATTTCTTTATAATTAAATGAGTTGAGTTCAGTTGATCTCTAGTATGTTCTTTCAATTCCTTCGAAGCTTAGGTCTCGTTTTAAAATAGTAATCAATAGTATAGTAAAATAATTTGATAAAAAAAATATTATGGCCAAACAAATTCCCACACACACACACGACATGATTTACCAATAAAAATTCTTCAAAGTTAATAGTTGTCCATTCAACTAATTAAATTGAAAATAGCCTACGAATATATAATATGTATAGATAAATATAATAAATGCATTATTAAGAAATATTGACTAGAAAAATATAAATAATAAATTTACACAGCTATTTGTGTGCAGATCCTTTCATCTATTTAAAAACGTATCTTTAGATAACTGGCAACTTTCATCCCTGTAAGACCTGACATATTCTTTTATCTCGAGAATCATTTTTTGTTGTAAGCAACACCCCGTCGATCCTACATGATCATCAGAAATGTACATAATAATTAATCACTACACATAATTCCTAGGATAAATTGATCTTACCAAGGTACATGTAAATAAAATAATCAACATACCTTAACTCAAAACAATTTTAACGTAGATTACATACAAATATTAAAATCACTATTCATTTAACTACTTATGTAGAAACTAATTGTAGAAAAAATTAATTAACAAGATAAACTTCCGTCTTTCACTAAGTTATTGTGTAGCTTCCTTGAATTTTGCACGAAGATCCATGATTCATTCTATGCAATAAAATTTGCAAATGCACAATTACTTTGAAAAATTTGCAAGTAAAATTAAATTATATCATACATCATCTGAATAGTTAATTTTATGCATATTATTGGATTTTATATATTGTAACAATAATATTGTGACAAAACAATTATATATTATATCACTAAACAAAAGACTAAGATTGGCATTGAATTTTTCTATTTGTAAACAACAAAAATCTTTACTTATTTCATTTAAGGACAGCCTATCAAAAATTTTTAAGGTAATTGGACTAGTAGTGATGAATTTCATAGTTAATTTTTTTTGGAAGGTAATTTAAATTAGACACAACTAACTTTAACAAACAATAAACATAAAATCATAAAAAACATAATAAAAGATATCCATGTCATATCCATCTAAAAATTGGGACAAATTAATTTCATGGTATATCGACGGAATTTATTGGAATTAATACCTCAGATGGTCACTCAACTTTACTGAGAGCACTATGCACAGCGGGATCATTCAGACAGGTCACTAAACTTCAATTTTCCCTCAAAAGTCACTCAACTATGCACTCTTCTATCAGAAAGTCAATAACTTTCAATTTTCCCTCAAAAGTCACTAATGATCCAATCTTTCATCAGAAAGTCACTCAATCGATTAAATTATTTTAATAAAATTTATTAATATTAATTATTTATAAAACAAACCAAAAAAATTAAAAAAAAATTAAATCATTTAGTGGGCCACCCACCTAAACCCGACCCATTAAAAAATATGATATGAACCCATTTTTATTTTATCTTTAATCCTAAATTAATCTAATCCTATTCAAAGTTAAAGAGAAGGATTAATTAATTTAGGATTAAAGATGAAATAAAAATGGGTCATGTATATTTTTTAATGGGTCGGGGTTAGGGGGGTGGACCACTAAATGATTTTAAATTTATTTTTTAAAATTTTTTGGTTTGTTAGATAAATAATTAATCATCAATAAATTTTAATTAAAATAATTTAATTAGATTGAGTGACTTTCTGAGGAAAGAGTGGATAGTTGAGTGACTTTCTGAGGAAGGAAAGAGTGGATAGTTGAGTAATTTTGAGGGAAAATGAAAAAGTTTGAGTGGGCTTTTGGAGAGAAGAGTGCATAGTTGAGTGACTTTTGAGGGAAAATTGAAAAATTATGACGTTATTGGAGAGGAATAGTGCAAAGTTGAGTGACCATATGAGGTATGACCCGAAATTTTTATTGATTGTAAACAGTTCTTAACAAATAACTAGTTTTAGTATAGTTAATCAATGATTTAACAACAAATAACTCTTACTGTTGAACAGTAAAAATCATCCCTATTCCTATTTGATGAATATTTATATTAAATTCATTTAGAAACAAAAATTTGCAACAAACTAATACTGAATTTCCCAGATGATTATTTATTTGTAGTGCATTAACTAAAATCAATGACCTTATCCACTATAACAATAAGATGAAAGATAGCATAAATACTTTGAGAGGGACAACATCTAAGGCAAAAGTTTATTTCAAAGAGTTTAAAACAAAGCAAAATCCGCTGAATGGATATTGATTATTATCACATCAACTGTTTCCTTTCGTTTTGAGAGAATTTACTTTTCCACTGGTACCCTATCAATTGTTGTAATTGGATATATCCATGCATTTTTTAAGTCAGTGAAGATCATGAAAAGCATATATACACATTTATCAGCATTAGGATATGTTTGTAAATTCAATTATGAAGTTTCATGTGATATTTCAACAATTTATTAGCTTATTCAATTCCATATATTGATCAACTTATATTATAATCAATGTGTGAAATATAATTAGTCAGCTTCACATAAAACAATTCTAAATAATATAATTTTAGGCCAAATAATTTGATTATATGGAATATCAACATCCTATAGAGTGTATTGTTATTTATTCTAATTTATTTAATGGCTTGTCAAAAACAAATAATCACTAAAATGATCAAAAACTATTGATGCATGATATAATAAGATAAAGTTTCTCAAATTATTGTGTTACATGAATATGTAACTAAAAGATTTGAATATTTAGCAAAATATTGTAATGGATATATCAATATACTCTAATATTCTCAGCTTATGTATCTATTGCCCTAGAAATGACCTTTTATGTTTTTAGATCAATAGGATAACTAATTCAATTGATTTAAATATATTAATTGAAAGCAATGTATAAATCATGTGTAATTACTTATCTCATATATAATAATATTATTTTCTAATTGATTTAGAACAATATTTATAAATGGTAATAATAGTACAAATGTCTAAAAGAAATAAGCTAAAAAAAATTATTGTAGAATTATTAAGAGTACTGAGCTGCAAATTGACAAATACTATTCTAGGAAAAGGTATTACCCCATTATAATAGTAATTAATTGATTATTATAAGGGTATACTTCTACCCTAAGTGTCTGACATGAAACTCTAACTCATTATTGATGCAATCACTATGAGTTTTAGATATTTTTAGAAGTGGAAAACGGTTTTTAGTAAAAGCTTATTATTTCTACATTTTGACTATTATTTAGTTACTTTTGTTTGTGCTACAAAGATACTTGCTTTATTCATATATACTATTGGTTCCTACAAGAGTATCTTGCAAAAATATTCAATTCAAAATTATTTAATACACCTTGTATGAGGAACAATCAATCAATAATAATAAAATATATGAGAAGCCAAATATAAAAATCAGAGAAATCCATAATAACACACTTGAACTAAACATTATTTTTTAAAAAAAAACACCTAAAATTGTTGGAGTTTGGCTACTAAAATTGTCAGTTGTATTCTTATTTTTGCGAGGAAAAATAGTTCAATAGTTTCATCATACTATGATAATTTTTTAGTACAGTAGAAAAATATAGCATTCACCTAGTTCTTTTTCAAAATTCTAAAAATTGTTTATTGTCTTACAAAATTAAAGTGGATGTAGTAACAAAATGTTAAAATTTGAGGTGCATGTGCTCAAAGGAAGACTTAATAAATTAAATATAATTCAAAAATTAATATAAAAAATTATTTAAAAGAAAGAAAAGAAAAATTGTTGAGATTAAAAAGAAAAAAAAAAAACAGAAAAGAATAGAAAGGAAAAGATAAGGATTAGTCACATCAAACTCTTATCATGTTCATCTCTCCTCCTTTCCTCCCCTCCCATTACCCTAATCTTATGCCTCCATCACTCTTAAGTGAATCTATATTTTCTAAGTTAATAGACAGAATTGTAAAAATAAAAAGATCTATACCTTAAAAATTAATTTTGAGAGATTTAATTTATCTTTTTCTCTAACTGTATGACACTCTACGTCAATTGATAAAGAATAATTTTCTTTTATTTTTTACAAAAAGACCAAGTCAAATACAAATGTAAGTTAATTAAATAATTTAAATTAACTTAAATCTATTTCTCACCTTCCCCCTTTAAAAATCAAAATATTTGTGGAGGAAGTTAGTCAAATATTTGTGGAGGAAGTTAGTCGAGTGAGTGACATGCTTATAGAAAAAAATACATAATATAATTTATTTTTTATAACCATACAAAATTCATTTTTGTAACTACTAAAAGAATATAAAAAAGCATAGAAATAGTGTTAAGACAACAACGAAAAGAGAGATCCGAAATTTACAAGATAAACAAAACCAAATATTAGATTAATACTAAAATCACATATGACATAATAGCATTATATCAATTAAATATTCGAAAAGAGGAAAACTATATAAAATTTAGTTTTATAACAACATAATTTATAATTTTTATATAAGTTTTTACGAGATGTTACCTTTATATTCATTGGACTCCAGCAAATTAGTCATCTTAGTAACAAACTTCGTACCGTGATGTACCAACATCACACAAATTTCTTCAATCAATCCACCAAAAGGATTTGTCATAGTGTTAATTATTTCTTCAATGATTTGAGAATTATCCTCTTCACACAAAACAATCAGGAGATACAAAAAAACTAATTTGTTATATAAAAAGTTGAATTTACTATTTAACAATACAAATTCTTTTGGTAGGTGTGTTGACCATACAAATAATTTTAATTAAATGCCATATAGACCCTCAAACTTGGCAAAATTTATAAATTAAACACTTAAACTTTACTAGCCACTAGATAACTTTTACTAGGTTGATTGTCACGACCCAAAAGCATCGTGATTGGCACCCACACTTAAAACCCGATGGGAGAACCACTACTACCATCCAACTAAAGCATTTAATCTAAACTAAGCATTAACATTAGCGAAGCAAGTTAAATGACTAAAAACAATGATCCATTACTGAACAAAAGATCTAACAACTACAATTTTGTTGAAGATAAACCTAAGATCTGACAGTCAATGTACCAAAACCATTAAACGATACCTAAGTCTAAACAGGAGAATACTGTTGTACTATTTAACTAACTAAACAAAAGGTCTATGTCCGGAAAGGGTGTACTTAGACGAAAGAGAATCTCATGGCAACCCGGACGAAGTGATCACCCTTGAATTTGGTCAAAATCACTGATCTCCTAAGTGAAGTCTGTCAATAGCCACTTGAATATGACATGTACTCAACAAAAATAAGAGCAAGTACAGAATCAGTAATCAACCACCGTGTACTAGTAGGAGCACGCGGCTACCCACCTAGTGCAATATAAACTAGTCAACAACATTATAAACACATGCATATATCATCAAATACAATATCATCATTATCATAACGAATCAACAACACATTTTACATGTTACATCACATCATTGTTCCTCTCAAGTAACCCAAACCTAAACAGTTAGCTCGCCAGAACGTGGAAATCGAATCTCATACTTTTGCCAGAAGGTGGAAACCCAATCCAAAATTGTTGAGCCAAAACGTGGAAATCCCTTTCAATATTTGTGTCAAACGCTGGAAACCCGATCCAAGTTAGGTTGTTGGAACGTGGCAATCCAATCCTCAATCACACACCACAATCACAATAATAAGTACATCATCAACATCATACATTTAAGTCGTATTGACAATTCATACATCTCATTTACAGTAAGTGTGATCAACATTACAACATGCATACACATACAAATATCATAATGAAGCACGAACGAGCATACATCACACAATCATAGAACCACAATCATCACCTACCTCAAAATAAGCTTGAACCCTAAGAGACTTGATCCTTCCCTTTCCAGGTTCGTTCCTCTTGTTCCTCGTCTACAATAAAATTGATAATACACGGGAAATAATATAATATAACTAATTACCTTGATTACTAACAATTCTATGAACCCTAGATCAAACACATGATCCCAACTAGTCAATTTAAAGTAAATTACACCATGTTATCAATCAAAAAATCATACCCGTCAATATTGACCCATTCTATTTTGTTCTACGGATTGAAAAGTGAATTCGAGGAGTGAAAAGCATACCATTAGCCTCAACAATGGTGCAAAACAAGTTATAGCAGCCTACAAGTTGTTCTTTAGCTTTAAAAGTCGAAAAAGTGTCAAATAAGGTCATCTAGAGGTTTAAAAACAATTAAATCGAGTCCCTTCCCTTGTAGTGGCATCCATCCCATTGCAACTGTATAAATCTCATTGCAACGGCTCCTTTAGGACCAGGGACTCCTTATTTGAAAAATTCCAATTTCGTAAGTTCCGTCTCGTCCGACACAGTGAAATTCATGTTGTAGCAGCATCATGCCACTTCAATAGTAGATTTTGGGACAGAAAGATCCTACTGGAATTTCAATTCCCACGTCTTACAACATACATACCCTCAACCTAGTACACTCAGGAAATGCCCTTAACGCTAAGATCAATTCCCGGAAATCTACTTATTCAAATTCAATTTCGTAAAGTCGTACGAATTCCTTTACAAGTTATCTAACCAATCATGTAATCAATATCATATTTACTCCACCCAATCCTCATTGGCATTTCTATAACGACAAAACCCGATTTTTACAATAGATACCAATTTACATCACTCATCCCCTACTGAAAAAGCATAGGAAAAGTAAGCTAAGGAAAGAGCAAAGTAGTACATGAATTAGTGAACAGTTGTGGATACTTCAGTCTCCCAAGTAGCTTCATCGACTGGACGATGCTTCTATTTAACCTTCATAGACATAATTTCATTGTTCCTCAACTTACTAACATCACGATAAAGAATAGAAATCGGTTACTTGTCATATTGGAGGTCTTTCTCTAGCTTAATTGAATCCCACTTAATGATATATTCACCATTACCGTGATATTTTTTCAACATTGACACTTGAAATATGGGATGTACACTAGAAAAATTACGGGGTAGAGCCAATCTATATGCCACCGGTCCTACGCATTCAAGAACCTTCAAGGAACCAATATAATGTGGACTCAACTTAACTTTCTTACCGAATCTCATCACCCCTTTCATGGGTAAAACCTTAAAGAGAATATTTTCACTAGTCTAATATTCCATGTCCCTCACTTTATGATCTGCATATTTCTATTGTCTACTCTGAGCAGCTAGAAGTTTAGCTTGAATGTTCCTCACCTTATATTTAGTATCCTTCACTAAATTGACCCCCAAAG
Source organism: Solanum habrochaites (assembly GCA_027704765.1). Taxonomy (NCBI): domain Eukaryota; kingdom Viridiplantae; phylum Streptophyta; class Magnoliopsida; order Solanales; family Solanaceae; genus Solanum; species Solanum habrochaites. The sequence goes on along the minus strand of JAKWJA010002489.1, from coordinate 60,158,514 downwards.
GTTTCACATCTACAGCCCCAAACCAAATTATGGATGATCTACATCCCCTCCCATATAATTTCTCAAATGGTGTCATATCAATGCTTGACTGATAACTATTATTATAAGAGAACTCACACAATGGTAAGAACTTATCCCACTGCCCTCCAAAGTCAATCACACAAACTCTCAACATGTCTTTCAAAATTTGAATAGTCCTTTCCGATTGTCCACACGCCTCGGATGGAAGATTGTACTAAAAGTGAGATGTTTGCCCAGTTAACATGCAACTTCCTCCAAAACTTTGAAGTGAAAAGGGTACCTTGATCTAAGATAATAGAATGGGGCACCCCATGCAACCTCATTATCTCCTTCACATAGATTGTAGCTAGTTATTCTGTATTGTAATCTACCTACCGAAATTTAATGGGTTGAATTAGTCAATCTATCCACCACAACCCAAATAGAATCAAACTTGCTCAATGTCTTGGGGGAACAACCACAAAATCCATGGTTGTTCATTCCCACTTCAACTCCAGAATTGGCACTCTTTGAAGTAAACTCGCAGTCCTTTTATATTCATACTTCACTTGTTGACAATTCAGACACTTCACCACGAACTCCATGATGTCTTGACTCATGCGTAGACACTAACAAACTAGTTTCACATCTCTATACATTTTGGTGACAGCCGGATGAATGGAATACCATGAACCATGAGACTCTGAACAATTATTTCTAAATCAAGTCGTCAACTATATTCTACCTTTATAGATGAGTATACCATTCCCATCAATAGTGGTTTCTTGGGACTTACCCATTGCAATCTTCGTTCTAGGATCCTCTAAATTTTTCTTCGCCAAGGGTCTCTTAGTTATATTCAAGTAAGCTAAGATACTCATGCTTACCGCCTTCCAAGTCAACGCGCCTGCATCAACATTTTTCTTACTAGATGGTATTGAATGGTCACATCATAATCCTTGAGTAGCTCCATCCATCTTCGATGTCTCAAATTCAAATCCCTTTAAGTGAATACATCCTGCAAAATACGGTGATCAATACTTAACACCATAAAGATAATGTCTCCAGATCTTAAGAGCAAACACCACCACCGCTAAATCCAAATTGTAAATGGGATAATTCTTCTCATGCACCTTCAATAGATGTGAGGCATAAGCTATAACATTCTTCTCTTGCATCAACACATCGCCCAAACCAGAATGTGAAGCATCACAATAAATAATAAAATCCTTACTCTCAACCAGTAATTCTAAGACGGGCGTGTGGTCAAATTAGTCTTATGATTTTGGAAGCTCTCCTGATAAGTTCTCAGTCCATTAAAATGGTACCTCCTTTTTGGTCATATTGGTCGACTGAGTAGCAATTGAAGAAATATTTAAACAAAAATGACGATAATAACTAGCGAGTCACATAAAACTCTTCATTTCCATCACCGAAGGTCGTATTCAACTCTTAACCGCTTCAATATTTTGGATATCTACCCTTACCCCTTCTTTTGACACTTCATGCCCCAAAAATTAAACTTATTTCAACAAAAATTCACACTTGGAAAATTTTTCATATATGTTTACCCCCCCAAAAACACCAAAAATAGTAGAGAGATGGTCGGCATGCTCATTTTGACTTTTTTAATAAACCAAAATATCATCAATAAATACTAACAAAGGAATCAAGAAATGTATTTAACACCCCATTCATCAAGTTCATAAAAGTTGCGCATTAGTCAACTCAAACGACATCACCAAAAATTCATAGTGGTCATAACGAGTCCTAAATGTCGTTTTAGGTATATCTTCTAGCCCAATTTTTAATTGACAATACCTGGATCATAGATAAATCTTTGAGAAGATTGTTTCACCTTGCAATTGATTAAAAATATCATCTATTCTAGGCAAGGGGTACTTATTCCGAATAGTGACTCCGTTCAATTGTCGGTATTTTATACACATCCTCGTACTACCATCCTTCTTCTTAACAAATAAAATTGGAGCACCCTATGGGGAAGCACTAGGATGAATAAATCCCTTATCAAGGAGCTCTTTGATTTGAGATTTAAGCTCTCTCAATTCTTCTAGAGCCATGCGATACGGATGAATAGAAATGGGGTGAGTACAAGGATCTAAGTCAATACAAAAATTTATGTCTCTATCTGGAGGCATGTCAGGCAAGTCATTGGAATGTACCTCACTAAACTCAGCAACCACAAGAATAGACCCAACTTCTCACAACTCAAACCATCATAATTGGCACCCACACTTACAACATGATGGAGAACCACTACTACCATCCAACTAAATCATTTAGTCTAAAGTAAGGTATTTAGGTTACGGAAGCAAGTTAAATGACATAAAATGAAGTTCCATTACTGAATAAAAGATCAAACAAATAATTTTTTGCGGAAGATAAACCTAAGATCTTAAAGCCAATGTATCAAAACTATTAAACAATACCCATTCTAAAATGAAGAATACTTTTGTACTATTGAACTAACTAAAAAAAAGGTCTATGTCTGGAAAGGGTGGACATAGACGAAAGAGAATCTCATGGCAGCACAGACGAAGTGGCTCACCCTTCAATTCGGTAACGATCACTGATCTCCTAAGCGAGGTCTTTCAGTAGCCGTTAAATCATGTGCTTAACAAAAATAATTGCATGTGCAGAATCAGTACACAACCACCGTGTAGTTGTAATATCACACGGCTACAACACTAGTGCAATAAAAACAACTTAACAACAATATAAACACATACATATATTTAAACATATTAAATATCATCATCATAACGAATAAACAACACATTACATCACATCATTGGTCCTCTCACGGAATCCAAACTCAACCAGTTAGCTTGTCGGAACGTGGTGATTTGATCCCACGGTTGTGTCGAAATATGGCAACCCGATCCAATAGTTTTTCAAGAACGTGGCAATGTGATCCAATATTTGTGTTGGAACGTATCAACCCGATCCAAGTTAGCTTGCCGGTCGGTGGAAATTTTATCCTCAATTACACACCACAATCACAATCACAATCACAAGTACATTATCAAGATCATACATTTATTTATGATTTCATGGTATTGACAATTCAAACATCTCATTTACAATAAGTGTAATCAACATTTTGACATGCATGCACATACACATATTATACTGAATCATTAACGAGCATACATCATACAACCATAGAATTATAACTATCACCAACCCCCAAATAAGCTTGAAACCTTAGCGACTTGATCCTTCCCTTTCCAGGTTCGTTCCGCTTGCTTGTCGGCCTAAAAAAACAATTGATAATTACAACTAAATATAGAATATAACTAATTACCTGGATTACAACATGTCTATAACCCTATGATCAAACCCCATGATCCACTAGTCAAATTTGGGTTAAATTACACAATAGAAGTCTATCAAGAAAAACTTCTCATTTCATAATTACCCATCCTGTTACGTTTACCGAATTCGAAAATGAATTTGGGATATGAAAAGCTTACTGTTGTCGCCGCAAAAAAAAGGGGAAAACAGTGGAGTTACCCAGGTCATTCTTTATCTCTAAAACCGGTAAAATGCAATACGTCGTTTAAGGGATTAATTAAGGACTACCAGTCCACCTCCCACTGCCAGCAGCGACACCTTTTGAAACATGGACCCCTCGTTTAAAAAAAACAATTTCTAAGTCATGTCTCATCCGCCACATCGACATGTATCCGTTGCATGTGGCATCATGCCTCTTCAGCAGCATATTTTGGGACAGAGAGCTCCTAGGGGAATTTCAATCCCCCCCCTCTCGCCCCGCCTTTTTTACAAAACACCCTAAACCCACTACAGTCAAAATATGCCCTTAATGCTAAGATTGATTCTCGAAGATCTACTTATCAAAATAATTCGAACTTTCGTAAAGTCCTATCCTACGGATTGCCTACATATTATCTACCCACTCATAGTCTCACCCAAGTCCATAATTTATTCCACTTGATTGCTACAAAATTTCCGTACACCTCGATGACTTTGATTTCCTCCAAATCTGGAGAAAGTTGGAAATCCCAATATGAAAAATTTTCCACACCCCAATTTTTCCCCTCTTTAATTTCATAACAACCGGAACCCTGGTTGTTACATTGATACTACACTTTAAAATATAGAGAAAACCAAGAGAAGTAAAATGCTCTTTTGATCCAAAAAATCGAGAAAGATCTTGTCACACCTCGAGCCTACACCCTGGACTTGGCTGGCACTCGAAGATCATTTCTAGTCCCAAGCAACCCTAGGCTTGTCTTTCTTATAAGCGGAACACGTAAAGCAATAAATATAAGTTCATATCATAAACTCGAATATTATAAAAGAACATTCAACTCGCCATTAAGGAAAACTCAAGTCTCAACATGGAATAATGAAAATGAAAAGACTAAAGAACTAACATTTGACTGTCTATAAAGCCTCTAAAATAAATGTGATAGATGTTGGGACAAACCCCACAACATCCTAGTTAACTAAAACTAATATTGAAAGCAATGAAATGGATCCTTCAGAAAGCAAGGAGATTCACCAACATAGGTTTGAAAGGAAATTTGAAAAACTTACCTAGCTCAATTCAACTCTACATGACCGAACTCATTTCAATATAAAGTAATTTAAAACAATTGCAATATGAGGAAAAGGTGCTTAAAACATTATATTAAATTTGTATGTATGCAAATGTACAATATAACTCTGAGATGTATATAAAATACAAATAAACTACATATAAAATACAATTAACTTCTATGGGATTTTCTCTAATCGAAAACCATCACGTAAGAGCTATTATGATGATACAAAGTTTTGCTTCACACTACAGGGGTTGTCTTATACCTTTCCATTAGTATAGAACCTAAACTACTAAGTTGATCCACTAGTCTATGCTAAATCACTAAAAGAATCATCTAAAATGTATGACCCTTTTCTACCCATGATGGCTACATGGTTTATGGAGGTTGTGATGTGACTTAACTCTCCCCCATATCAGTGCTTAATACTACTTCTAATATAATGTAATATTATCTCTTATGTTTAAAACATACTTCCTTTTGTGATTTTAGATTATTACTCAAAACCTAGCACAAAGGATACCTTTGATATCATAGTTTCCCCTCTTTCTTTATTATGAAAGCATATACTCGTTTCTAAACCCAAAGGCTCTTTGAAAATCTCAATTTCCATTCCTAGTTAAATGTGAAAACATATGAAATCTCTTTGGGTAAACATAGTCCTCATATACTTTTGAAGAAATAAACTTCAAATCTTAACTCTTTGCTTAACTCATCTTGAACTTTAAGTCTTAAAACAAAGTTAAAACATTTGTAAAAGACCTTTGTAAACATGGATAAACTTCTCTTGATTTCACACTTAAATTTACTAGAATTGACTCTTAACTCTCCTTTTATTGAATTATGGATTCAAGGATTATGATTTGTTATACAAAATGTCTTATGATGTTAAGGGATGATTTTAGATAGCTAACCATGAGAAAATCCACGAAATCACCATCTTGGAACAAGTTCACGACACGGAGATGTATTAAACAATTACTCACAAAATTCAATTTTGTGATAGAGGAGTCTGCGTCCTAACCGCGTCGCGGATCAACATTTTGGTCACCAGGGGATCAAGTCTGTGATGCGGACTTGCATGCCAGATCATGCTTGACTTTTTCCTTTTTAGTTTTCTAGCCCCAACTCGCCTAAACTTGACTATTGTTCTAAAATTCATTTTAGATTTGAATACCCAACATATGTACCAAGCAATATAATTCAAAACAACTCTAAAACTCAATAAGATCTCAGAAACAGACCCACATTAAGTCTCATCAGAATTACATCAATTAAAGACTCATGTCAAGAACATCAAGTTTACTCAATTAGGACAAATTGCTTTGAACTAAACTTGTTTGGTGCGTGGGTGAACAAATCCAAAGTTGTGAAAGACTCACATACCTTGTAGATCAATTCCTTGGTGAATCCACAACCAAATTCGATCGTCGTGGCAACTCTTGCTTTTCCTCTACTCCTTTCTGTTGTGTTCTTTCTCCAAAAGCCCCAACTCTATTTTTCAAAAGTGTAAACTGGACTAACTCAGTTTTTAACCCACTTAATTTACTAAAAACGAATTCAATTAGTTGGGTAAGGAAAATATCTAACTACCCTTCTAAAATCCGGATTGGCCAATTACTTAACCAAAAGCCCAAACTCCAAAGGGTAAATTTACTCATATGAACTCAGAATCACACAAACTTGGTGGCATTGAAAAGATACTTCTAATATTTATCCAACCATATTTGGAAGTGCTCCTAAATCATCCTGATCTAGAAGTAATGGCATCTCTAAGTTGATCATAAATCAATTTTTCCTAACATCAGAAAATTTTCACATTTCTAATTATTTCCAAAAATTACTATTTTTAGTTCTTAGCTTCTTCCTTGCTATTTTGAATTGCGAGATGTTAAAGATTAGACCCATTCCAACATTTTTTTAAAAAAATCTAATTAATTTTCAAAGGATCGATGGATTAAAAGAACACAGACAGGTATTAGTTATTTCTTTTACGCTAACAACACAAACACTATAAGAAATTTTTCATTTTTGGAAAGAGAAAACTAATGCAATCCCTATGTTGGAATCAATCAGTATTTTAAGTGGATTATAGTTGAATAGTAGAAATAAAAATGCAAACATTTCATCAAAGAGTTTGAATTATCGAATATGAAGGGCAATTTTTCTCAATGATATTATCTCTCTTTATTTTGTATGTATCTTTCCTTCTTTGTTATAAATAACTAGTTTCAATATATAATTTATTGAGATGGTTTGGGCATGTGAAGATGAGGTGTCATAACAGGTCGATTTTCTCTCATTTGATGTCTATTTAGTTGAATAATGATTGTCCTCGATGTAGAATTTTTTCCTATTCAGATAAAATGTTGATGTTTTGTAGCCACGAAAGCAAATGGAAATGGAAAGGATTGATATTTGAAAGAAAGGCAAAAGTTCAACAAGAAGTGCAAACCATACGTTGTTTATCGCTTAAAAAAGGTCGGATCTCCAACTAAGCACAACCTCACCCAGAAATACAATGCATAGAAATTGTATTCATTGAATATGTTGAAGTATCTCAGAAGTGAAGCGATGAACCAACTGAAAAAGTTGACCTTCATAAACATCGCCCCAATTGTTAGTGTGCAAAGAAAAGAGTAATTAGTTGAAAGGCTTAATTAATTGAGTTCCTCATGTTTGATTCAAACAATTGAAGCCTAGATCATGGAAAGATGAGCTGACCAGTAAGAGGTGATTCACCCAAAAAAAATGTCAATCCTGACTACTATCGTTGATTGAGTCACATATTAGGGTTTGGGGACCTAAATTTTAGAAACATTTTAAATCTACAAAAGAAAGACGAGGAAGCGGTCAATAGAGTACCTATGAATACGTTTCTTTTAAAAAAATAGTAGTTTGAGAGAGAACACACTTTTACTTTTGTTAAGAACACTTTCATCATGCAAGCTTTTCATTTATACGACATGTGCTTGAAATTGAAAAACTGAAATTGAAATAAAGTTATTTACTTGTAATTGCTTAAATTCATTTTGCACTATATACTCTGTTATATATAGTATATTTTCCCTTGCTTTTGTGGATGTGGTTGCTCATTCCCAAGATCTATGGTGCATTATGGAGGGGTTAGTTGACACATCCCTGATGCGATCCAGCGTCGTTAACCTCTTCCAGAGGTCGCAGACAAGCCGATTCTTAGCGCTCACAGCACAATCTACAGTTAATTTTTTAATGGAAATTAAAGACTTTAATATACTAATGACGTATACTTCGACTTCATACTTAAGATTTATAAAACATACGATTCTTTTAAAACTGTCTCACATATAAGAACCATCTAAGAGTGCAAATTTGAACTTAGCCAGCTAATATTATATGTCATATACGTCTTATTCAAAGAATCCAATAGTACTAGTGGAAATATGTATTCTAAAAACTACTAAAAGTCTCGTAAGCAGAATATGAAAGACAGCATCCCCAAACAGAGGACCTTTGAAGCCAAGACTGGAGAAGAGTTCTACGCTTGCTTCAATCCGATCTCCTTAACTTTAATGCTGGAACCTACAGTTGTAGAAATGTAATTCGGTTATATGCCCATGTACTAGTCTGGGTAGATGAACAAACACATAAGGTACGCGGGGGGGGTCATGGAAAAGGTTTGCATTTATCATATCTTTGTAGAACAACAATGCGAAGTCATATCAAAATTCTCAAATGCACCTAACGTATAACATATACAAGAGCCAAAATAGTCATCCATTAAAGCAATGATCTAATCAAAGACATCTTCTCATGGCATCATTTACCAGTACATATTGGCAGATCATATAAACAGAACATCCAAAACACTTACAAATGATCCATCCCCACCTACAATTGCAATGTCCATGTGAAGCCAATTACTACTCCATATAATCGAGTAGATAAGATAGGACATGCATAAGTAGCTTTGGCTTCATATAACTTGGTTAACATATTTAGCTTATCTGCTTAACATAGAAATATAGCCAATAACATATTCATATAATAGAAAACATTCATATAATTAACATCATTATATCTATAACATCATATCATTTTCATATCATCATATTACTTATGACAACTTCCTAGGTATTTACTTACACTGGAGTCCAACTTGTGCAATGGTCTAGGTCAGCTTCCCCTACCACTACTTACTATACTAAGCAAACTCCTGCAAGTCACCCTAGTCAAAAAAGCTTGCTCGTTTTCTGTCTTTGCATTTTCACATGAAAGGGAACATAGGCATTAACCGACATAACCATGTGACATTTAAAACAGGAATCCGGTGTTCCCCCATCAAAAGAGGTGGCGACTTGCAAAATAGAACCTAACTATGAACATAGCTTTTCTAGGGTAGATTCCACTAGAATAGTATCCTATGGTGGTAGCATAGTTCAAGACTTGAGATCTAATTGAGACACATATGTTCCACATTTACTGGCAGCTGATCCATGAGAGCATTGTGACCTACGTCCCTTGGGGAAGGGACACTTCCCATATATGATTTTTCTCATCTCCGTGTTAGCTTCACAAGTCCCTTTTTTCTGAAAATAGTTTGTATACCTTCCTATAATTTGTCTTTTATCATAAAAAACCTTAACTCATAATGCGCTATCTCTCCCATTCTCTTTTTTCTACATTTGTCTATAATTCTCTCCTTTTGTACCTAACATCTATCAGCGAGCCCGGGTCGATTAGATGAGATTTGTCCTTTCATCGTATTATCCTTCATACATAGATTTACCCATGGCATATAGCATCTTGTGTAAAGCAATCAAGAGAGTATCATAAACTTTCATATTCATAGTCTTATTCGTTTTTTATAGAGCTCACGATTGAGATGTTCATAGTCCAGCAGATTCACAGAGAAACATCATACATAAATTTTCATAACATAGAGCCTGACTTATAGACTAGCTAACCATCAAGAATGTTAATCACGTTTAGAAGACTTTTTCCTCGTGCCATTTCCAAGAATCTTATTCATCACTTCAATATTCGAATCAGACCACTCACCGTTTTAATTACCTCCATGATATAAGCAAGAAAAATCATAAAATCCATGTTCTCTAGATCAATGTCAAACATAGGATAAGGTAAACGGGTCCAATTAAAGGGTTCATTTCGAAACCTTAATTCTAGCCCTAAAACGTTTTTCACGTTATCAAAAAACCACAAAAAGCCCATTGGAAACCATCACATAGAGGAAGATCATTTATCAAACGTTATTAGAACATTATCAATCAAAAATTCAATAATTCATGTGAAATTAGATATAGAAAATGTTTACTTTTCAGTGAAAATCATAAATATAGGGTTAGGAAGAAAATCTGTTTTTGTAGAGTAAAAACCGTAGTATTTGAAGTTCTTAAAATCTTATCTTGAAAGGACCTCTTGGGGAAATTAATACCAATACTGAAAAACTCATACCTTTTAGATGAATAATCCACCAAATCTTGATTGGAAATTTCGAAACCTTCATCCTCTTCCTTACACTTTTCTAGTTCTTCAATGGCATTTGGAAAAGAGAGCGTTCTTGAGAGCTTAAGAGAATTTCGTTTGATTCTGATTTTTGGGAACGGTGTAAATTGTGGTCTAAAATTGACCTATATATCAATAGAATACTCCCAGGATTACTCCTAAAGACCCTCCACTTTAATTACCACCTTAAACGTCCCTCTAAATTGACTTCAACTATGGAAAAAAATTCACTTAGCCCAATTCGGTTTGACCATGATTTTTATTAATTAATTTGATAATTTATTAATTAATTGAACTAGGTAATTAATAAATTACCCCTAATCCTTTAGGACCATAACCAATCTTTTGACCATACTAGGTAGGTACTATGATGTTTTGCTTAGTTAGTTACTTTTTCTAGTGTAAGGATTCAGTTTGACCATTAAATTAATTAATAAGTTTCTAATTTAATTAATTTTGTGACCTAGGGTAATTTATAAGTACCCTGTAATTTTCGTTAGGACCATACTCAACCCTTTGGACATCCTAGGTTAGGTAAGTAGGATGTTCTTGAATTATTACTAGTGTTAGTGTCACCTGGTATTAGGTCTTAGGTTGTCGAGAATGCACTAGGGTAGTTATTTCAGTTAGTGCCTAGTTTTATATTTAGCGAGTTAGGTAAGCTTAGTTAGAGCCTAGAGTTTTTTATGAGACTCCATTGCCCCACATGGCTTGACCCCCACATTAGCCTCCCCCTAACTTCCTAACCACCCTATACCGAATTCTAGCACAGGGGTTGCACATGTTTGCTTCGCATTTCTTGATTTTCCCAAGGATCCTCAGTTTTTTGTGCCTCACTATTCCCTGGGATCTGCTTACTCTCAATGTCTTTTAAAAATTATCATGTGGTCATTGTACCTAGGCTTGAACACATGTATTTCCTCGTACCTAATGTTTAAGCATTTCAATGTTATTAGCGTAGAGGTCTTCATTAAGGTACACTTCTAAACAAGCTTGTTTAATAACATAAAATTGTCAACACTCCTTTATCTAATATATTCTAAAATGCCAAATTTTATAAAGTAATTGGGCATTGGGTAATGCCAATGCACCCCAATACCTATTCGTAAACTTAATAGGCTTTTAACTAACGAGTACATTTTCTGGCATATTACATTATCCCCCCACCCACCATGGAACAGTTCGTCCATGAATGACACTAAAATCTTTTGGAGGGTAGGAAATAACTCAATACTAGAAGCACAACATGCACATAACTTACGGATCATTATTACACTTGCACTTAATCACCCGGATGTTTCTTACCACACTTACCACAAGTTGGTCTCTCTTTTGGTGGATAAACATTTTCCCTGTAGGGTAGGACTAATAACCTCTATCATTGCGATTCTTCGAAAAAATGAATGAAAAAAAACTTTTTTTTTTTTGGGGTTTAAAACTCTGTCTTAACAAACAGCTTGTCTTGAACTCAAGCCTACTCTTAGAAGAACTAACGCTTTCAAAGACTTTGCCCTCTTAGCTTCCTATTCCTTTTACTTAGGGGCTACTTTCCTCCAGACTTGTTGAGCATGAAACCATTACCTAGAAAGATGCATATTGTCATAAAGCATGGTTGCACGACATTCTTATTTAAGTTCTTCAGACACGCTCGTTACATAACTGCTCATTTCATCCCTAGCACTAGAAATCAAAGAAGAAGCTTACTTGGATAGGTTAATAAACTTCAAGCAGTATTCCTTAACACTCATACCACCTTGAAAAAGGTCGATGAACTCTTCTACCTTAGCTTCTCTTTGTACCCTTGAAAGAATCTTCCAATAATGGAATCATATGCTAAAAGACACATAGTGTCACAGCTCTAAAGGCACGACATAGGATTATCAAGAAACAAGAATTTTCCTAGTCATCACATATCCTCTCATCAATAAATTGTGGCGTGCTTCACAACCACTAACACCCATACATGTACGTGATTTAGGTGGACATTGATCCATCAAGTATATTTTTAACTCAAGCTCAATACCAAGTTGTCCACACACCCGGATTCTTTAACCCGGATGCGAACGTCATCGTTAACCCTCAGAGTGTCGCAGGCAGCCTCTTATTATCCGTTCATCACAATCCATACATTAATTTTTTGCGGAAAATTATAAACTTTTATATACCTAATTATTATACTTAGACTTCATACTTAACTTAAGATTTATAAGAACATATTGATATTCTAAAAACTGTCTCACATATATGAAACCATCTAAAGTGTGCAAATCTGAACTTAACCATAAGAGTAAATATTTCATATACGGTCTTAGAGAAAAACATAAAGTTTCATTAAGTTGTATCAGAATTTTCAAAAAACCCTTAACTTTGCACGTGTCCTATTTACCCCATGAAACTTCTACATCCCAATAAAACATACCATTTTATTATTTTAATACCACTCGTTTGTCACTAAGTTGGGCAGCGTGAAGGACGTTTTTCTACTACTTCATACCAACTTTAAAATTGCCATTGCACTCCAGTTTGACATTATTTTGAAAAAAAATATAAAAACACATATATTTATTTTTTAAAGCTTTATTATGAATAGTTTGTTACTTTTTAAATCATTTTTCCTGATCTTCCCTACCATGATTAGCGTACCCATATTTCTTGGACATCTAGTCTTCCTCCTTTTTTAAAAAAACTCAATTGTTTTTGTGTTTCATAGTCTTAATTCTTCTTTTTTTTTTTGAAAACACATTAGTTTAGTGATTTTATTCTCCTACAAATCAGTTTTAATGTAGGAATAGTGAAAACTAGAAAACTCGATATGGGAGTAAAAGTTTGAATGAAGAAAGTTATTAAATGTCATATTTTGACTTGGTCATATTTTTAAGTATTTAAATTTTGATTATTTATCAATATTTATATTCATAAAAAATTAAATGGTGGTAGTTTTGACAAATAATTACCTAATATTGATCAAAAATTTTTCCCCGCCACAAGCGGGTTTGGCAGTTGTTTACCAATAAAGGAATGGCAAAAAGTTAGAAAAGAGAGAGGGTGAAGAAAAGAGAATCAAGAAAAAAGAAAAAAGAAAGGAAAAAAGAAAATTAGAAGAAAAGCAAAGAAATCGAATAAAAATAATGTAAAATTACTTTTAACACGTGTAAAGTGACTATTCGTGCGTGACTTACATATATTTTTGTATAAGAGGTATTAGGTGAAAATGGGGTATACATACTATTGTGAAGTTGTACAATGGGGTAATTAACACCCGAAAAGTTAAGGTATCTTTTTGAAAATTTAGGACAACTTCAATGGTGATTTTATGTCTTTTCTATATGTATTATTATAAAAGAATTCAAAGGGCATAATGAAAATAGCATATTCTTAAAACTACTAAAAATCTACTTAATCTAGAATATGAAAGATAGCATCCCCGAACATAAGGACCTACCAAGACTTGGAGAAGAGTTCCAAGCTTCGTCACATCGCATCCTTAACTCATGGATGGAACCTAAGTTGAGTAAAAATTAAGGTAATTTGGGTTAGTATGCCAATGGACTAGTATGGGTTATGAAACATAACACAATAGGACATGCATGAAAGGTTTCATATCTTTTTAGAAAACATGCTATTCATATAAAAATTCTCAATGCACATAACGTATAACATTTACAAGCCAAAATATTTCATGCCGCTACGCATGATCATATCAACGACCTCTTTTCATGGCATCATGTTAACATTACCATATGAAAAGAGTCATATAAACATAACATACAAAACACGTACCCATGCTCCCATCCCCACCTACAAGTGCAATGTCCATGTGAATCCCCATAACTCCACATAACCGAGTTGATAAGATAGGAGACCATAAGTAAGGCTTGCTTCATATAACTTGTAACATAGTTAGTTATCATTAACATAGAAATATAGCAAAATAACATATTCATCATAATAGCAAACATTCATACAAAATTAACATCATATATCATAAGATATATATTTCATATCATCATATTACTTATGAACAATCTCCTAGGATTTACCTGAGAGTCAACTTGTGCAATGTCTAGGTAGCGTCCCATGCCTCTACTTATACTAAGACAACTCCTCAAGTCACCCTAGCCAACGTTCATTTTCTTGTCTTTCATTTTACATGAGGGAACATAGGAATTAACCGACATAGACCATGTGAGTAAACATGAAATCCGGTGTCTTCCCCACATCAAAAAGAGGTGTTCTACTGGCCAAAGTAGAACCTACATGACATAGCTTTCTAGGTAGATCCACTAGCTAGTATCCTATCGTGGTAGCATAGTTCAAGAACTATCAGATGTATTAGAGACCCATAGTTCCACATTAATGAGAATCATTGTGAACCTACCTTCCCTTGGGGAAGGGACACTTCCCATAAATAGTTCATCGGTGCTTAGCTTAAGTCCCTTTTCTTGAAATAACCTTTAATTTGTCTTTTATAAAAGAAACTTATCATAGGTCATATGATATAATCTCCTTGTATAACATGATCATTAGCCCTTTTAGATTAGATGAGAATTGTCCTTTCATCGTAACCCTTCATACATAAGATTTACATGGCATAATCATCTTGTGTAAAGCATACAAGAGAGTATCATAACTTTCATATTCATATTCTTATCATAATCTCACGATTTAGATGTTCATAGTCCAGCATATTCACATAGAAACATCATACATAATTTCATAACATAGTATCATGACTTATAGACTAGCATAACCATCAAAGAGTAATCACGTTTAGAAGACTTTCCTCTTGCTTCCAAGAATCGTATTCATCATGCAATATTCTTAATCATACACCATTAATGACTCAATGAAATAATCAATAAAAAAGCATAAAATCATGTACTAGATCAATGCATAACATATGATAAGGTAAACGGGTCATTAAAGGGTTCATTCAAACCTTAAATTCTAATCCTAACGTTTTCACGTTATCAAAAAACCACAAACAGCCCATTGGAAACCATCACATAGAGGAAGAATGCATTTATCAAGACGTTGATTAAACATACTCAATCAAAAATTCCATAATTCATGTGAATTGATATGAAAATATTTACTTTCATGAAAATCATAATCTATGGTTGAGGGGGGTTAGAAAATCTGTTTTTGTAGAGTAAAAACCCTAGTAATTTGAATCTTAAATCATATCTTGAAAAGGAAATCTTGGGGAAAGTAATACCAAGACTTAAAAACTCATACCTTATAGATAATTAATCCACGAAATCTTGATTGGAAACTTCGAAACCTTCATCCTCTTCCTTAAACTTTTCTAGTTCTTCAATGGCGTTCGCAAAAGAGAGCGTTTTTGAGAGCTTAGGAGAATTAGTTTCATTAGGATTTGGAATGTGGTAATTGTGGCTAAAAGACCTGAATATCACATAATAGACGATCTCGCAAGATTACCCTCAAACCCTCCACTTAATTCTTAAACGCCCCTCCTAAATTGACCTACAACTGGAGAATATTGCGCTTATCCCAATTCGTGTTTTGACCATGATTTTTAATAAATTAAGTTGATATTTAATTATTTAAGTGACTCTAGGGTATTAATAAATACCCCTAAGTAGTTAGGAACCATAACTCACCCTTTTGGAACCTTCATTGTTAGGTAATTAGATTTTCTTTGGTAGTTACTTTTTGGTAAGGATTTTGGTTTGACCATTTAAATGCATTAATTAAGTTTCATTTTAAATTAATTATTGACCTAGGTAAATTATAAAGTCCCTTAAGTCGTGAGGACCATAACCAACCCTTTGGACCATCCTAGGTTAGGTACTAGGATGTTTCAGTGTCACTCGGTTAGGTCTTAGGTTGTCGGGTACACTAGTTAGTTTATTTCGGTTAGTCCTAGGTTTGTTAGTTAGTTAGGTAAGTTATTTATAGCCTAGATTTGGTTAGGAAGCTCAGCCCCACATGGTTTTACTCCCACATGTGCGCCTGCCCCTAACCGCCCTAACCACACTAACAAAATTCTTTGACATGTGCTCGTACATGTGCTTGCACATGGGTTGCACATGTGCTTGCACATGATTTGCACATGTATTGCTTCTCAATTCTTGTTTTCCCAAGGATCCTCACTATATCCTTTGGCGCTGCTTATTCTACATGATCATTTTAAATGATCATGTGCCATGGTACCTAGGCTTGACACATGGATGCCTCGTACCTAATTGTTAAGATTCAATGCTATTATCTTAGGGTCTTTATTGCTGTACAATTCCTAAACAAGCTTGTAATAATATAAAAAATTGGCGAACACGCATTTCTAAAATTCTAATAAGCCCAATATTTTCTAAATATGGCATTGGGATGCTATGCACCCTCATACTTATTCTTAAAACTTAATAGGCCTTCACTAAACAATTACATTTTCTGGAATGTTAATTAGTGTTCATTTATTTAGTGGATATTGTGCGATGCTTTTATTATTTGTTGTTCAAACTTGAATGTGCCTATTTGACATGGGGTTAATTTATTGTTAAAGCTGCAAACTTAATTTCTACTTCTAATATCCCGTTAATGCTCAAAAGAAATTTATTAGAGTTGGTGATCATTATGATACTAGCAATTTAGGTTTAATGTGTGTAAGTTGCTCGAAAATAAATGTTATGGATCGGATCTATTTGCCTTATTCTTGAAGAGAGAATAGAGCAAGATATGGGGTGTTTTATTGGTATTTAGAATAGATCGAAAGGAAATTCGAGCGCAAATATGTCTTTGATACAAAGATTCATTAGAATCAACAAGAGACTTAACCGGTGGCTGTGGTCATAGAAGTTCATCACTACTGGAGCAATACAATCACCCGCTCTGGGTGGCGGCGGTTATGTTCCAATCCCCGCACCCCTGAGATTTGCGGTGTGGGGTGTAGACGCGGGTCTTGAAGATTCTTTGGTATTTAGGGGTTTAGTTGTGTAATGAAACAAAATTTTAATTATATCCAGTGGGTGGGAATTAGTCCCAGGGGGGCCCACGTGGGGGGGGTGCGCAATATTAACAATATAACGGATCTTTAAAATCCAAAATTCTAGATAGGAATTTTTTTCATGATATGTCATCTCTGACATATTTACCCACTTGTGTCGGGTATTTTTATTGTGATGACATGTTCCTTTTTAATGAGTCCATAACGAGGACATTTGAGTGTTACAAAAATGTCTCTATTGACGTTTAATGGTGGTTGACAAGTCTAATTGAGAATTTATATTTGAATTTTCTTTAGTTGTGGTAAATTGTTGTTTGTTGTTGTTGTTGACTGATTTTCAGGTTTATACGATAAATTACCACAGACGTGAGATAGTCACTTTTGTCAAAACTACAAAATTGGTGATTTGAATGATATGCACATAAATTATATTCAAAGCACACGAGCAATCTAGATACCACTTATACACGAGAGGGTTGTGTTTCGCATAACTAGAACAATGATTAAATTGCTTCAATTAAGGAATTTAGTAGGTCCTAACTCCGGAGGATACTCATTAGGGGAGCCCCGAGGTATGAATTTCATGGAGGCCGTGTGTACCTTTTTTGGTTCAATAATATCTCTCAATAGTGCGCGTGGGTGAAGGGGGGGGTGAGGGGGGTGTATTACTAGTTTCTCTGGTCCAATTGACAGAGCTACTTTTGGTTGTCAAATAAATAAATTATGGGGGGGGGGGCTACACTTCTGGCGAAGAGCGTCTGTGGGGTGGGATTGCCTTGCGTTGGGGTTGAGAGATTCTTTTAAGCGCCCTAAGAGGGTTAAACGTCAATCCCAAGCCAGGAAATTTTTCTTCATATTTCAATGTGAACCTCTACATGATACATGGACAAGGTTCAAGCAGCTACTTTTTTAATGTCCTCTCGACCGGGTGTGTGGTTCTGAACCATTTGGGTTGTGCAGTCTTTCATTTTGTCCCTTGATTCATCATCAAGTTGTGAAAGGTCAGCTTTTACCAAGGATTCATGAGCGGGGCTCTGGGGGATCGATGATTGTTGCTTGCTGCTGGATCATATTACCAAAGTTAACCATCACTACATCCAGGAGCACCCAAGTGACTACTGGGGGGGGGGGGGGGGGCGAGAGAATGGGTGGAATATGGGTGCAGACTACAGTTGAGAGTGAATCAAGAGAAAATTAAGAAGGACCATGAATGAGATGAAAACATGGACAAAATGATGACCCAAATAGTTTGTTATGTAAACATGTCATGGGAGGTTGACTTCAGTTTGTAAATGTTGTTGGAATCAATATTGGGAAGTGCACCGATTATGCCAAGTATGTGGCATTATACAATGTGAAAGTTCAATACTTGGGAAATCAAATAGGGGGAGGGGGGTTCTCATACCAATTATAGACGACAATGAGGGAACCATGGTTGGAACAAAGATAGAGATCATGGTTGGAAAGATTAGCGTGGTGGAAATTGAGGAGATAGGGTGATGAAAAATATAGGAATGTTCTTCCCCATTATCGTACATACCCAAGACAACCAGCTGCCCCAGAAGGAAGCCTTACTAAAGAAATGCTTACAAGGATATTTAAAAAGGTAGAAGGAATTGAATAATGAATTCACCAATTTATCCCAAACTACGAATTCTCGCAATCCATCAAGCAGCTAGAGACTTAATTGTGCCAAATCTCCACTCATATCAATCCAAGGAAAAAGGGAACCCTTTCTTAGTGACACCATCCCAAACACAACGAATGATTCTTGAGATTGATAATTATATCATTCCATGACGTTAAATAAAGCATTTCTTGGGAGGCAACCCATGTCCTTAATTCTATTTTTATTGTTTTCAATAATGTACATTATTAGTGTAGCTCAAGAAGAAGCTTAGTAAGTTAAAAGGGAAGCAAAGGTGAAGTCAATACCTAAATAGTGATGCTTCAAAGTTGATGAGTGGACTCATTCTTGTCCATCGACACATCCTTTAGGTTTAGTGTTCGTCCAGGTATGTTCAACGAGATTAATCTTCAATTGGCGTTCCCAATGGGCCTGATATTTTTAAAAAATAACAACGGTTTTTCAATTCAAAATCAAAACCTATTATATCTTGAAGTATTTTTTTCTCTTTCCTTTAGCATTGCTTCTTTTGTCTGATTTTTAGTCTTTAGTATGTGTTTTCAAAGTTTGAGGAGTGCGGTTTCTTGAATTTCCCATCAATCCAACCCCATTTCCTTTATTTTATCAACTTGTGCTCCTACTTATGTTGGTTTTAAATTTTTGTTGAGATTTATGAGATTTTAATTGGACAATGGGTGTGATCTTAAAGCCATTAAGTTATATTTTTTGTTATATATCATTAGCTTCCGTTATATTGTGCGATTTAAACTGTTCCCCAGAAATATTTTGATGTGTGTGCTTGTAGAATTTTAGTCTTCATTGTGTTGGTTGAAATTTTAAATTCAAATAATAGGGGGGGGGGGGGGGGGGGGGGGGGGGGGGGGGGGGGGTGGGGGGGGGGGGGGGGGGGGGGGGGGGGGGGGGATTAGGGGGGGGTGTGTGGGTTTTTGAGTCCAATTTAGTGTGGGTGAAATCTCCTTAGCCTTGTGCTGACCCAATTGCATGATTTTTCTCAATGATAAACATGGTGATTACTTTCTTAAGGGAAAACGGTCACTGTGGGCTGGGTGCAATACTTACAATATATAGGGGAATTTGATACCCATAGGGGGGGGGTTGAGATAAGAATATATGTGGTGTGGGGATGTGTAATGATGAAGAAAGAAGCTCCTATGTGTTGTATAAATGGGGTTATCTGTAAAATTAGCACTACGTAAATACTTTCTTTTTCACGTGCTTGGATGCTTTGTCTGGTGGTGGCAATGATAGTAGGGAATTGTCGTACTGGACACTCTATGTTCGGCTTGGGGTGCAGGGAGCTGGTGGGAGTAGTAATACCATGGTATATCTCATTTGGTAGGCTTGTTTTAGTCCACCAACTAGTTTTGGCGAATCACCAGTGTACGTAGAGGTGAGGATGGGCACCTTTGATGCATGTGTCTTTCCAATTTACACTGTCATTTTCTATGTACTTTTCTTAGATCAGTGGAAGTGACTAGGTCAATCATCGAGTTTAAATTAACTCTATTTTTGTGCTTGATCCTGAGATATTTGCAACTTTCTAATTCGGCGAGCTCACTAGATCTCATTGATCCTATTTGGCGATCCCCCTTGCTAACAGATGAGCCTCAGAAATTTTTTTGAAATTGCATCCAATGTACATTTGATTTCAACTAACCTTCCAAATCCTAAATATTTGAATGTTTTCTTTGCAGTTAATGATAGGAACTAAAGAAAAGCAAGTTGTTTTATTTGATATTGAACCAGACTAAGATCATCCTCATCCTTCACCAATGAAACACGGGTTCCTATCCATTAACTAGCCTTCGAAGGTTCAATGTCTTCAACAATACACAACCCTAAAAGCATCTACCTATGAAAGGGTATAGCCTAAAAAGGTGGTTGTGAGGAGGAGGACTAAGATTAGGTCCCAATTAGTGCAACCCTCTTATATGGAAGCACCTACTCATAGAATCTGATCGGTCCAAGATACCTTAATTGTATCAAAGTTGTTGGATAGAGAACTATCCTTGAGGAGAGACGACTCTGCACTTACAAAGTCATGAGTGACTTCCCAAATATATAGGAAACTATCTGGTTCCATAAGTTTGAGGGGTTCACAAAGCAAAGGAACCCCATATTCCTTCTTCAGTGCAAGAGTTCTACAATGCTTATACTAAGGCACTTCCAAAAAGGAGGAATGGTATTGTTTGGAAAATGGTTGAAGAAGTGGAGGTACGATTGATTCAGAGCTATTAACACTCTACTAGAGATACCAACATTCCAAGAAGATCTAAATTTACTCTGGGTGAGACATGAATTGGATTCCTTGAAAAGGTGGTTGGCCCCCTTAATTTTTATTATTCTTCCTTTTGATGGTTGATGGTGCTCAAATTGAGAAGAAAGACTTGAATATTGTGGCAGATATACAGGTTTGGCTCCATCACTAGTAACATAATATCTTAGCAAATGAATGTCTCCTTTACCATGACAAGGCACTATTGGTAGGGACGGTAAAATAAAAAGAGCACATACATATGTGTACGATTACAGCTGATGATATTCTAATGAGAGATGGGAAGGAGAAGACTTTCTCCCATTTTTGGTGTTGATTATGTAGTTCTGTGAGATGGAAGAAGTCCTTTAGAAAGTAGCAACAGATGTTAGAGTCACCGTATTTTCTTGCAGCGATATTAAGGTTCTTATGGGGAATGTCTAGGAGGAAGCTTCCACCTTTATACACGACGCTTGATATAGATTCCAACACACTAGAGGTTGAGGCTAGCACACTCGCTCCTTCAGTGGAGAAGAAGTATTTCTTTCTAACTATTCTTCCTGCTCCTCCTGTTGTTTTCTATATATATTTTTGTTCCTCCTGCGAGTATACGTTTCCTACATGCTGATCATGGACCTTAACCAGACTCCTATCACCCTACCCTAGTTGCACAGTGATGATCATCATATGGTAATCCTGGCGCCTTCGCAGATGTTAATTGTCCCGGGTTGAATACCTGCACAATATTATTAATCGAACCATTAAAAGGTCTTAGACTCACTTATAGAGAGATTATTTAATTATGAGGGGTTTTGTGTTGAACATGCAAGGTGAGAAGGTTGGCAACTAACTCTAGACTTGAGGCCCTATAGGAAGCCAAGGGTAGTTCTGGTGCACTAGACACCATTGGATATGTACCTTGCGAGCAGAGGTAACCCAATCTCAATCCATGGATCTAGCATACTTTGGGGCTATGTTCATTTACCTAAGTAACCTACATCCATCCAAGAGATTCATATTACTAAACATCTTCTTTAGAGAAACTTGAGTTAGCTACGAGTGTTGATGTGGTTGACGATAATTATGTTAAGAGGGACAAAAATGTTCTGGACCAGGAGATGGATGAGGAAAAGTTGTGGGATGAGGAGCATGGGATTTTGAAGATGTTGGATAAGTTGCAGGAGGCCAAGGAGTCTTCCTCAGGCTGACCTGGAAAGATTCCTTTTAGAGCTTCAGAGGTTGGTCATAGTGGGATCTCTTCAGACTCCACCATACCTCAAAGCATTGAGACGGGAAATGATGCCCCATATGGGTCTTCTTTGATGCCTCTAGTGATCCTTTTTCAGGGCATCGATGCCCTCTTATGAATTCCCCACTTGTGATATCGGATGAGAGTGCTCTATAGGTATAGCCTGTCAGAAGGACCCTTTTATCTCTATCTTCTATACTTTCTTCATTACTGCATTTGCTGGGGTAAGGGCCTATATGCCAATATTTCCCATTTTTTATTTTATTTTGTAATTTTGTCTTTTGGATAATTGTATTACTTTATCTCTTTTTGTATTATAGTGATCTTTTGGTTAAAGTGTGTCTCTTTTATCTATTTCGTTCGCTCTTCTTTTATTTTGCAATCCCTCCATGAGTAATGAAAATTATGAAATGCTGAAGTTTTCACTGATAAATATTTGAGAATTGTTCATGTTAAATATTGATGTCTTGAATCACTACAAGAAAAATGACCTTTAACAAAGGGAAATTCAGTCGTTAAAAGTCTAAATTCAGTCGTTAAACGTCTATAACAACCTAGAAAAAATTGGTCATCATTGGTTGTCATGACCCATGAGTACTCTATATGTAACAAGACACATACAACCCCGAAAGGCACCATGTAAACCACTTAGTATATCATAACATAAGCATATAACAATAAAGAGTAAAGATGCATTTTCAAGTCCAATGTTTTCATAAAGGAAAGAGGAAGTATAGACTTGTCTCAATTTATCCATCTATAGCAATAGTCGAAATGAAAAGGGACATATCTCATACAATAAAGTCAATTTGTAAAGAAATACAGAACAGGACTCAAGTGAAAATGTAAATTCCAAAAAAAAAAAAAATCGGTTGGCTAAAAGTAGAGCAAAACATTGAGGTTAGACTTAAGGAAGTGGGAAAGGGCCAACGGAGAGGACTAGGGAATTCCACTCTCCCTTAGACATTGCCTCAGTGACCACCACCACCACCACGGCTTGTGGTCTAGTTTGTGGTGGGATAGGTAGTGTGCTTGCCAAGATGCCCAAAATGAGACCCTTCCCCACGAGCCACTTGACGGTTCGTGAAGGCTGCCAAGGGTCATGGGAGTGGTTGTGGTCTTCACTTGGTCTCAACGGGTCAAATTCATGAAGAACAGGCCACTATCTTAAGTCCTACAATAGGGACCACGACGTCTGGCCTTGACCACGGCTCATGGAGCCCCTCATAAGATTTCTGTAGGCTTGTTAGCTAAAGGCATAAGTTGCCTAACTACTTTCCCAAGACCACGGATGGGACCACGGCTTATGTTAATGGCCACGGCTCATGGAGCCTCACGTGTTCCTTGGCAACTCACTTTAAGTGAGGGGTGTTTTGGGAAATTCTTATTAAGTTCCAATCGAAGTGAAGTCGTTTTGGGTAAGTTTATAGGGTCATTTCTAAAGTCTATTTTAATTACAAATTCAACTCTAAAGTATCGGTCTAACAGTTTGGTGAGCCGGCTTCTCTGCCATCTACTTCACACACATACATTCTGATAGTTCATTCCTCTCAAAAATTATCCCCTATACAACATCAATAAAAGAAGAAGAATAAGACCAATGGTCATTATTCACACACCATTACAAAGGTTGGGATACTACTCAACCTTCAGAATATTTTTGTTTCACCAAAGCCTCTGACGCACAGTCCTTAATTCTCAGTTGGACAATGGGTAGAATAACAATTGGCGATGGGTGATCTTTTATCGTAATGGTCACTTGTTAAGGATCAGGTGTCGAGGAGATAACAATGCGATAGTTGGACGATTTTTTCCTATACACTTTTACATTGCTCATGTTCTATCTTTTGCTTGTACTTCTACTGCTAGTAAGATTGAGGTTTGGCATAAGCGTCTGGGACATCCATATTCTATAGTGTTGTCTCATTGATCAAATTCTGGTTTATTGGGAAATAAAAATCAATTTTAAGTTGATTCCATTAATTATTTTACTTTTAGATTAGACAAATGTAAAAACTCTTTCTTTTCCTAATTTTGATAGTCATGCTACAAAGTATTTTGTTTTCATTCATAGTGATGTTTGGTAATTTCACCAATTATTTCTCGTGCTCATTTCAAATATTTTGTGATCTTCATAGATGATTTAGTCATTTTGCATGGGTATTTTTCTTCGAACCAATCAGAGGCATTTCTCTGTTCAAGACAATTTTTGGCTTACGTTGAACTTACTTTCTACATGCTCAAATTTATGAAGAGTCAGGACGATGCTGGGAGAATAAAAATGTCTTATGGAAATTCAAAAAAAAATTCTGCTTGGTCCAAGGAAGTGGTCCTCGAAACACTCCGCGTGCCCATACACACCACGACAACATGGTTTGGTGATCGAATAAATCAATTATCTTTTAGATGTCACTCAACTTATTGATTAAGTCATATGTACCTCTAAAATCGTAGGAGGAATCTTATCTACTGTTGCTATTAGATTAATATATTTTTTATCGAAAGTGCTAAAATGTTTGAGTCTCCATATTATTTTTTCTTTATCCCCAACTCCCTAACCATGATGATTTTCATACATTTGGTTGTGTTTGTTTTAGGCATTTTGCCTCCTTCGCGGCTCAACCAATGCAGAAAAGCAAGAAGGCAGAACTTGGCATCTACCAAGTATCTCCTACTCAATCGGTATGTTTTTTTTATCTGCTTTATCCGACATATTTGGTCCATCTTGTTACTACACTTCCAACATGAATTTTTTGTAGAAAGCAAAGAAGAATAAATTTGTCTCTTAAGAAAACTGCACATGGGACAAGTGTTTAGAATGTCCTTTAAAATACTGCCCTATTGATCAAATGTGTTTTATTCAATAAACTATTCATTCCTATGGACTCATATTGGTAATAAAGCGCTATTGGTTATTCTTGGTACCGGACAGATTGTACCTAGGGGGTGGACAGGGAGATTTTTGTACCCCTAGCCAAAATGACAACAATGCTAACTATTATTGTAATTGTTGCTTCACAAAACTGTTCTCTTTATCAAATGGATGTCAAAAAAAATTTCTCTATGGTGATCTTAAAGAAGATATTTATATGAAACCTCCAGCTGGTTTGTTCTCATTGCCTACATCGGTTGTATGCAATTTGAAGCAGTCTTTGTATGGATCAAACCAAGCTCTAAGAGCTTTAGTTTGATAAGTTTCAGTTTTCTTTGCTACAATGTTCTTTTGAGCAGAGCAAATAGGAATTGTTTTCTTCAGAAAAACCTCTAGGGTTGTGTTTTCTTTTGGTTGTATGATATGACACGTTATTATCACAGGAAAACTGATTCTTCACAATCACTATCCTCCAACAGCAGCTTAAAGATTTCTTTTCAATGAAAGATCTTGGTACTTTACTTATTTTGGGTGTGGAAGTTCATAATGTTGCTCGGGTATTGTTTCCTAAACCACCACACAATTACTCATGATTTCGTTGGCTGGTCTCAAGGTTCCCCTCCTTAGATACTCTCATTGGATTGAATGTGAAGATGTTCGTGTGGTACGATGTAATCTTCTTTCCTGATCCCACTAATTTCGACAATTAATTGAGAATTTGAATTATCTTGCCTATTATCGTCATGAAATCTCTTTTGACAGTTAACAATGTTAGTCAGTTAGTTTGTGCAAGCTCTCTTCTTCATATCCAATTTAGTTGTTGTCGCATTATTGTATTCTTCTAGGCACATTTAACGTGGAATTGTTCTTTCGAAGTGGTTCTCAGTATATTTGTCTGAATGTTTTTTAGTGGTTATTATGGAGGATGTCATTGAAAGTCATCATTCAGTCTATGGTTGGGGTAAATGTTCTGGAAAGTCATGTAAATCTTGGAAGAGTAAAAGAGTAAAAAGCCAATCTCATGTATCAAAATCTTCAAACACGGTCGGAATATCGATCTATGTTACTGCTTGCTCCGAGTTGTATGGCTTCATGGATTACTTGTTGAGATTGGATTTCCTCAATCTCATTCCTATCCTCCCCGTTGACAATAAAACTGTGTTTATTCAGATGAATTTTCATTATATGACGAGAATGTTTATTTATATTAAAGTAAGTCCTTTCCACAGTGTCCCGTGTTTTCCACAATACCGCTACCATGCGTTTACAAATCATGGCACGTCAACGCATCAGTTTCTAGTAGCCAATTGCTGCTTGTCTTGATCCATCCAGCATTTCAATTTTAGGGGGAAGGTAGCATGATGGACAACTAAAGATTTCTATATTCATTTAATAAATGTATATAAATTAGCATGTCATATAATTTGTTTTGTAGAATCAAAGAATAAATATTGTGATAGAAGGTGATTTAGAGGGGTAGAAGGTAGTAGATTTAAAGGGATGGAAAGCAAATTTGTAGAGGATAATAGTTGATCTTTTGGGATGGAATGGCGATCTTGATGGGATGTGTATCTTTATTTTATACTATATAATGGAACGACCTGATTCTTCACTTTGAGAGGACATTAAGCAGAAAAAATGACAGTGCTATAAAATTACTTGTCATATATATCGTAGATCACAAACCAAATGGGGAATCTATGATGAAAAACCTAATGCCTAAACTCATATGTATAATTCCAACTATTTATATCGGGCCATAATGCATAAAAATAAAGAATAATCAGTTTACCAATGATGTCAACCATTGTTCCTTTATGTGTATAATATGAAACTCTTCAGTGTGCAGTAGAGGATGTAAACTCTGCAGGTTATAAGCAACTAAAATTGTATTTTGGAAAAATGATTATAATTTATGCGCTAACATGTATAACCTATGTATCTCTACCTTACCGTGGCAACAGTGAGACCTGAGTCACGTGAAGCATCAATGGAAAATGGTACCATTGTACAAACGAGCTTAACTCTATAGTATTGAACACCCGATTAGACACCTTTTAAATGCATTTGTTCTACTTTCTTATTTAACATTCTTGAGATTCTTCTTTTGTCAGTGTTCATAGTACACCTTAAGTATAAAATATTTTTACCGTAAGCTTCTTTTCAGCTGCAGCAAAAGCCACAGTAATATACTTTTATGAGACCCTGAGGTCACAGATGAAGGATGACGTTGGATCAGGGGCGGAGCCACGTAGGCTCCAGGGTGTCCAATTGGATACCCTTTGTCAAAAAAACGCTCTATAACTACGTGAATTTTGATTTATATATATAGTATATATATAATATGTTGGACCCTAAAATAAAACACTAAACAAGACGCAGTCAGGTGTGGGCAAATGGTTGGTTGAAATCCCTACAGTATGTCCGGGTTGGTTTTCAATTCCCCCATGCTCATTTCAATTTTTATAGTTATTTTTTGACTTCTCGAATTTGAATAATAAAAAAGACATACATAGTTTTTCGCATAAACATAGTGGCCTCTTAGGTTAATGTGTATCATGAATCCTCCTTGATCCCAAGATTTCGAATCCCCTCTAACACCCAAATTATTTTTTCCAATTCCCTTTCGGTCTACGCGGCCTAGCTTGAAAAAAAAAGTCAAACCAGCGTGTTGTGCCCACAAGATAGTGCCGCGGTTAGGCCGGAAAAGGGATAGAAAAATTATTTAATAAAATAAGTTTACAGGGGGTAGTACGGTATGTAATAGGTACCTTTGGATAATGTGTTGTCTCTGAGAGTCGGAGCATAGGTTTGAGGGGGGGGGGGGTAGGTTGGTGGTTGGGGTGGGTGGTGTGGGGGGGTAGGTAATGGTGATATACCTAAATTTTAATTTCTTTTCACTATAAATCAGATTTCTGTGTAAACTTGAATACTTTTTCCTTGTGGGATTTTCAATTTAAAATTGAATATTTCCGTAATTTTAATACTTTTTCTTTTATAGAATAAGATTTTCGTTTTGTAAATTTTAAACCTTTTCCTGTAGAAGAATAAGATTTCCTTAAAAAAAAATTTAAAAAAATCTTAGGGAATAAAGGTTTTCTTCTTATAAAATACAAGACATAATACCCAAATTATTATCAACATATTATTAAGAATAGAATCTCAATAATTCTCTTTTTTTTCTTCTCATCTTATTTTATATTTAAAATAACCAATTTGCTTGCTTTTGTCAGTTGCTAATGCAACCGGACGAAAGAGCTTTTTCGGCAATGAAGTATATTTAAAAATGACTTGCAAAACCAAAGGAGATGATGTGTGTTTTAGACGGTTGATAGTGCCTTATGTAAAAAGAAAAGTTATTTAGTACTATTTCTAATGATCTCTTATAAAAAACATTTCATGATATGCAACCTCGCGAGGTACAATTATAAAAATATTTTGTAATCATGTTTTCAATAGTAATTTATTTTTTTATGTTAGTTTTGAATTATACACTTATAATTCCGTTAAAAATATGCTTATATTGAATTAAATATTGCTTAACTTGATTATTGTTTTGGTAGTTTAAATTATGGTTTTATTTTTAAAAAATAGTATTAAAAGTTTGGACACCCTTGATGAAATTTCTGGTTACCCCACTGGTTGGGATCAGGTTAGCAACACACAGATGAATAGGGCCTGAAATAACAAGGGGAAAATTCAAGTTGGATTGGAGGAAGGTGTATATATGCAATGGAAAGAAGAAACAGAAGTAAGACTCTCTTCTAGTTGTGGAATTGATATTACCTGACTCTTCCAACGCACTGCTACTTCATCGATGAAGGAACACGTTTAGGCAGAAAATAGTCATTTTTTCATTTAATAGTTTACCCAAGAGTTGCTCAATGAGTCGGTTGATTAGAATTGTGATGAAAATTTCCTTTCTGAGCAGCACGAAACACACGTGGTAGCCTGGTAGGTATTTCAATGTGTAAAGCTTACAGGATGGAACACACGGCATAGATACTGCATATGGTTTCCATTTCAAAAGCACCTGTTATGTTTTACCAGTTTTAATATCCATATCTAGCAACTGATACAATTACAAGGTTATTGGAATAAGCTACACAGCGTTTGCTGTAAATTTTATAAATAGGGGTTAATTTTTTGCAGAGTTAAAGATTGTCTGAAGATGTGAAATTACCACAACTATGTATTTTCCTTGTCATTTATTAGGATCTCAGCTTCACTTCATTTAAGTATGTATTACTAATTTGTGGTAATACATTATGTCTCACATTACAATGTTTTTTTATGACTTCTGAGCGTTGTGCATCTTGTATTTCAAACATACTTAGAACAAAATTTTGAACATCTTTGTAAGATAATAAAGTTAAAAACATTTTCACAACTAGAAAATTAAAACAGTACGAAACTAGAATCAGAAATGGAGCAAATGGATTTAAAAAAAAAATATACGAAAAATTTTTCTTAAAAATAATTGGTGGATAAATATGTGTTTAAAGACATCTACTGATTCCAACAAACTTTGCAGAATACACACGAAGTTACCAAGTTTAATGAACCAGTGAAGGAACAAAAGAAAGAAGGAACTGAAATTAATCACAGAATCTAAAATTTGGTAAAAACCACGTACCAAAAGTGGAAAGAATTTTAATAGGAAAAAGATCAAGTCCACTGATCACAGTGTCCCTTAAGGATTATATTCCCCTCTACAATATCCGAGTTTGATTTGGGAATATGACCTCCCATGGTAAAATATCTCAAGTTACCAGAGTATAGGTACCAAAAAACTCCGGTGTGTCATTGAACCATTCTCAATGGCAGTGAGTATAAAGTACAATAGATAATAAATTAGTAGTGAAGAAGAAGTTTCATGAATTCTATATTCCAAATGAGAGGAAATCCTTCCAATTTATAGAAAACAAATGGTTTTTATTAGTGCGAAAAGGTTCGATTATTGTGTGTACCGGAAAGCTCACAATCCTTTGAAAAGTCACAATCTTTCAGAAAGGTCGTCACTTTTATAAAACGTCACAACTTTGAACATATTAATTTAAAAGTCGCAATTTTCATTTAAAGTTCACAAATTGTCTATTAAAAAAATCGCAAAATTTTATAAAAGTTAGAACTTTTCATAAAACCCAACAATGAGTTAATTGTGCAGGGGGCTTGTTCGTATATGAAATATCTGAGCTGGTACGACATTTTCCATCTTTATAGAGTTTTCGCGCCAAACATCCTATCATGATGACAGAGCTGCAAAAAATGGAATGAAGACAACATTAAGACTGAGTCATCACTCTGATTTTCCATTTGTATGTTGAAAAATGTTTCTTTACACAATGATATTTTATGTTTTCAAGCTTAGCTTTTGTGTCGTTGTTACTGCTTTAACTACTACCTTTTTCCCCTTTGATGAAGTAGAGCATGCAAGAGCAGCTTGATTACTCATATAGTTTTGATGAAGGCTAGTAAAGATTAAAGAAGCTCTTTCGAACAGGAGCAGACTCGGGGTGCAAGGAGGCTGCTCTGTGTTAGGGAGATTCTATTGCAATTCTTATAGGTTTCCGTTAATCCAGTAGCTTTATATTTGCGTTCATTATACATATAAGAATTTTTAGGTAATTTAAAATAAATTTGTGAAATAAAGTTTTGTTCATTACTCAATCCGTCCAATTACTCAACATCATCAAAATTCATGAAATCGAACCAAACTTGAGTACATGTACAAGCCAAAAAGATATTAAAAATTGATTGAGTAATGTTGTGTTGTGCTTCACTTATCAATATTGATAATCTTCAACAGAAATGTTGAGATCTTGATTTTGCCCATAATTATCAACATGTTGTTGAGCAAGTGTTGGTGTTGTAAGAAACTGAGCATCAATAGCCATGGCAGCATCAGAGGCAACTTTTTGTACAGATGTTGGTGACATTCCAGGTTGAACATTAGGCGGTAACATGGAAGGGAAGTTTATTTTATGTAATGACGATGATGATTCTGGACGGAGACAATAATAGGCTATGTCATGTGCTATAGCTGCAGCTTCAGGGCTAGTGTAAGTACCTAGCCAAAGTCGTTCACTACTACCTGGAACTCGAATTTCCGACACCCATTTCCCCCATTTTCTCTTCCGAATACCTCTGTATTTTGCACCGGCATCTTTCTTCCTTATTACTCTTATGCTTGCTGACTGTTGTTGCCTTTTGACAAAAATAGTGTTGGTTATTTATAGGTGAAGATTGTGCAAGTCAACCCCTTAAGCCTCATGCATGTGGAGTGTGTGGACATAGAATAGCTACTCAGGTCAATGGTCAAATTAAAATAGGCTTATGCAAGTTGAAGCAATATGGACTAGTTTTTGATCCACTTAAGGTGCTAAATTGCTACAAAGAGGCTCAAAAATATCTTCATGATATGATTGAAGTTTGATGCCTTAACAATTTATTTGATGACAAACGTGAATTGTGGTGTGGTGGGAGTGGTTCACCATTAATCAGAGGTTTTGGGTTTGAATTCTGAGTATAAAAAAAATTATGTTGAGATACATCTGTGGGAGTGTTTCACCTTTAATTAAAGGTCTCAGGTTCGAGCCTGCATATGAAAAAATTATTTTAAGCGTCAATCTAAATGAGCCTTGCAGTGGTCAATTTTGATTTAATCAGAGTTTCAATGTGAACTTTGAACACCGAATGAGAATTTAAAAAATATTTGATGTATAATTTAAAACATGCAATGCTATTCGGTTTATGGATTCTCGTTAGATTTTAAATCATTATCGAATTAATATCGAGTGATTTGATAATTACTCCCTCCGTCCCTATTAATTTGTAAAATGTTTTCTAATTTGATTTTTCTTTTTTAGTGGTTATTTTTGACTAATTAAGAATAGACAAAAAAAAATTTATTATAGCTTCGATTTATCAATATTAAGTTAATGTCTTTGAAAATATAGTGAATAAATATGTTTGAGACTCTTTCATTAGTAATTTAGTATGAATCAAAATGGTAAACTCACTTCAGTAATTATTTTTTCTTTAATAGGTGTGTCAAGTCAAATTTTAATAAGTTAATAATGGCGTAATGTATTATTTGAAGCATGTCTTTCTATTATTTAAATCGGATATTTCATTTTTCAATTTATGTTGTTTTTTACATTATTTTTGTAGAAATGTTATTTTGCAGTTTAAGAGTTGACCAATCTTTATGTTCAAAGCTATTCTCCACAATTTAAAAAAATAAAATAATCTTAAGAACAAAATGTGGAATATTATCATCTTCTAGAGTTGAAGTCTTATTTGTAAGTCACTGGTATAAATTCAAGTAGGAAAAAGGCATCATCCGTGGCGTCATGAATTGATTAGTGGACCACAAATTAGGTGATACAGTTCGATTAACATTTTGTTTCACATTACACTTATTTTTAGAAATGTTCTTTCTAAATAACTTTTTAGAAAAATGTGTTTTTTCTTGAAAAAACAATTTGTGTTTAACAAATTCTAGAAAAATGTATGTTTCTTAAAACATGTGTATGTTTAGTAAATTTGTTTGAAACTATTTTGGAAAATACATTCTGGTATTTATTATTTGAAAAAGAAGATATTTTTCAAAGTTAAATTACGCAAAAGTTGCAAAAACATTATTTTTTGGGTGCTTTAAAATATTAACACATTAGTGTATCATAGAGAAATAAAAACGTAAAAACTTTGTCTTATCAAACAATAAGTTCTGAAGGAACAGCTAATTAGAACTATCGAAGATCTTTGTTAATTAATTAGTGAATATGATACCAATAATTCCAAGATTAAAGGGAGATTTAATCTTAAACAATTTAACTTTCTACTTCTGCTTTTCTTTTTAAAACAGAAAATTTCAAAAAACAGAAACGTATTTCTTCCTTTCATTTAAAAGAAGTCGGAAAAGATTCGAAAACAAGCGTTAGATTTGCTCCTGTATAAACTACGATGATTTTTTGTTCGAAAACGCATGGTGTTTCTTGAATCCTTGACAGGCAAAATCCACAGACAGGAACTTACAGAGATAGATTTGTTACACTAACCCTGAGTAATTATATCGAATTTATATAAAATAGTTCGATTCAATTTATTTTTTTATAAATTATATCTCCTTTCAATTGTACGTTTTTGTATTTTAGCTGCGTTTGATCGTAGACTCGAGTGTACGTTATTTAGCCGTGTTGTGTTGTAAGTAGAATTTACAGCGTTCAAATTATTACCACAACTTTCTTTTCAAGTACGGTTTGCTTAGAAGGTTACTTCGTTAATATATTTCAGCTCAATTACACATTACAAACCAATAACAATAAGTTCATGAGTAGTGGATTGATGAGTTATGATAACTCGGTATCAAATCGCAGAAGGATAGAAAAAACTATAGTAATCAGCTAAATGAGAGTGAAGATGTAAGAATCAATCGAAAGTACCGTTGCAGTATAAAATGAAGGTTAGTTCAGGGGGCTCGTAGAAAAAATATGGCATGTGTGGTAGCTCAGTGGCTAGATATTTATGTAGGTTACATAAGGGGCCATACCCAACTGATATGTAGGGTTGATGAGTGATGCATCAGTTATTTGCATGTTTTTTTCAGAAGATCTAGTTACTGGCGGCAACTGTGAAATTGCAGGTTGTTCCTCTAAATTGATATATAAAAGTGAATGGTATAATAGTAAAATATATTATTCGTGAGAACACATAAAAATAAATCGTTAATGTTCTAAGCTAAAGTTCTTTTAATGTAAGTTTGACATCCAGATATTATCTCTTCACAAAAGTCTCAAAATAACAATATTGTGTCAGATTTGATATATTTAATGTTTCATGAAATACACCTTCTATTATAGGAGAGGATCAATATATTTTAATTAGTAAAAAATAAGTTTAATAATAATAAGGATAATAACTCAATTACCCCCTAGCTATAACCAAAATCTCTGCGACAAAACCTTATCTTTGATGAGGGGGGGGGGGGGGGGGGGGGGGGGGGGGGGGGGGTGTCCTATTACCCTTCCAACTTTTTTAAAGTAATTTATTACCACCTTGCGTGCCTACGTGGCCATAATAAGCTGGCAAGTCGATGTGTTTGGTTCACACGCGCCGGGACCCTTTTTCAGCTTTTGATAAAGTAACTTTAACATTCCAAAGTTGAAAAGCTGGCGTTTTATGTTTTCCAAATAAAGTTTACCAAAAAGTAGATGAAGTAGAAAGAGGGGAAAAGTGCTGCATGTGTGACGAGATCGATTTCAAAGGGTCAAATTAGATTTCAACTGAAATTGCTTTCGATGTTGAATTTGGGAGTAATTTTTGGTTGCGTGCGGCATGTGTGGATCGATTCAATCGTGAAAAGTGTGGGTCGATTTCATCAGCAAGAACCGTGACTGAGTTGAGTTTTCAAAGGTTAAGTTTTTCTTCATTTCTTGGTTGTTTGTTATGCTTAGATTTTGTAGTGGTAGCTTCGATTTTGTAGGGGTTAGATATGTTAATATTGATTTCGATTTTTGAGGAAAATATAACTTTTCGGGTTATGTTGTGGTTCTGTTAGATTCAAATTCTTATTTTTAGGGTGATGGATTCATAATTCATTACTGTCACATTTGTTGTTGTTGGGGTATGTAACTTGTTATTCATACATTTATATGAAAGTGTTTGATAGTGGGTTGGTTGGGTGGTATTATAGTTGGTGAGTTATGTGTCTAACATATTGAAACACGAAAGACGATAAAGATAGTTGGGTGTTTTCTATGTGTGTCTTATATCTCTGGGGTACAATTAAAGTAACTTCATGTTGAGTATTGTGTTGTGGTCTGTGTGGGATGTGGGGTTAAAGTTACTAAACATTAATCCTCCCAGAAGAAAATATATGTTGGTGTTGTGTTGATGCTGTGTGGGGGTTACATACATAATTGTAAGGAAGAGAAAGAAACACAGAACGGGAGGGGCAAGTGCGTGGAAGGGGGATGGGAACTGCCCTGCCTAGCGGGAGCGGAGGAGGGGAGAGAAGGGAGGGAGAGGAGGCGGGCAACTCCCCCCCCAAGCCTATCGACCCTTACCCCTCATGGAGCCTCCCCCCCATGCACTCACTTGGTTTAAGTCCCCCACTACTTCTAAGCCGATTAGCTTTTTTCTACGTAACGAAAACCCTACATAGCCCCAGGCCCGCCACGCTTATGCCCTCAATGACCCGC
The DNA here is from genome assembly GCA_027704765.1 of Solanum habrochaites. Taxonomy (NCBI): domain Eukaryota; kingdom Viridiplantae; phylum Streptophyta; class Magnoliopsida; order Solanales; family Solanaceae; genus Solanum; species Solanum habrochaites. The sequence goes on along the minus strand of JAKWJA010002489.1, from coordinate 60,123,228 downwards.
ACTCCGCCTAGGAATTCTTGCCGCCGCCCCCCTACGCTCACGAACTGCGTCCAAGCACCTATGGAGCTGGCATAACGTTCGATATAAACTTCCGGAATTCGTTCCATCCTGACACCCGCCCCGCCACGCCTTGTCACGCGCCGGCCGGGGCCGAAGCAGCACACCAACCTCCTCGTATCATCCTTGCAAACCTCCTAAACCACCCGCCTACCACAAGGGCGCAGCATTTTCCCGAGACAAATGTCCTTCAACCCATTCTATCCTTTTGTTCCTATCCCCCCATCTCCATAGAGCTCTCTCAACCCCCAATCCAGAACGAGTTATCTAGTGTTTTCCCCACCTTGCACTTACACGGGCACCCGCCGTTTACGACGCAGTGAAACCCCTCAGCCGCTCCAGACTCAGGATAACAAACAGGTCTCAATACCTAATGTCACAACCCTCCAAGGCTAACCCTCATAATCCACTCAGACGCGATCAACCGACCACCTAAGCGCCACCACCGTCGGCTACAGTCACCTCCCCATCACCACACCGCCACCTGGGCGGGGAAATAGGTTGCTAGCGAGATCGCCAACAGCGCACCCCCCACACCGTCACGCCATTAGCCAAACCCTGAGACGATACAATAGAGGCGGCCGCTCTCGACTACCCACCTTTAGCGGGGCCTGAGCCAGGGCACAAGGACAGGCCCCCCCAATGCGCTTGCACGGGCTACTCTCCTCTCTCCGCACTCGCACGATACAATCTTTACTAAGACCCACCACCGACACACGTTCCATTCCTCCCTCACTCACGCGACACTCGACAAACCAGCCTACCCACCCGCGCCGCTTCGTCTCGCCACACTAAAAAAGCGGGGAATAAGTAAGCGCATTCGATAAGGTGCGCCCACGTACATACCCTGATTGTCAACATCCATACCCCTGGCATCCTCGCCGCAACCTGCCATCCCGCCCCGGAGCGCTGTCCCCGCCTCAACGAGGTTCATAGCCAAACAAGCGAACCGGGTCGGCCTTCCGCATACCAATCTTTCGTTGGCAAAACTAGAAACGGTCCAAGCACGGTAGCGCCCTAGCTACGCACGCTAGCTTCCCCCTAACCATGCCTCCGAACGCCCCATTGACATAAGGATCCGACATAATCCAACAAAGCCCTCCCCTCAACGCTGCCGCGTTACTTACCTTGCTTTGCCCAACCCACTTGCCCCTCAGTTATCATTGCCTTCCACCATCCTCGATCTCACAAGTCACTCCCTAACCGCCAAGTCAAACCCGCCACTGGAATACCATACACCCCACCTGCCAGCATTCGCATATCAAACTCGCCATTCATCTTTCTCCCCGTTCCAACCACTCCTCATTTCATACATCCCCTCCCTGACACCCAGGTCCGGCGAAAATCACATTCCCAGCCGCCCACATATGACGCCTCTACTCCGCCTCTCGCGAGCTCCCCTCTAATCGCCAACAACCCCGCGGGCTATCTAGCGGCCGGGCGTCTCAAAGTTGGACCACCCCCGTGAACCCAAGGCCCAACACCCCACAGCCTGCCATTGTTACGTACCGAGAGGTCAATCCGGACAGCCTACTGATCTACACCAGCCGCTCTCCAAGCCCCCCCTAAGTGCCCCGCCCGTCTCAGAAACCCCTAAATCTCACCTCTTTCAAAACCCAACCACCCAGTATACGAGTGCGTATATTCCCGGTCCTACTCTCCCCCACCCCAACCCGAAACGCCGAGCGCTATCAACTCACCAGGCCGATGGAGGACACTTTTGGGTACGAAGCCAGCCCACTTTGGAATGGATCGTCTCCTCTATTTCCCCATAAGCCATCCCAGTCGCTCGACAACTCCCCCGGGCCCCCCCCCCGGCCTTGTGGTTCCCGACTAACCGTATCCCTCCCGCTTAGGGAGAAACCCATGCATTACACTAGAAGTACATCGAAGCATCAACGGGAACACGGAGCGCCAGCAGCTGGGCCGAACACGTTCTAATATCGGGGGCATATCTTACACGCTCTCTGTTCTTCCCTATGGTACCTTTTCTACTGGGCGTGGAAAACACCCCCTTCTCCTCCCAAAGGTATTGAGTACGAGGCGTCATTCGGCTGGAGGCCTTCTCGATTGCTTTTCACCGCCCACTCGGGACCGCAACCCGCACACTATGGCACCCCTTGACAACCTTGCTCAACACGCAGCCTCCGACCGCCAAAGGCCCGGGTGCAACCTTGCTTCTCATTCAGCGGCACACCACGAACGCACAGCAGCCCGGCGTTACAAACCCCCACTAATTTCCCCGACCCTGGAGAATACGTCCCTTTTTAGTCTCCGAACTGGGCGTCTTGGTCAAGGTGTTCCCAACTGCCCAGAGCCGGTAATATTGCGCCTATTCTAAACAGCTTCTAGAGGGCCAGACCAGTCGAACGCCTCCCCCAGCATGGGCGCCCGGGGAGCTGCCATGGGCGACGAGCCATTGCCGGCTTACACCCCTATCCTTACATGTGCCCTCTCATATTACAGTACAATCAAAAATCTATTAAACCCCAGTGCGGGGCTCCACTGCCGTCCACATCTGCTGGTCTATTGCCATCCCGATAAATCTAACCCGTTCTAATTCGATAATCATGTGGTTGCTTCCTTTCTGCCCTCCGCGCCAAACAGGTTTCAAGGCTCACGTCCGCGTATTCGTTGGCCGCGACCTCGGAAGTAACGGGATCCACTTGACTAAAAGAGACATACTGGAGATGGGGCCGGAACGGCGCCACCCTGCCCTCTGCCTAGAAATTTGTGTTTTGGCTTGTGGCCAGCGATAGACAATCACCTCTGCTGTTAAATACGTCTTATGGTTGGCTATTTCATTCCTGTGTGTTTTCTTCAACTTGAATTGCTTTTATAACTATTTGGGTAGGTCGTTTTCTTAGTCAATTATGATATCTTTTTTTTTAGCAACGTTTACTTAATTCATCTGTTATGTTTAGCATATTAGTATGAGTGGGTTATCATTCTTACTTAAAGTTTTATCACGTGAGTGGGACTTTATATGAAGGTGATAAAGCAAGAATGGGGTGGGTTAGTGAGTGATATATTATGAATGATGTGGATACAATATCATACTTCTTTGAGATTTAAGACATATTAAAGAACTAGGGTAATAGTCCAAATTGTTAAAGGTGTGTCAGGCCACCTAATAGTGCATTGTAGGAAGATCATTGAGAATGATGATATTCTCTTAGCAATGTGTAATTGTCGCAAAAGTGGGTCTGTTTTGGAAGTATATGTCCACATGTGGTGAGGATTATTGTTTTCATTCTTTTTTTTTTTTTTTATGTGCAGATTTTAATTAATGTGGGACCACTGAGGCTAGTGGATATAATCAAGTAGGTGAGGCTGCTTATTAATGGTGGTAGTTATAACTCTAAATACTACCAAAATATTCACTTCATACTTCAACCCAACGCTCCAATGAGTGATCCATCAGATTCTGAAGATAGTGAATACCTACTAAAAGTATCTGATGAGTCAACTGAAGGAGTGAGATTCTGAAGATCGTGAAATACTGAGATGATCAATATGGAAGTGATGTTATGAGGAGGTTACTTCACTGAGGGCTGCGCACAAGATGCTTTTCTGAGGAGGAGAAAAAAAAAGGAAAAAATTCACTGCAGATACTGAAGACGTAGCATGTGGAATGCTGTAGCAGATCTTGGGTTTGATGAGACAGCTATCAATAGATGTGACTTTAGAGGAACGTTGGGGGGGGTGACTTGAACCATATTATCCAGTTCTTGATTGATTGTAGTTTTGCAACTGACCCCAGATGATAGTGGTCTAGAGGACAGGTGAAACAATGCAGTAGAAACTGCCTACACAAAAAGGAAAAAACATACCATAGAGAGAGTCCATATTTGACTCCAATATTAAGAACTATGATGTGGCAAGAGTATGGTTTTTGAAAGTGTAAAAGAGTTTAGTATTGGCGACTAGTCACTAACGTAGGCAATTTCAGGGAGGGGTTAAGATGAAAAGTGTGTGAATGAGCCGAAATAGGTAAGGGTGAGATGTTGCAAGGTTAAATGAAATGGGTTGTATATGCAAGTTTGGACAAGAAGACTAATAACTTTGTTATAAGACTTACAGGCCAGTCCATGTAATGCCAAAAAGGCTACAGGAATTATTTGTGCAACTCTAGATTCATGCTACCCTTTTGTAAAAGAAAGTTATTGAACAACGCAATATTCCGAGTGTTCAAGTGCCAAGAGTTATCAGTAAGAAGGCTATAATGTGCATGTTGGTACAAGACCAAAACTAGAAGAGCAAGATCTAAACATTTTGATGAACTTAGGGGTGATCGTAAGGAATTTGGGGAGAATATCTTGATTATAAGGATGAAGTTGATGAGGGACTAATCATGGGAGTACTTGTGTGGTGAAATCTAGGCGAAGCTATGAATCTGGCTAGGCCGATTGAGGCATTTCACATTGTTTGCTTGCACTCACTATGCATTTATGTCAGCTAGAAAAATGCATTGGTCTGGATGGTGTTTCTTGAAGGGGTTTGCAGGGTCATTACTTATGCCAGTGGATAAGATGGCCAATAATCAAAGCTTTCCACTGCTGTGGAGGCGTAAGTTGAAACTAAGAACACATTAACGGGGAGTTGGTATATTTCCTGTTGAACGAGACTGTGAGGATTAGGAGATGGAACAAGTTTCAATAATTATGTCAACATAGCAATTAAAGGTTAAATTGTTTTAATTATTTGTTGGTTTAGCCCTTGTTTAATTCATTATCTAATTGTTTGTTGTAACTTGTAGGGACGGGATAAGATATAAAAGGAGTGTGCCAGCTTGTGAGGAAAAAAGGTGTGCTAGGCATATACTCAGCAAATTGGTCAAAGAGAATTGGAGAGGGCTGACAAATGGAAAGCATCAGTTCTGAAGGTGCTAGAAGTATTTGAAGCTGAAGTCAGAGAAAATCTGCACGGAGTTGTCAAATGGTATTGGAGTACATGTATATGGATGACCTATTTACTATGATAAAGAATATTGGTGTAGGTGTATTTTAAGTGTGAAGTCAGTCTGATGCACATAGATCATAATATGTGTGAAAGCTGTTAATGCTTGGTCTATGTTTTTGTCTGAAAGGTATAAAACCATATGACCTGCTTGAAGAGATTAAAAAATTAAGGTCTTGAATAGGTTAGCTAGGTTAAGTGAATTTCCAAATTTGATAAAGCAATTTCTCTCCAATGCACTCGAAAGTACTAGAACAAAATATGATAAGTCACTGGCATGTAACACTGAGTTTAATGGAGTTAAATGCGCTTGAGATTTGGATGGATACAAACAACAAAATGATGTTTGAGAAAGGGGCAGTGTAATTTTGTAGATCTTGATTGAAGGGTATACATGTGCAGCATGCCTCTAGCTGGAAATGTTGATAAAACATAGACACACATGTATTTCATTCATCACATGCTACTCTAAAGAGAGGTACTTGATGACTTAATAACATTTCATACAACCTATGATAACATGCAAGGGTGGGCAGAATAAAAAAATCATCATGGTTGATACCACCAGTGATAAAACAAATGCCAGGCAGACCTGGAAAGTGAGAAGAAAGAGGTTGGTGAAGAAGGTGTCTGGTAAATTATCTAAAACAGACTAAAAATAGGAATTGTGTCTTGCCATATTAAAAGTCATCGAATAAAGAAATTGTCATTGGACGAAGGAGTGATGGAGTTGAGTTCTACTGACGGGAACAGAGAGCTACCCCTAATTCAAATGTTGGAAAGAAGACCATCAAGTTCAACAAAAGGAAGGGGGAAGACCAAGGTACATTACTATTTTCGTGTCACTTACTTTTAAGTGTAATCAACCAGGTACTAATAGACATATTATTTGTTTGTAATTAGAAATCAACAAATATTGAGAGGGAGCCTGTTGCCAAAAGGGGAGAGGCACACCTAAAAACACAAGTGCAAGGACAAGTGTACAACGGGGATTCACCGAACAATTATTGCACTAAACAACTTCCAAGAACAACAAGAACTAGAGCAAGGCAAGTGCATTCAAGGGCCTTTCCTAGCATCACTGCCCTCTACAACTTAAAGAACACCCCATGAATAGAATGTGCAAGTGTAATGGTGTTGAACTAGTATATCAAGATCCAGGGTGGTGAGGAAGGGGTAGGGGATTGGGAGTGCAGGAAGATGTAGTAATATCACTTGAATAATTGTGTTTTAATGGTTCAAGTAGTACACACAGGGTGTAGCCAGAAACACAATGGTTGCACCAAAGGAACTGCTACTATCAGGAAAGAAAGGGTGTTGAAAAACAACTCAATTATAAAAGGTCAAGAGCGTCACTGTATGGGATGGGTTCAAGCAAAAATGGTTAAAAACTTTCAAGTCTACGTATGCGAGCATTCATATTGTTTGTTGTGTAATAACTTGCACATTATTTCTATAACTTAGTTCTTAAAAATTTTGTAGCCTGGACTGCCAAGTAGCACAAATTAGCCGGACCAAAGAAGAGTTTTGAGATCAAGTATTGTAACGGGGATGTATGGTTTCCAAACCGACAAGGGATGAAGTGGAAGGAAATCAGCAAGCACAACTCGAGGACTCCAGCAGCATTAGAGATCAATAAAGGATTTAAACAAAAATGCTTCCTACTCTCACAAGCTCGACACCATGGGAAACTATAATCGTGATATCAATGGTGTTTGATCAGTACTTTCTTGGTGCACTAAAAAGTACTATTTATGTTTCATGTTTGAAGAAAAACTAAAAATAAATATTCATATTTTGTAGCGTACAAAATACAGGTACTTATGCAATGTGACAACACTTTTTTTTGCGTAGTGTTGTGACTGTATAAGTTTGGGCACATTTAGTTTTGTACTAAAACAAACATTTGCTTTAAAGCAATGAAAATGTTCGGGCACCTAATGCGCCTGTGACTAATTATCTGCATTTTTCCAATCACTGTTGTACTACAATGGCTCTCAGAATGATTAATACCTGTGCTTTAATTCAATCTTACAACTTCCAACACAAAACATATAACATGGCGCAACAATAGAAGGACTTAAGACAGTTTCTAAACACAAAACAAATTCAATTTTTACATTACAATAGAGCAAATTAAAAGGTTTTGCCACCACACAAAATATGGGCAAATTCATATGATCCTTATACCTACCAACTTGGGTTAGAAAAACTAACAATACAAACAATAACAAAACCAAATCATCACACAACAAAGAGGAATGTGCCAAAACACCAGCCTTTATTTGTTTTCTTCAGTTACCATTCATCTGGCTTCTTGTATATCAATTCCACCCATTTCTTTTACATTGTCAAACTCTCATTTGAATTGAATGTTCAGATTTTCATAACGTTTCGGACTTGCACCTTGATCCAAAGGAATTTTCTTAGTTTGACTGTTCAATGTTGGAATGACAAGTTGTTACAGTGCATCTTCACACGCTCATAATTGTTTTCTAATCGTTAATCCTATTCACAATTTGGAATAATTAACAGGAGAGACTCTGTCATTCCAACTCTCTCCGTGTCCTCCTTAAGAAATTACAGTTTGTGGCCTCATGGTGAGGACAAGCCAAATCGTCTTTACGGAATGCGATTGACCACAGACGTCTGCATTGCAGTAACCTTCCATGCTTGCATAGCACTTCCGCGTTCAAAATGATATCGTTCTCATCCATACACAACTTATCAACTCGGATTTTGTCATAAACCACTAACCCTTTATACACATTGTCAAAAAACAAAGTAAGAATTAATAATCGACATAAAAAGATGGTACAGAATATATTAAATTTATACTTATCTTTTCAATCAAGGAGTTATTAACTTTGAATGATAATGGGATGGAGCTTCTTCAAAAATGAAGACCATGAAACATGGGTTATTTTTTTGAAAAGAGGAAGAAGACAACTGCTGTTTGCAGAGAAGACAATGAAAAAATTTGAATTTTTTTCAAATTGCTTGACAGTGGGTAACTTATTGATATTGTTAGCAACGAAATCTGCAATCAATATGCCACTACGTGCCCTACATGGGTGAAATCACGATTAGCACGTAGGCAAGCACGTGGTAATAAATTACTTTAAAAATTTGGAGGGGGTAATAGGACCCTCATCAAAGATAGGTATGTCGCAGGGATTTTGGGTTAAGCTAGGGGGGTAATTGAGATAATAAATCATATCACTAATAATAAAAACTTGATCTTAGAATTAATACTTTTTCACTTATAAAATTGAAAGTGTAGGCTATTATACTCATTATGACGCAAAAACCTTTATGTACCCATTAAAGCAAGTCATTCTATGATACAATTTTCTTATTTATATAGTTTATGATTTGAAGTCTCAAGAAAGATTGATTGAAAAAATTTTTTTTTCCTATTAGTGAATATTATCATTCTTTACTCAAAGAAGAAGAAAAGAGGACTATTTATACACAATTCATCAAAAATATTGTGTAACAAAAATGTCAGTCACAATTTTTATCTTCAAAAACAAAGTCTTTTGCAATTTAAGGGCAAAAATATACGAAAGAATTTTTAAAAAGTAATTAAAAGGAAGTTCAAAATATTAAAAAATACATGATATTAACTTACACAAGCAGAAGAAAGAAGAAGAATGACAAATTTGTGAATTCATATTAAATCCCAAAGGACTCACGGGATACTAAATTAAAGTCTACCCCACAATTATTACCGAGTTGAATGAAACGCAAAAAGAAGCAATTTGAGGAAATTTAGAGGATATATATTGAAAAGCAAGTTTCACATTCTCGATGAAAATAACGGAACAGTACATTTTCTTATTCTTGGCATCAAACAAAAGACCAATTTAATGTCCTTTTCTTTTTTTCGCACTTTCTGTTTCTCTCTTGTTAGCAACTTTTCCAACATTTTTTTTGTGTTCTCTCATTTGCAACTTTTCAACTCTCTTTTTTCTCCATGTTGAATTACGTGATTTCTTCTCTATTCATGTGATTACCATCATCTTGATAAGTTAGTTTAAATAGTACTAGTAATTGACCTTTAAAATTCAACTTTGATTCGAAACTGATTCCGTGTAATAGTGGGAATTGCCCCTTCATATTCAATTTTTTTCTATTCATAGTAGGCCTATTAAAATGCAAACATTTATCAGTAATGTCTTGGTAACTTTTTAATTGCCAAAGGAACTATTATATATTTAATTATACAATCAAATGAATGCGGTCTATATTACATTATTTTTAAATCATATCTTCTTCAATTTTGGAAGAATTAATGATAATGTAAAGAAATTGATGTATCTTTAATGAGAAAAAGTTTAAAACAATGATAAACTATATACTACGTGTCAGTAGTAATTAGATATTTTAAGGGTAAAATAATAATCTAACTTTAGTGTTAGGAGATTTTCACTTATAATAATATATGATGTGTTGAGTTAAGTGTATGCACGGTTGAAAAGTTGAACTCGACAAATTAAATACAGTGCACAATATATATATTTATAAACAAGACTTTAGTAGACATGACTTGTAAATTTCGTTAAATATGACATTTTGTAATATCAAACTTATCAAAATTCAACTTAAGGATGCAATGTGCACTCAATGTCATATTGACCCTGAGTACTATGTTGTAGCGTTTGTGTATCGGTCGGTTCAGTCGATTTTAAGTTTATTTAGGTTGCTATTGGTTATAGGTTTGAGAGATGCTAAACTCGGTTATAGAACATTAAAGATATTGGCTTATCATCATTATTGTTCATCGTTTTTGATCGTTATCGGTCGATTATCGGGTTTAACCATTAAGATTTGACACAAAAATAATAAAAAGACATAGAAAATCACTTAGAAACAAGGTGACACAAACCAAATTAAACCATTGAACCTGAGTTCACAGTGACATCTGCTCAAAAGCAATAATTTACACTTGTAGAATAATCAAGGGTTTGAGACCATAAAAAATAAAATAGGAAATTAAAATCCTAGCTCGAGAACTTTCTATACAAAATGACATTAATATAAATATTTAAATTTAATATCGGGTTACCAGGGTAAAGCATAAGCAAAAAACTTAACCTGTTAGAACCAATAACCCGATAACAAAAAATTCAAAACCGTTATCACAAAATCACTAAATCAATACCTCAATCTATAAACCAATAAATATTTTATCATTCGCTTATCGGTTTCCCCGATTCGGTTTGAACCAGCACATAATATACTGCTAGCTTTATACCAATTATAAAATTTAATAAAATAACCAAGTACATCTTGACTTAAAAATCAGATCTCGACCGTCAAGATCTCTGCCAACATAATCTTTAGCTACGAAATTCAAAATTATCCTTTTACATATAATTTCCTAAGAAACATACAAACTCAATAGTAGACGAATATTATTGAATAAAGTGAGTTATAAGGTTACGATGTCCAAGGTCAAAGCTAAAGTAGGATTGCGTGAGTAAGGAGGATTCAAATGCAGTTCGAATTTCCTAATTAATTAGGGAGAAAAGGGAACAATAGTTTCAAACAACTTGTAGAGGTGACGAAATTTGTGGCACCTAAATTTAGTGCAAAAAAGGCAATCTTTGTCCCTTTCATATAAACGCGTTGAACTCCACGCATGGGGGCTGGGGCACCTACACCGACATAAAAATGTACTCCCTTCTCTCAAAATGAACATCAGTTATTGTCTACTTCCTTATATACTTCCCAAGTCTTTTTTATGTTTTTATCTCTTTCTATAAATTCTTGTCAGTTTGAAAAATCAATCCATAAATTATTATATATTGTTTCTTTTTTATTCTTAACATTTACTAGTCTTGAAAATATACATTTGACGAACTTAGAAAAATTAGATAAATATTTCATGTTTATTGGTTCAAATAAATTAATCAAAACAAATTAATATATGATTGATAAAAAATTGAATTCCAAAAAATTAAATAAGTGTAGAAGGGTAACATCATTTTTTAATGCAAGTGCCCAGAAAAGCAAAAATGGGGACATAAAAAAAGAACAGAGGAGTACTTCTTTATCTCCTATATGACTGTCCATTTATTAAGAATAAAATAATTGAAATAATAGTTTACAAACTATCTATAATTGATAAATTTCAAAATCAATTATATTATAGAGATTATATTTTCTTTTCAAAAAACATCCACTCTTCTAATATAAATTGAGGCTATAGTAGGTACAAAACATTATTTTTTCTTTAATTTAGTAAGAATGACAAGTCTTTGCAAATGTCAACATTGAACGAAGGTAATAGGGAAAGTGGGAGTTACTCCGCATTATTTTGTCCAAAATGAAGTGAATTATATTTAATATATTAGTTGTCGCAATATTAGTTTATCACTGATGGTAAATGAAATCATGAAAACATTTGACGCTCGAAACTAAGGATTAGTGGAGACGAACTTCAATGTATACTTATGGATATGATGTGTGCTGTGATGATTGAATTGGTAAAACAATTGGAGGGAAGATAGAAAATGATTGAATACAACACCCTGGATACCCAATATGAGGAGTGATCATGTGACGATCGGTAAGGGATCGTGGAGGTGAGGTAGTGAAGGTAGTGAAATGACAAGTGCCAAGTAAAGACCATGAAGCCCCGGATGGGTCGTGGTCTTGATGACGAGCCGTCTGAGGGCTCGCGAATCTCAAAAAGTGAAGGTAGTGAAAATGAACAAGTGCCAAGTAAACACCACGGAGCCCCAGACAGGTCGTGGTCCACTCGACGAGCCGATTGAGGGCTCGTGAGGAAGAAACAGTGCAAGGCCCTTACGAGCTAAGCGTTAATTGAAGGCCACGGGCCATTGACGGGTCGTGGTTGCATAGAAGAATTGTATTATTGCTCATAGGCAGAGGCAAGAACTCCAGTGAAGACTCAAGATCAAACACAAGTTCATGGAGCTCTAGAAAAGTTGTCTAACCTTAGACGAGTCCTCTAGTAGCTCATGAAGGTCATCAGTGAAAGAAGACCCACATTGTCTAAGTGTGGGACGATGAGAGGGTTCACATGTCGTTTGGTATGTGATGAGTCGTCAAGTGGGTCGTGAAGTGTCGCGACAAGTCAATCCTATTCCGAGTAGGACATTTTTCACAAACTAGTTTAATTATTTAGGGTTTATATTTTAAACACCACTTCTTATCATCCGACTTTGGCAATATTTTCCATATTCTAAACTTGGTTTTTGTCGTTTATTTTCGGATTAAAACTTCATGATCGTGACTAAGTGTTGATAATCAAGATTTTATGTTGGTTTGCAATTGTTGCAAGTTAATTACTTTATGCTTTCAATAATGATTACAACTAATTTTCTTTGAATATATGAGCGGCTACTAAACCCAAACAAGGTTGTGGGAAACCCATGAATTAATTAAGAATGTAGATGTTCGTTGTTACATGTGACCTTACTTTCTCATCAATGCTTTCTAAGTGAGTACCGCATAGAATTGTTCGTATTTACCACTTGTTCGAGAGAAAAATGTTAATTAAGAAAAAGTAAACATTCACAAATTTGTCGAAAATCGAGTTTGAGAAAGAGAATTCATCAACAGGACATTGGCAAGGGTAAAAATGAAAACCTTAAAACAGAGAGGAAAAGACGAAAGTCATCTAACTAGGTTGAGAAATATTAGATGGCATCTAACTTGAGTAGGACCGTGTAATGCTAACAACTAATAATTTCTTGTATAGGATTCATTACTAAACTAAAATTCAAGGGGAAAACAAATCCCAATCTCATATCAATACTACATCTTGAAATTGGAGCGATTGTCACTTGTTTAACATACTGATAGAATATGTGCCTTCACTTATCAAGTAATGGACCAGGTCCCTACTACATCTAGAAAATTAACAGAAAGTAAAGCAGGAAGTAAAAATCAACACAAGATTTTACGTGGAAACCTCCTTGCTTAGGGGAGTAAAACCACGACATGTTCTACAGGATTTTCAATCGTTGTCATCATCTTCAAAAGCAAAAGCAAAACAATGATTCCAACAAATGTGAGAATAAGTTTTAAATTCACGTTTAGCAATAGTTCCCTATTGCTTAAACAAGCCTAGTAAAAAAAACGATTACCCCACTAAGCTATCCCCACCGTGACAACTAGACTTTCAAAACTACACACTCATTCTTTATAGATTTAAGGAATTAGTTTACAGTTAAGAACTAGAGAATGTATTCTAAACAACTATACGGAAACGCTCCAGAGATTGTTGTTGTCATTGGAATAATTCTGCTTTGTTTCTAGTAGCCTTGCAAGTATTCTGAAGAGGTTTCTCTCAAGTTGCAAAAACTGCCACAAAATGTTTAGGAAAGTGTCTTTTGTATCGACAAGTCACTTTCCTAAACTTCTTTGCCATTGGTTGGAAAGTCACACGTTCTGGCGCCATCGGGAGGAAGTGTGCACCTACTTGCTTACTGTCCAAAACTGGAAATCGACTGGCTCGTCATATGAGAGCATGGTAACTCTACTAGGTCCTGGGTTGTTTCATCTGCATGACTCAATAAGAAATTTTGCAAATACTCAGGAAGAACCGCAATATCAAGTAAGAAACCCGGGAGGGACCTTTCGAGGTCCGAAGGTTGTCAAATCATCAAAACTACAAATAACCTGTTCTCCCCTTTTTGATGATGACAAACAGATGATCTGAGATCTTCTCCAGAATTGTTCCCACTGACTGTATATTTTTCCCTGATATATTCACCCTTTGCTATTCCCCGATTATATTAGATACCACAGTTGTACTTTCCCCTTTTGGAAATCATAAAAAAGAGATGCAGTAAACAGTTGAGTCAAATTACATACTGAGCAAGATCAAAGCTAAAAAAACATTCAACCGTAGAAGAAAAGCATTCACAAAAGAAGATCATTAGACAAGCAAAGGAAAATAAGTAACAACATGCCTCATAACATAATACATTAAAAACAAACTGGGAATATCCATCACACAGTGATAAGCCACACAAAAAAAATGACCCAACAGGGAGGGATGATAACAGGATAGGGAAGAGGGGGGAGGATGAGACAGGGGACTCTAGATAACAAGAGTGAGTCGTGCATTGGCAGCATCATTATCCTGATGGCCTTTCATGCAGGGCAGTTATTTCGCCTTCAACTCAGTCATTCTCTTCTCCAGAGCGGTGAACCACAAGAACCAAGGTACCTCACTCTGTGAGTAACAGTTCTGCTTTGGTAAGCAATTTCGCCTCGTTACCACTCAAACCGCACAGTGAGCTTTCAATCTCGGTTTAAGTTGATCCTGGTCATTAATAAGTTGAGCCAAACTTTCTCTTTGGATAGCCTCTTACCTTCAATGCATTCACACTCAACCAAGGTATTATCAGAGAAGTCTGTTTTCTTAACTGTCCCAACCTTCCAAACACTGAGAGGAATTCGGGAAAATGCTGAAACCTCAGTGAGAAAGTCTTCGTAACCATTTCCGTGAAACATCCTCTCAATTGATGATTTTGTGAATGTGCTCAATAATAGACCAGGGAGCTAGGGCTTCAAAAGCTAAACATAATCTCCATCACATATAGTCAGCAGCAGTGGCAAAATGTCCTCGTTTCTGTGCGAGGAAGGAGCACCTTGTTGCTGAACCTCACAAAGACTAGCTGATAACTCACTCTTCATGATTTGCGTTATAAATCGAACCTTCCTTAGTGTGCAGTGTCTTCGAATCATAGAAGAAGCACAACTCAGAAGAGCAAGTTTGCCCAGCACAGACCGGGTTCCCCTCTTTAGGCAACCCTGAGTAAATTTTGCTAAAACACCGCCTCCTCCAAAGGAATGAAAAACATCATTTACCGTGTGACCGTGTGAGGATTCTCCCATCTTCCCTGAATGGAAAAATTGTAAGTAAATTCACGAACCTTTTCTTCATGGAGAATTGGGAGACTTGTGTGAACAAGGCAGCAAGATTGAATCTCTACCATATCATGCAGAGAATCCATGCCATGAAGAGTTATGATCCCCATATCAAAAACTCTTCCTGCTAGGATTGCTTGGTTCCTCAGGCTGTCAACTACCTCCTGCATGTTGACATTCTCAACTTTCCTGGCTTGGGAACCAGGTCCCTGTGACCGCTTTCTCTTTTTCTCAGATCTCTTCCCTTTTGACTGTGTTTTTTCAACCTTCCTTGTAGCCCTTTCATTTTTCTTTTCTAACTTCTTCTTCTTATTTTTCTTTTCCACTTCTTCTCCAGACAACTCAACCACATTTTCCTCAGGTATTCTAAAATTTGAAACCTTGAAGGTTCTTGCACTTCTAACTGCAGCAGTAGAACGTGCACTTGCCTTCAAGGCATCAGCCATCAACTTTTGTGCAGCAGACCTTGTAGTAGGTCGTCTCCTAGGGGCCTCCTCCACGACTTTTTCCTTCCCTTTTCTAGATCCCACCCCTTGTCTTCTCTCAACCTTCCATTTTAATGGCTCCTCCTCACTAGCAGAGTCAGAGGAAGAAGAAAAAGAGTATCTACCTAAATCAGGGGTTTATCAAAGATAGGTTGAGTAGGTCTTACCTCTTCCCTTTCCAAGACATCAGTATGCTCTGCCCTTGCTTCTTCTCGCATCGTGGACAGGCTTTCAATCACGAGTTCTTCACTCCCTGCCAGTATTTTGGACTCGGAAGCCTTATGTTTTGGTAGATCCCCTTCAAACATATTGTCAGGCAACATGTCTTGAAACGGACCAGGTCCAGTAGGTATTGCAGAAGTATTTAGATCTATGGCGAAAAAAGGGTTATCAGGAGTGTCTTGTTGAGGACTGGGAGGGGGAGGAAGTCTGGCTTGTGTAGTGGTCGGAGAATAGAAGGCAAGAGGTTTTATTTCACTGAGAGCATTCAACATTTGTTTAGAAAAAGATGAAGGAGAAGACATGGTTGGTATACTAGAAAGTTTCTTTGAACAGCAAGGAGAAGAAGAAGAAGACAAATTTTGCCTTTGAATTTTGACAAAACCTTTCGTGAACAGGGAGAAGAAGTTAAGAAAGGAATGAGAGTTTTTCAAAAAGAAGAAAGGCTTTTTAAAAGGAGTGACAAGGTGCCAGGTCATGTGATTGGATGCGTCGTTTGAGGGAGAAACGATGGGATGATCGGTTGAGTAAAACGATGACTGACAGTGGCATTTTTAACGGTCAATTTTTTCAGTTTAAATGTAATGTATAAATGATACCTGCGACAGGTTACCAGGTACCATGGTAGAGTTTAAATCATTCCTTAATTGTTCTAGTTGCTTATTGCCGGAGCAGGTCCCTAATGAGAGTATACCTACAAAAGGTACAAAAGGGATCTTTGTTCAGATAATTTAAAATTCACACAAAGGATACCTGCAATACAATTGTAGCCATCAAGGGAGGTTCCTGTTGGAAGCTAAAGCATCACTTGGAGATCAACATCCCCAACTTAACCGATTTTCCTCTCAAATTGATCCTTGCTGAGAAGCCTTGGTGAAATGTTGCAATTTGAGCTCCGTGGACAATATGTGAGCAAAATTTCCCTCTCAACATTATCTCTCGAAAAAAGTGATGTCTACATCAATAGCTTTGTTTCTCATATGGGGACTGGGTTTCTTTCCCATACTACAGCACTAGTATTGTCACACATAAGAGGAAGTGCTTGATGGGAATTCCAAATTTCCAAGTGTTGCTTGATCCACAGCAATTGAGAACAAACAGGCGCAGTAGCTTACATACAGCTTCAGCAGTGAAAGAGCCACAGAGTTCTTGCTTCTTGGTACCCAAAGATAAGGGATGACCAAGGAAATGAGCCAATTCCAGAGGTGCTCTTGCGTCAACTTTGATAACCAGCAAAATCAGCATCTGCCAAAACCAAATAGATCAAAGGGATCAACGGCAGGATAAAAGAGAAACCAGATCCCCTGTTTTCTTCAAGTATCATAGAATCGTGTTGCAGCCTTCAAATGAGAATCACGAGAAACATGCTTGACCTGGCAATCATTCCAACACTATAACAATACAGTCCTACTACAGCAGAATAACAAAGATCAATGATTCACCTGTACATGTTTGATTCACAGAGGATCAGAGTCATCTACTATCATTTGGAATTTGTTCCCATAGGATATAAAAAGTTTAGAATCAAACATATTGATTCTTCAGCAGCTCCTTAATTGTACTTCTCCTGACATATTGAAATTCATCTGATGATTGCTTGATTTGCAGACACATGAGAATGCAGCTCACCCATCATAACTCATTTCAAACCCCTTCCCATTAGTGAGTCTGGAAAATTCTTCAAAGAGGGGGGGGGGGGGATTGTTCGAAAGGAGCTCCACAAAAGTATGTATCCACATAGGACTTGAATGATAAGCATACTTGTTCTCTTTTTATAAGAACAAAAGAATTGTCTATCTGCCTCTTTTGAACTCATTCTTCAGCAGAAACTTTGACACCTTCATAAAACCCATGCTCTGGAGCTTGCTTAAGACCATATAGTGCCTTATTCAATCTGACACATGATTGGTAGCTCTGCATCTTCAAATACCATAGGTTGCTTGACAAACACCTCTCTTTGAGATCTCTATTCAGAAACTGCACCTTCACATCATTGAGACAAGCTTGAACCCCATAAAGGCAGCAAAAGCTATTCAGATTCTATAGCTTCATTCTGGCAACAGTGCAAAAAGTCTAATAATAGTATATTCCTTCTTCTTGATTGTATCCTTGCAACACCAGCTGGATTTATTTCTATAATCACTCCATTTTCATCAAGCTGGTTTATAAATAACCATCTAGTTCCGATTATTGTTGCCTTCAGTCGAGGAAACGCATTAGCAATTCTTATACTTCTCTCCTACCTCCGGACCAACCTTATCTTTCAAACTGATAGAGCTCTTCTTCTAGAATTGATCAGTCTGCATCACCTAATGCTTCTTTAAACATTCTTGGGTTCAATAGAGGGTATGAATAGGATAATGACAATTAGATTTCTTGTTTTGATCTAGTATGGAATTCCAGAATTCAAAGGAGAAATGAGATTATCAATAGGATGTGATTGAACTATCTTTCCATCGGACTTTGTAAGCAAAAAGACTGATTAGCTGATCAGTAGGTTATTCTTCATCAAGAGTGACATCATCTTCTAGGGAGTCTGATGTACTCTGGCTGAGAGTTTTGAGTAGTACCAGGTACCATATCATCCGGTTCAACATCAGATCCTCTTCAGGTAGATATGATTCTGATCATCACAGTCATTTTTCAGTGTTGATCTACATCAGCTTTTACCTCCTTCAATCTTCACGTCGCATACTTCCCACAACACCCCACCTTCCCTTAACCCTCCTTCTCCCATAGTACCCTTCTTTTTCCAACCATCAGTGTCTCCCCACCTACTCTCCCCTTCCTTTATTCTTCTTGATCTTTGATTTGAGCATTTTCAGGCAATCATCATCATTCATTGGAATCATCATTTTCAAGCTTCCATATTCATCAAATACAAAATGAAATGCTTTCTTAATGCATTGAGTTCGTTTGTGGAATATTCTGTAGGCTTGCTGGATGAGATATATCCAACAATACTCTTAATCACTTCTGGCGCATCAAATTTTCCGAGCGGTCATCTTTTCCATTGTTCAGCAAGAACATCTGATCCAAATGCTCTAGAAAGCTCAGCATTGCTTTCTGTGGGGATCAGTTCATTATGGAGTCTTATTCATGACAGCTCTTAGTGACACATGTTGTAAATGACCATGCTGTGTTAACAGCTTCAGCCAAACTTGAGGAGATTTATTAATAATCATAGTTTTAGGCAATGTTCACCAAGGTTCTGTCCTTTCTTTCCACTCGGCCATTTGTTGAGGAGTCTTGGAGCAGAGAATTGTGGCTCGTACCATTTTCAATACAGAATCTATCCATGTTGAGTTTTCAAAACTCTGTTCCATGATCAGATCGAATGCTGACAAATAACTGATCAATTTTGGTTTTGAATCATTTGAAGAATACCAACCAACTCTTCAGCTATGCGGCCTTTGATCTCAAAAATCTCGTCCAGGTCTACTGAGTAATCATCAAACATCACCAAATGTACTTCTGCCATTTCTACTTTGAACCTTCAAGGTCCACAAGTTCCATATGAAGCAGCTCTAGTGTTCTTGATGATGTTACTTATTTGGGGCTTTAAAGATGATCTGATATGTTTTCTTAACACAAGCCTTCACAGATTTTATTTCAGAAAACTTAGTTTGGGCAGACCCGACAGGTCCTAGAAATCAGTTGCTCAATAAAGATGAGCTTAATGCCCCGCCGACGATGCCACAGATCAGCATTCTCATTCTGAAGCACTAAACATGTTTAGGTCACTCCATGAGACGTTCTAGTTTGCCACATACATAATTTTTACTTGTGTGCAGTGAGAATTACCTTGTTTGTAGTAGACTCACCACAGTGCATTTCTCAGAAGGAGTTGACCTCATTTCCTTTGTCACAGAGTGTGCACACTCAGCAAACCAAGCTATACTCCATCCACATGGTAAACATTGTCAATTGAATTCTCAAGAGATCTTCCTACTTTTGCCAACTCCCAAAATGTACCCCTTCTTGCCATCACCAAAATGGACACATCCTCCTGGAGGGGCGTGAGTGAGAGGAGTTCTTTACATTCACCATTCATATGCTTAGAGCAACCACTATCCATATACCAACCTTGACTGCTGTAATCTCACTCACCTGCCACCAAAAATCACTGTTAAGTTTTGGGAAAACCCATTCGCTTGAGTTTCCAGTAGGCAGACAAAGGAGTGATTCAGATTATTTGGTCCAATATGCGTAGTTTGAAGCTTCTAACAAAGGACAGAGGAGCCAGGGACAGATTTTTTCTTTGAAAATCGTGAGTTGAAAAAACATGCTTTGGAGGACCAGGTCTATCTTTTGATACATTTGCAGTCAGCATAATTGAGAACCTTTCAAGGGGTCTCCAGCTAGCACACTAATCCTTCAAATGTACATTACACAATGAAGACACACAGATTGTCAGGACACAAACAAATACTACTGTGAGGATTATAAGGAGGACTAGTTCAGACTTCCTAGTCCTTTCTTATTGAAATACTCTGATTGTGCATTTGACAGTAACTTTGAGGATTTGGTCCACTTAAGGGATTTTTAAGTTCTTCCTTAAGTTCCACAATATACTGTTCTAATTGTTACTCTTTCAAGTGACAGACCAAGGTTTTTCTCAGAGTTTTTCAATTTTTCTTGCATTTGCAGCTTGCAAAGATTGAATTCTATGCAGCTTTTAAGCTTCTTCAGTAATCTGATCAATGGTTCTTAAGTTCAGAGTAATTTGACTCTAGAGACACCAATTTTGACATTTTATCTGTCAAGTTTAACTTTGTGTTCAGTTAAAACTGTCAAGATCACATTCATGGTGTCCTTTCAGATGTTAACTCTATCACAGAATCATCATGACTTTTGCCAAGTTCTCAATTTTTTAAGAGAATATTTTCCAATCATTTTCATTATTAAGAAGGGTTACCTGATTGTCCTCTTCTTCAGTTTCGTGGAGCCATGAGAGCAAACATTTCATTGAAGACAGTTTCCTCCTCATGCTAGCTACCTTGACACATCTTTGGGCTCCTCAGGGTCTTCTGAATCACTTTGAAGAATCCCACATGCAGCAAGAGCCTTTTGACAACCACATATCAGCAGATTTATCTCTGTGCCAAGTACCAGGTCCCTTCTGTTCTCTTGTCACTCATTTGTTTTTGATGTTCCTTGTTTTCATTCTTGAGCCAAGGACACTCTATGATTGAAGTGGGGCCAGATTTTCCCCACTTGGTAGCAAGTATCACTTTGAGCAGCATTTCGAGTACCATTTGTCCCTTCTGTTATAAACTTTGTTTTCCTTACAATTTTGAAATCTACTGATGAGATATGTCTATCATCATCACTGATCTTCATCTGATTTATGCTCAGAATGACTGCCTTATCCTTCTTGGCTTTCTTCTTTGAACAAATCGTAGTTGCGATTCATCTAGGTGTCTTCAGCTACCAATCAAAAACATCCATGGTCAGACTCAAATCCTTGGCTTCTGTATCGCATAAATCTTCTTCCCAAGACTTGGAAGGATTCGATAGCACTTTTCTGACTTTGTTTGGTCATTGCTATAGGTCACCCAGACTTCGCAGCTCATTTGGAATGAAGACAACTTGGTGGAACATGCAGGTTGTTTCCCTTCATTCATTTTGAAGTTATCACCCCCCCCCCACCCCCCCCCCCCCCCCCCCCCCCCCCCCACCCCCCACCCCCCCCCCCCCCCTTACCGTGAGGTAAGCAGGTCAATTTAGATTATTTGACTTGTTCAGTTCCTTCATGTGCAGTCTTAAAGCAGTCCCAAAATTCTTAGACAGACTCACAGGCTGACAATTTTGTTGTACTCAGTCAGGTAAATCCCACAGGACAAGAAGAGTTTTAGCTTTGAACCCGTTTTCAATATTTTTTCCTGTCAGCTTCGTCATATTTCTGCCTGGCTTTGGAACAAGAAACAGTCTTTCTCCATCCTTATTCCATAGTTGGAACAAATGGTCCAGCCAGTACAATATTCATAACTCGCTATCTTCAGCAATGCAGGTAATCGTGCATCTACTTTCCACCAAACTGTAGAAGGTCCATTGAAACGAGGAGGTTGTGTGACGACGGCTTCTGCGGGGTTAAGTGGAGATGCCATTCTAGAGCAAATAATCACTTCCTTGGGGTTAACCAAAATAGATAGTGCCTGCTTGATACCATTGAATAGAATATGTGTCTTCACTTAACAAGTAAGGACCAGGTCCCTTACTACACTCCAGAAAATTACCAGAAAGTTAAAAGCAGAAAAATCAACACAATGATTTACGTGTAAACCTCCTGCTTAAGGGAGTAAAACCACGACCTTCACAGGATTTTCATCTTTTCACTAATATTCAAAAGCCCCAAAGCAAAACGACGATTACAACAAATGTGAGAATTAAGTTTTAATCTCACGTTATAAGCATAGTCCTTATTGCTAAAAACCTAAGTAGAAAATTTATACCCACTAAGCTATCCCACCTGGACAACCAGACTTCAACACTACAAGTTGATTCCTTATAGATTCAGGAAATAGTTTACAAGGTAAGAACGAGAGAATGTATTCATAAACAACTACCGAAAAGCTCAGGAGAGTGTGTTTGTTCTTGGGAATAATTATGCCTTGTTTCTAGAAGGCCTTTGCAAAGTTCTTGAAGAGGTTTCTCTCAAGTTGCAAAAACGCCAAAAAATGTTTAGGAAAGGGTTTTGTATAGACAAGTCACTTCCTAAACTTCTTTGCCATTGGTTGGAAAAGTCACACTTTCTGGACGCCATCAGGAAGGTGCACCTACTTTCTGTCACCATTCCAATTGGCAATCGACGGCTCTCATCATGAGAGCCTGGACCTCTAATAAGGTCCCGCGGTTTATTTTCTGACAATACTCCAAATAAGAAAACTGCATACTCAGGTAAGAACCTGCAATACTCAAGTAAGAACCAGGTACCTATGAGGTCCTAACGTTTCAATATCAAAAAACTAAAAATAATAATCCCGTGATGTGACAAGTTTAGGGACATGGAGTGTATTTGTTAGGTGATCGAGACCCCTGTGACTTGCAAAAACTTTCTAAAATTATGCAATATTAAGTATTACCATAATTATTCTCTTTCACACAGCTCAGAAGGATTCCACAATGCAGCTGAAATATCCAATCAAAATAGGATCCGGAGGGGATCAATTCGATAACAAATTTATATATGGTGATGAGGCTCGTTTTTGGTGATGAGATTCATTCTGATTTGAAGCATTCAAAGAGGAGAAAGATAGCAATGGCTAGCATTGCTACTGGTTAGAGAAGAATCTAAATTCTTCTTAGTTCCATATCACGTTAAGTAATGATCTCGACTACCTTGAGGGGAGGATACTATTTTTGGAGAGACTACATAAGGATTTGATACATTGAATAGGATAAATGAAGCTTATGTGGATGACAAGAGGGCAAGACTTATCAAAATAACTAAATCGAAAACATTTACATATTGTATGATCCTTCCTAGTTAGCCGACTTGATTCCAGATGCTTCACCCGAAAGAAAGCCAAAAGATGAGATTGATGATGATGTGTGATAAGATGATGATTGGATGCCAAAGGATGAGGAGTTAGGTGTTAAAGAAGCACTCTCCCGAGTAGTAATACTTGAACGCGTAGGAGACATTCTTGATGATAAGATGAAACCCCTGACAATGTGCTCTAAGTTTGTAAAATTAAAATTGTCAACTGAAGAGCAAGCACGACATATAATCTTCTCACGCTTTGGAACCGTGACATCTACTGAAATTATGAGAGAACACAAGACTGGGATAGTCACTGTTATGCTTTCATCGAGTTCGAGGACAAGGAATCTTGTTAACAACAACATTAGACCTAATTTCAAAGGCTAAAACACCTAATGGTCCAAACTCGTATTGAAGTCCTCATTACTTGTGTCAACCCTACTACTAGCTTAATCTTGTAATTTCGGTGCTGATGGAACCGCCAGAATTCCATTTTGAGGTCGTTTAGATGAACTTTTGACTAAAGTCAACTATTCAAGCTTTAAGGTCTCTAAAATACGAAAAGTTGCACAAAATTCAAAGGAACGACCAGGCGAATGAACAATCAATATTAATAAGTCATAAATGACTTGGGGTCACTATAGAAACACGTACATAAAAGTGGCATTTAAAGCAAGAAATGACCTAGAGAGTCATTACAACTACTCATATTGATTAGCGAATCCTGATCAAATTGAGTTCGAGGACAAAGTATATTTTCAGAAAGCATATTTTAAAGTGGATAATACGCAAATTGGTGATCGAATAATACTCAAATTAAGTTATAGGACAAAGGGTCGCGTGAGCAAGCATATTTTAAGATGGATAATACTGAGATAGTTGATCGAATAATACTCTAATTGATAATCGAAGGATACGAGATGATTTCAGTTAGAGTATAGCAAAGTTATGGTCCCAATATCGACCTAAAAGCCAAAGAGGCTGTGGTGTTGATGCCATCAAAGAGCAGATGAAGACAACATGGATGGCGGAGATGGCAACTCAAAGTACTCAAAATAAAGAGACGAGAAAGCACAAAGAGAAAAAACACCGGCAAATAACAAGCTATGTTCGATTTTTTGCATCATTTTTTGCCCTAACTTGTAAATGATAAGCACTAGGGCTGGTATTTATATCGTTTACTTGTAACTTAAGTTTCTAAAGGTCAAAAATCAAATGTCTTGATAAAAATTTTGTATAAATTTTTTGAATTGTCCCTTACATCTAAAATTTTCAAGTATATATATTTTCTGATTAGGAAGCTATAGGCTCTAGCAGAGAACCCAACTTTTTTCATTCCTGCAAGGTAAGGTTTCACCAATGTGGCCCCGAACCCCACGCTCCATCAAGTATTGCAAATGTTTTGCTATCTCGTCCTACATTTTGAAGTTGAGCTATGATAGAGGTTTTGTACCAGCCCGTCTTGCAGAATGTAAGTTCCCAATTTCTAAGAAAAAAATCTTGTTAAAACATAAAATTTGCAGTATTAAAGTGTCTTGCAAGAATGTAAGTCCCCAATTTCTCCAAAAAGAATCTTGTTAAAACATAAAATTTGCAGTATTGAAAAATAAAAGTATAAAGAAATTATTCAATTACGAGTATATCATTGGACATGAATTTTCAGATTTTATACTATAAAAGAATAATCATCTTTCTTATTTAGCCGCCACTAACAAAGCGTGCACAACTAAATCTGTATAGAAAAAATAGTGTATAATTGTGACATCAAATCTATATTTGGTGTATGAACTATCTCTAGTACTGTCGATCAAACGATCTTTCTGCAAGCTTGATTATGATTTTTAAGTGTTGTTTGTTTAGTTGAAGTTAAGCATCTCCCCCACTTTCTAATTTCTTGGAAAACACAAATTTTACCTAAAGATTATCAACTTTAATAGATAGAATAGATGAATCAATTACAGTAGAATCAAATTAGGTGACAGAAGATTATATGACAAAAAAATATTTAATTTTGTATTGTAATGTATAAAGTATTTTAGAATTTTTAGTTTTACTAGTCTAAAATATTGAAATTATTCAATATCTTACACCTTCACTTTGACTATTAACCAAAACTTCGGTGAGAGCAATAATTTTTCTTCCTAATTTTAGTCTTCTTTACTTTGAAATGTTAATACTATATTATTAATCTAGTCTTGTTATTGATAATTTTTTAAATTGAACAAAATAAGATTTTAGTACTTATTATCATTCAAATTTTTTTATTTTATTATATTTTAAGCATAGATTTTAATTTGATTAGAATATGTATTTTATACACTTTTGATCAAATATTCATGGTGACGATTGACGAAAAAGAACAATATGTGTGTGATTCACTTATTTTTTTATAACACAATATACTTATGAACAATAGTTATTGGTGTTTAAAATATTATTTGATTAAATTTAAAGTGTTTATTTTGAAATCTCATGAATTACGGTCCAAGCACGTAAAACGTTCTTCTAAATTATTCACAACCTTAATTAGATCAAGTCCTCTAAACGATAAGATTATGCATGTTATTGTGAATGCTATCGTCTTACAATTTCTTAGGCGTGATTTTTCTGTTATAATCATATTACTAATGTACTTATCTGGCTTTCGTGCTTTATAATGTATTATTACTTAAAAAGTTAAAAGAATGTCTTTAATAAAAAGTTAAAACTTAATTTTGTTACTATAGTTCTTTAAGGATTCTTAATATTATTAATGTTATTGATGAAAATTTATATTTTAACTAATTCCCTGTTGATTTTATATAGAGGAAATCATATACCTCAGTCAAAGTAAGACCTATTTAAAGTGTTGTAAATACCCTCATTTTTACCTACCCCTCACTTGCAAGAAAAAAAAATGCAATCACTGCGTACGGCCAATTATATCCAGGGGGGGAGGGGGGGGGGGGGGGTGCACTATTAAGTTTTAATTTTTATTTTTCTTATTTTATCACCTTCTTTTCTTTTTCTTGTTCTCTTTCTTTCGTCTTTCTCTTTCTTTATTCTCTTCTTCTTCTGCTTCTTCTTCTTCTTCGTATTACCCTCTTTGTTCTCTTCTCTCTTTTTCATACCAAATTCTCCACGTACTGTCATTTCGGTCATTCTTTGATATTCTTTCATTAACTTCCACGTATTTTACCATCTTCGTCATTCCTTATCAAATTATTGTTAGATCAAAAATAAAAGTGCCTAAAACTTATAAATTTGCGCAACTTAGTAATCCCCTCATTTGTACAATCTCATTTCAACATTACAACAATTAATGAAACTTAACACCATTATGATGAAGGCAATGAAATGTCTATAAAATATCAGTCTAAGAGTTTCTTATTTTTACATGCAACGAACTATTATAACAATTTAATTTTAATTTTTTTAACAAAAGAACAATTATCAAGGACCTTTACAATAATTCTATTTTAGAAAAAAATAAGAGCAAAAGAAGAAAAGTAATCAAAGAGAACAAGAAGACACAGGAAAAAAATGACCGAAGTAAAATGTAGTCTTTAGCGAAAGGGTAAGTTTTTTCTTTGAAAAAATTGATGAGAGTAACAAAATTAAGAATTGAGAAGTAAAATAAAAAAATAAGAAAAGAAAAAAGAATATTTCTAATTCCAATAGAATGTGTAAATAAATATTTTTTTATTTTTTTATTCAACTCATCTCATAGCAGATAGTGAACTACACTCTAACAAGCCACGTAGCACGTAATGAACATAAATTCATTATAATAAAAATAAGGGATTAGAATCCTGCAATGTGTCAGTGTCTTTTAAAATAGATCTTACTTTATAATTGGGTATTATGTAACCTCTTTTATATAATAAGAGATTATTTCTTTTTTTTTTTTGGCAAAAGAATGATTACAAAATTTCAAAAACGGCTAATACAAATTGTAAAAAAAATTCAATTTTTTAGGAAAGTTATAATGAATAACTAAAAAGAACAAAGAAAAGGAAGTGATTTAAAAATAAATAAATAAATTAATGATGAAATTAATGAAAGAAGTAAAGAAACAAATACTAATAAATTATGATTATTTATTGATACATTGTTCTTCTTTTCTAATAAAAAAAAATCAGCCTTTAGTACTTGAAAATAGAACTCTAAAAACTTAATAAAAATTTTAGGCAATAATATTTTGAAGAGTAATTTATTTAAGTAATTTTCAATAAAATATTGATAAATTCAATTTCAAAAATCTAAAACTTTAAGAGAAAATATAAAAAAAAAGTAATTTAAGGAAACATCTCATTAAAAAGCATATTGATGAGATTAAAAAAAATACATTAATTAATAGGAAATTGATGATGAGAGAATTAAATATTGCCATCTTTGATATTTTTTCTTAGTTTTGTTTAAAAAAAAACGATCTTTTGAAAAAATTATAATAAAATACCTCAAACCAAATAAAATAAAAATTTGAGCAACCATTTCTTTTGAATACAACTTTCTTTCGGAGAATATTTTAATCAAAACTATAAGTGAAAAATAGGAAAGAATGAACGAACAAATAAGGGAAAGAAATAATGTTAGGCGATGAACTTAATAAATTGAAATGAATAAAAGGGAAAATGGTACAAGTGCTCTCTCTAAATCTATATCTAAATTTCTAGACACATATTTAATTATACTAAAGTTCTATTACGTCTTGAACTTATTTATATGTATTTTTCTATCCTACCCTTTTCATCTTATGCGACACTCAAGTTTAAAATGAAAAAATCAACCAGTATTGAGCCGACAAATAATCTAATCAATGACATATAACGAACCCCTAAATTTAACACCTCCCTTGTCTATGGGAACCTACATGCAAAGATAAGTTAATACAAAATAATATATATATATATACTATATATATATATTAGCACAACGGACAGGTATCACGTTGATTAATTAGAGAGTCAAGATACTTTCTCCTAAATGTAGCACGCAAATACTAACAATCAAGCCCGAAACTAATAAACAATACACCTATCTGAGTCTCACTAGAAGAATGTTTTTTAAAAAAAATAATCATTTTTATCTTGATTTTTGTTAAATAACCACGATTGTAAATAAGAAGAACGTAAAAAGTCCGGGGTATAATACTCCCTCCGTTCAAGATTGGTTACATTACAGTGAAATCAATCTTATAATTTCATATTTTAATTCTTATTTCTCTAATTATTAATTATATTCATTGCATTGTTATAATTTTTTTAAAACCTATATTTATTATAATCTATGGTGATATAATAAATTATTATTTTATTTAAAATTTCTTAGGAAATATACAAATGTGTTATTTATGATTGTCTTAGTAATAGACAAGTATTATTGGATTGAGAGAGTAATAAATTGAAAGGGTGGACAATGTCCAAGGTCAAAGCTGCAGTAGGATTTGGGCAAGGAGGATTCAAAAGCAGTTAGAATTTCCTAATTAATTAGGGAGAAAAGGGAACAATAGTTTCAAACAACTTGTAGAGGTGACGAAATTTGTGGCACCCAAATTTATTGCAACACCAATTACTAAATAAACATTTATTACGAATGGGGGGTTGGGGCACTTACACCGGCATAAGATGTACTTTTTTCTCAAAATGAACATTAATTATTGCCTCCTTTATTATATACTCCCTTCATTTCATATTGCCTTCGTTCATAGCTGTTCTTATTTATTTATTTATTTATTTATTTATTTATTTATTTATTTATTTATTTTTATTAATTAAGAATAGATAAAAAAAAATGATATTCTCATTTATTTTATTTTTAAAGATTTTAATTTTTAATTTCCTTTTGAAAATCATAATCAATAAGGGTATACTTGTAACTTCATTATGCTAATTATAGATATCTTAATATATGTGTCATTTCTAAAATGGACAACTAAATAGTAACGGAGGAAGTATTAAGTTAATTTTTGAGGTGTTTCACACCCTTTAACACTACAAAGGAACCTTAATTACCAACAAAAAAATCATTTCTAAATTAATCAAATCGGTTGGCAAATTGAGTTACCAACCAAATGTCAACTTATATTATCTGTTTGCTAAAAACTCGTCATTAATATTACCTAACTTATGTTAATTGTTTGGAACTTACCGCTAAAAAATCAGTTGGTAAACAAACCCAAAGAGTTGTTACAAATGTTATTGAAATAATGGCCCTGGAATTTCCGTAGGATAATCGTAGTACCCTTGAGCTAACGAATTGAAAAGGATTAAAGTTAGTAAAGTTTTTATTCTTCATTTTTCGATTCATACATTGATAATTGATTGGTAATTTTAGTAACAAACTTGATGTTGGTAATAAGGCCATAAAGACTTTTTTTGAATTCTATTTTGTTTTTTCATCTGTGTTTGTACCCACAATTGGAGCCCGTCTAAATCTGGATTCACACCGAAAAAGTTTCCACATTGAACTTGCTTGGTTAAAGAGGCAGAAATACTTACCACTACAAAACCACAACCCTTATTTTGTATAAATTTAAATACTTTTAGTAATGATTCTTTATTTTTCTAATAAATTTTCTTAATTGAATTGAGTTGGTTTCTTAGTACATATATCATTCAAGTTCATATTAACTTTGTAATTGATTTGGAATACGGTCAATTATTATTAACTGAATAATATTCTATTGTAAAATATTTATTAATTTCATGCCATTTACAAATTAAGAACATAATTCAAAATTTATTAAGACAATTTTATAAAAAACCATATGTGAATTAACAATGCAAAAATCTATATAACAAGCTAATTAGTCTAAAAATGTGCTACATATCATGTAATCAAAAAATTTAATTTGAGCCGTTTATAAAAAAATATGACCAAGTATAAATGTTGACCAAAAGTGAAATGCCTAACAATACATAACTGAAAGTGGAAGTCTCAAAACAACCTGAAACAACCATCTAAGTTAGATATAAAAATGACCTTTTCGAAGCTAATTGAACAGACACTTTCATTAGAGCACTATTCTAAAAAAATCAAGACAAATCATTTTGCTAGAATTAAAAATAAAAAAAAATCGCTTAACGGGACAAATTGAATATGAAAACTTAAATCCAAGACCAGACATCCTATAAAAGTGAAAATGACCCTTGATACTAACCCGCTGAAGCGAAATTTAATTCCTAATTAATCCCACTAACCTCTCTACAAGCAGGATTCTCCCTTCAGCTGTTTTATATCAGGGCTTTACATGTTAAATACTGATTGTAAAATTCTAACATAAAGCGATCTTCCATTTTTCCCTTCCAAATGGCATAATTACTACCATTCAAAGCAATCATCCTAATGTGTTGGCTTCCCATTGTGTTTCTTCCCAAAAAATATAGTTATCACAAATCAAAGTCAAATCTTTTCCCTGATGTGGATGTATCAGACTGTGCTGCAACCACAGGAGCATACTCAGGATAAACCTTGGCCTGATACCAGTTTGTTTGGAAAAGATGGCGAGACAAGCACAAAATATATATGGTAAAAGTATGGACTAAAATGAGAAAAACTCGACCACACTCGAGAATTTTTTTCATGGGGAAAACCTTCGATAAAGGAACAAAAACCACGAGCGAAGAGGAGCAACTGATATTTACTAATAGTCAGGAATGTTACAAACCTGTGTAGTCACACGAATACAATA
The DNA here is from genome assembly GCA_027704765.1 of Solanum habrochaites. Lineage (NCBI taxonomy): Eukaryota > Viridiplantae > Streptophyta > Magnoliopsida > Solanales > Solanaceae > Solanum > Solanum habrochaites. The sequence goes on along the minus strand of JAKWJA010002489.1, from coordinate 60,092,435 downwards.
CTCAAAGTGACTCTACACACTCAAAGGAACACCATCCTTTTGATTTCCGTCTACAAATATCCTCACCTCTATGTTTCTCTTTTCTTCACAGACTATTTTCTTGTATAGTCTATGCAATACCTCACTTTGCTCTCAAAATGGTTTTTTCTCTCTACTTGGTGTTTTCTTTCTCACAAAGTGGAGCAAAATGCCGCTATTTATAAAGAATAAAATCATCGGCCTATTCACTAATGACATCTGTTAGAATATTAGCAAAGTCAGAATGGTTGCCAATCTTAAACCCGGAACTTGCCACTACAAAATCTTTTCTTTTCAACTCCAATTACTAGTCCTTTTAACACGTGCACTTTAGTGGCATGCAAATTTAGAAGACTTGTTTAATAGATAGGATGACATCTCATTAAGCAGTTTACCCATTATTTACAGCCGAGGTAAGCATATTGTTTGAATTGTTGCTATGTACAAATCTCGCAATGTAATGCATACATAGGAACATTATTTACATATTTACAGAAGTTAATATCAAAATGAGAAAGGTAAAATAATAACACAATTGATATGTCGTTTGCAGTTGTTTGGTTCTTCATGTAATCATTATAGTTGTGTGACTTGTAATTGACAAAACACATGAAGAGGTGATAAAAAATGAACTTACTTATACCTTCAAAAACTTCTTGTGAAAAAAAAAATGAGAGTGTAAGATTATATATGATAGGTGCAAGGTTATAGATAACAAGAAATCTATAAGGAAAGGAATTATCAATGTAAGGTAATAAACATGAACTTCGATAAAATGATAAACATAACATATACATATAAATTGATGAAAATCTTAATATAGTTCATCAAATCATACAACCATATGAATGGGTTCTTAGACAACCTTTCAATGTCATCATTTTTCCTCCTTCTTATATTCTTGACTGAGCATCTGTAGATATCATAGGGCATATATTCTCTTGTATCAAATATTAACTCAAATTTTTTGATATGTTCATGCTAGATAGTTGCATATGCTAAATTATTTTTGATTTTTGTTTTTAGCAAAATGTGCTGCTATCAAACAATTCTGATAAAATTGTATGGGGTAGATATATATATATATCTATATATTATATATATATATATATCAAATATTCCTCAAATTTTTGTATATGTTCATGCTAAAGTTGCATATGACTAAATGATTTTTGATTTTTTTGTGTGTTTAGATGAGCAAAACTTATGGGGTAATTAATATATATATAGATATATATAGGGTATGAAGTTATCTCTCTCTCCTGTCCATCCTCTCTCGCTCTGCTCTCGGTCTCTGTCTCTCCCCTCTCTCTCCCCCCCCCCCTCTCGCCTCATCTCCTCTTCTCTCTCTCCTCTCATCTCTCTCTCTTCCCCCCCTCCAGGGGCGTACATATTTAAGACATGCGCAGTGCCGTTTGGGTACCAAGGAGACCCTAGTTCCGACTAAGGGAATGAGAGGGCACATCCTAATGGGCGCCCACCAACTCTCAAACACCGCGACCCCCCCTGATACACCCAAACCACACACCAGAATGTAAGCAACACCTCAAAGCAGCTGAAGAGCTATGAATTATTTTTACACAACAAAAAATAATAATAATTGAAGAAACATGCAAATTCAGAGCTAAGGATAATAATCAAAGCAAGCAGAAGGAAGCAACACTTACCAAAGTCAAGAAAGTTGAAACACACGATAAAATAATTACAATAACACAAACTTAAATGAAGAGAGATTTTCAAAGATTTTGATCAAGCGACCAATTATTACAATGTGACATAACACACACGTTTCTTGGGGAAGTTTTGTTCAAGTCAAGTTTTGAGAACTGAAGTAATATAGAGAACTATAGAAGTTGGAGGACACATTATTCTTGGAATGTCACACATCAATTTGCTTTGTGTTTTTATTTTGTGGGTTATAATTTTTGTGTTCTTAACTGTTGCATCAATCCTTTTTCCCCTTCCCATGGAACTTCAGTAAAATGGGAATGAACTTGGATAAAAAAAAATGTAGTAAGAGTCATAAAATGGACATAAAAATCAGGGATTAAGGAAGGATCAAGAATGTTATATTATTTCATTTATATCTGCCAGATGCATATCACAATTAGCAATTTCACAAAGAGGGACAAAAAAGCCGCATTCATCTTCTTTTTATCCTTTTCTCACTGCAATTGATGAAAACAAATACCGACTAAGAGATTTGATGATCACAGAGGAATTTGACAACAACTTAGATACTCACATTGATATCACTGGAGATTAAAGCCACGTATAGTGATACCGTGGATGTGCATATGGTTGATTGTGACGTGCTTTGTTATGAATTGGGCGTCACAAATCTTTTTGTTCGACATATTATTTTAATAATGTCGCAAAAATCAATTCATACAATAATAGAATAGAAATAGACAACCTATCATCTAATAATTAAGAGAAGAGGGCGTGCAAATATGGTGTATGAAGTAACTACCGTAAACATATGACAATATTCAAAAAAGAAATGAAATTCTTTAATCGTTGAGATTAATATGAATCAAGGAAGCTGGCGTAAGTTGCGATAGGAAAGGAAGTATACAATTTTTCCGACAAAGCTAAACAAAAGTAACTAAACCTGCATGAGCTAAGCGCACACCACATTTAAAAATGACTTTCTACTAAACAAGGTCTACAAGCGTCTGCTCATAAATTGCAAAAAGGTGCGCAGATTTTTTCACTTTTGGTATCGCAAACCAGCAGTACAATATGGGCCGTGGGTGCATTTTGGCGTCGGATATGAACAATCGATTTTGGATAGTTTGCAAACTAGAAATTCGGGTAAGAAATTTTGTTGACCGAGGAAAAGTTGTTAGGCACCCCTCGAGTCCCGTGGTTCTAGCACGGTTTTTTTATTGACTTTAGTATGACTTGACTTAAATTTTTAGATATTATATTATTAGCTTAATAATAAGAAATGTTATTTACCCTCAAATTTCTTTTATTTTTATTTGAAATTTTCTTAATAATATTTTTTATTGTCTTATTTTCTATATGTGTCCACTAATTTGAAACTTCAAAACTTGTATTTTTCCGTTCCTTTTTTTTACGCGCATATTTGTTTTTTTTAACTATGATAGAATATATAATTGTATCTAATCGTTAGAATTATGATTTTATTTAGAAGTTAGATTTTTAGAGTTAGGGTAATTTTAGAATTGTTTTTTTTAGTTAGATTTAAAATAGAAGATAAATTTTATGAAATTTATAATTAGTTCTAATGAAAAAGTTTAAAAACATTAGGACTATTTTTTTTTGGAGGATTTTTTAAAAATATTTTTCCTTTTTTTCTTCTCTTTTCTTTTCTTTTTTTTTTAACTTTCTTTGGCACGTATTTTTTCTTACCCTTTTTTTTTCTTCACTTTTTATTTTTATAATTTATATGTTTTTTTATTCTGTTTTTCTTTTCTTTTTTAAGTTCTGTTGTCATTTATTTTCTTGTTTTGTTTTTAAATATTCTGTTTTTTTTCTTATCACTTTTTCTTCCTTTATTTTTATTTTTTAAAACTATGTTTTTCTGTCGTTTTGTTAACTTTTTTTTCTTATTGCTATTTTCGCTCTATCATGTATATTTTGTTTTACATTCTATTTATTTATTGTTCTTTTTTTTTTTACTTTTTTTTTTGAAATCAAATAACAAAATAAATAAAATAAAATCTTAACTTAAGTACTAATTAAGCAAAAATACATACACAATTTTTGAATAGAATTGCCAATAGATTAACACATTTTGTATATTTTTAGTTATTTAGGGGATTCAAAAGTTATTCAAAGAAATAATGGCATTCACTTGTCACTTGAATCGGTCATCAACGAATGAGCTAAAGTAAAACTTAAACAAAATAAAGTTCATGACCATCCACATATAGTATATCAAGAAAATTGAATAACCTTTTTGTTCAACATGTTAGCCACATGCATCATATAGTTTAGACGTATGATAAATAAATGAGAGTATTCCATCGAGATTCACTTCTGATCATGTGCTAAAATTCTTTAACCTAGAAGATGAAATTAGGTGAGCTGAGTGTTCACCTTTATGTTAATTAATTAATAATATATTAGCTTTCGGGACAACACCGTTGATATAAACCTGAAATGATATCACCTTGATGCTCTCTTGATTGCATCAAGAATTTAGATTGTATTTTTATCATTTACATGTGTTTTATTAGAAATAAATCTCAAGCTCTCTTTCTCCTATAAAAAGTATCTATAAGTAATCATATTGTTACAATATATTCTGTCGTCCATTCTATGCAAAGCTTCTTCCAGTTGCTATGAATTCTTTTAAAGTATGTAGAGTTATTATCATATCCTTATCTTTGTTATATATAGTAGACTACAACAAGAGCCCTTTCTGATTTTTCACGTATTATAATGTTGTTCATTTTCGTTTCTCCCTCAAAAGCAAGGTATAACGGTTGGAATAAATTTCAAAATGATAAGTTAGCATCTCCCTACTAATCTATATATATGTGGTGGAATGGCGCACAAGGTAAGAAAATTTATATGGGGCAAAAACTTCTGTCATAACCGATGGTGTTAGACTTTTGTAATTTCAAAATTTTATGCACATCTGAATAAACTATGGTCCTGATTCTATGGAGGTGACAAATAGTGCTATTGTAGTTAATTGTTGAGTTTTTGCTTTTTGAGAATGCTGGTGAGACATTCCAAGTAGGAGTTATGTACCAACAAGAAATTGGTGTTGAAGATAGGAGGTTAAGCATTGTGAAATGTGTGAGTTTCATGCTAAAGGAATTCTGAGAAGCCATTTTCATGTGTAATCAAGATTTTACTTGATAATGTTGGTAGCATATGTCTGTACTACATGTTATTGTGCTTTTATCAGCAAATTCCTTTTGGAATCTTTCCTGTAGAATCATTTGCCTAGTATTTATCAAAAGTGACCATCGTGATTCATGGTTGCAGATTCTTTAGGATTGCCTCTTGCCTTTGACTTTTGTCAATAAGTGACGGAAGCTATGCCATCTAAATTATATGGTTATTTAAAAGTGTTTATTGTTTATTTCAGATTTCAATCATATTTCTAAGTTAGATTTGAATAAATATAATCAGATCAGAATTTAAAATGTTGGGTCGTGCTAAGCACGGGCAAGAACCATCTAGTATATATAGAAGAGCCATAAGAAACACGATTAATGACATTTTAGTAATTTTAACATAATTTAAAGATAAAATAATAATTGTATAGTTAATGATCAAAAGAAAAATCTAGAAAAATTCATTCATGTCTTTACTTTTGTTATGGGTCCATAAGAATATTTTTGTAATTATTTTAAAATGAAGAGTTTCTATTGGTTAAATTTGACAAATAATAATAAGTGTTAAGCTTGTTTTGACGTGTTTTTGAAGAAGAAACAACTTAAACTAATTTATGATATATTGTGTTTGGATAGTTAATATTTTGTTCCTAAAAATACTTTCAAGAATTATTGCATAAACATATTTGTAATGTTATATCACATAATATGATTACTACTAAAGTTCGTATTTTTATTATCGAAATAGTATTCAAAATGATGTATCAATATTTTTAAATTTACTTAAAGAAAATATCAAATTTTGTGGTTACAAAAAATTCTAACTATCAAAAAAATTCATAATACGCACTTTTATTTGCTTGCCGTCATTAAAAAACTTTTACAAGAAAAATTCAGTTGTATAAAATATTGTTGAATCCATCCCATTGTTTTAGTCATTTAGCTATTCTAATCGGTACAATTAGCAAATTGTTAAAAAGTATAGTAATTGGAGTTGAAAATAAAGATTTGGTAGTTGGCCAATTGGTAAGATTTGCAAGCCATTCTTGACTTTGCTTATGTTACCATATGTCATTAGTGACATAGGCAATGATTTATCCTTCTAAAATAGAGCATGTCTTGGCTCATTTGTAGAACATAAACCAGTTAGATAAAAAATCATTTTGAAGCAAATGATCTTCATTCCATAGACTATTAAGAAGCATAGTCTGTGTAGAAAAATAGAGTGTGAGCAAAAGAGGTTATAAGATGAAAACCAAAAAGATTTTGTTTCCTTTTTGGTAGTGTGTAGTCACTTTGAGTATTGTATTCCGTGGCTAACCAAACTGTAAATTCCTTATATAGTAATAATCATTGCTCCGCTTGGGCTTGTGGTTTTCTTTCCCCCTTATTCAGAAGGGTTTCCACGTAATTCTTGGTGTCGTTTGTTTCTATTTTATTTCCCTATTACTTTAACCATATATATTCTTGTGCTCGTCCAGCGTTTTCCCAACAAACTGTTATCAGAGCGCAATGTTTTATCTGAGTAATGCTCTGGTTGCACCGTCTTGAACTTCCAACATCAGAAAAGATTTACTTTGATTTGCAATAACTATAAATTTTTCGTGGGAAAAACACTTGAAATCCAACACAAGTGAATGGATACTTTGAATTGTGTTATTATGCCATTTGGAAGGGAAATGAAAGATCTACTTTATGTTAAGAATTTTACAAACCAGTATTACCACTGTAAAGCCTGATATATAACAGATGAAAGTGAATCTGTTGCATATACAAGTTTGTTAATTCATTGGCAATGTGTCTACGATATTGTTGAAGCCATATTTCAAGGAAAACACATGCCGAAAAAACCCCATATGGGGAGTTTCATTGAAAGTTTGTATGCTCGAAAGACTGTGTCACAAAAAAATATTCTTATAAAGCAGATGGTTGAGTTTGAAGTATCGTGATGGTTCTCTCTCCGATGACACACCATCTTAATAATTTTCAGAGTATTTGAACGGCATTAATCTGCTATGGCGTCAAATTTGATGAGCATTTTTTTTTCAAAAAAATTGACCCAATTCAAAGTTAGCCAAAATTTAAAGGTTAAAACGCTTTAAACGAACTAACCGCCGAAAATAAGTCCTCAATCCCGAACCAACGATCCTATGAGTCAAAACTGAACTTCGTACTGCGGTACAAAATTTCAATACAAGAGGTACCAAACAATATTGAGTAAAGTGAAATTTGGCCAAAACATAAAAGCTAATCTTAAACATATCAACTAAAGCGGAAAGCCTCAAACCGAACCATCTATCGTTTACATCAAAAAATAAAAATTTCGGGTGGGTGTGGGTCCATCTACTGTCTTATCTGGTACATTATCAAATATCTTGACCAAACTTACTTTTTTGTTAAACTTTTATGTTAAAAAAAACCAAATGGTCCCACAGTACAATGAAAAGTCTCAAAATCTAAACCAACCATCCTACTAGAAAAAAGACCTTTGATTTAATTAGCGCTAACGAAATTCTTCATCTGGCACGTCACAAAAATATTGATAAGTCAAATTTTTGGCCTAATATACAATTTAAAAGAACACATAAAACGGCAACAGACAAAAATGAAGTCTCAAAACATTAACCCCACATCCACGTGAGATAAGAAACGACTTTCAAACTAATGACACTGACGGAGTTCTAATCTTGAGTCACGTTTACAAAAATATTCACCAAAGTCAAGTTTTTGGTTAAATAAAATTAAAACGCCTAAGAACAATTAATATGAAAGCCTCAATATTAAACGTTGATTTATCAAAAAAATTAACTCACTTGGTAAATTTACCACTATTAAAAATAAAGTTAGTAATTAATAATTTAACCAATAAAATTTTCTCAAGTTGGTAATATTATTGTTCACTAAACCATATAATATTACTAACTATAATTAAGAGTTGGTACTTTTAATCAATTAATTAGTGATCGAATTGATATATTCTGCACTATTTTTTAATGATTTTAGCTAATTTACTAACTACACAATCTTTATTCGTCGATAAATTTTCACTATTTGATATTGGTTGGCAAGATTACCAATAAATTACATTTCGGTACTAATTGAACCAACACATTTATATTTGTTGGTAATTTAGGCAACACAATCTGGTCATTGGTAATGTTGTTATAATTATTGGTAATGTTCATACATAATCTCATAATTTTTTTATCGTATTTACCAACCGATATAATACTTCGTTGGTATGATTATAAATCCATTTTGATAGAAGGTGCTAAATTGCCGCCAGCCATTTTTTCCGTCTTAATTTCCCAACGCAATATTTTGTTAGTAGCTTTATGTTGTTAATCTGTTAGTTTGTTGTTAAGTTTTTCTTAAAATATTATTCGTTGAAATTTTTGGTAATTTGTTCGTCACAAATACAACCACTTAAGTTGTTCGTAAAAAATCTGTTGGCAATTGAGAGGTTTTTTTGTAAGTGTAAGATAACTACATACGACATAAATTGAATCCTAGTTCTCTCTATATTAACCCTTATTATTAATTGTCAGAATTAATGATTAAATAAACGTAAAATATTAATTAACCACTACCCTAGTTCCAATACTAACTAATGATGGATAAACTGAAAGAACACCTCAAAATAGTTTAAAATTGAATAATAAGTTAATCTTAAATGAAAATGCGTCAAAAATAAGTAATGTGGAATGAGGGAGTACTTCTATCTCCTACTCTACTCCGCCCATCTCATTTTATGTCTCGTTTTTTTACTTTTGCCCTTGCAATTAAGTATGATGTAATTTTACCCTTCTACGCTTGTTTAAATGTTTCTTAAGAGTCAACTTTATAATCAATAAGGGAGACATTTTCAAGTAATTAACTAACTTACATTGGTAACATATAAAAATCCGATAATTTATACATTACATTTACTAAAATAATAGTTTTGTAGAAATCCATATCGAAATCTCACGTCTGGGAATTAGCGAAATCAAAAGGATTGTACTTGATATATTGATAATCATATTTGAGTTACGCTGCATTATATAGGAAGAATTGTAGAGTTCTAATTTAACTATACCTAGAGTCCTACACCATACATTTTACTACTATAAAATAATAATAAGGCAATTAGAAATAATCATGAATCCTATTTAACTATAATTTTTAATCATGATATAATTCTAGACGAAATAAAATCCTAATAAGTATAATTAGTCTAATCCTAGTACGACTCTAATTCTACAGCAGTGTTGTAAACTCGTCGGTTAGCTTCGTTAGAACTGTTTCTTTAACATGTTCCAGTCATCAGCTTCCTTCGTCATCAACACTTGCTACAGACAAGTAAGTCAACTGCGCTGGACTTGTTCCTTTGACATGTTCCAATCGTCAGTTTTCTTCTTCTTCAACACTTCCCCTCAAACTAACGAATAGAGGAATGATTACTCCTAGTTTGCTTTTAATATCCAACAAAAAAAAAACTTTGAATACCCCACAAAACTTGTTTTCATCACAAATCATGCTTCGGTTGTTGATGTTGTTGTTTCTTCTTCCCTTTCTTTTTAGCAATATATCAATATTAATGATTTATTTTTGTACCCCCTCTTCTTTCTCTTTTTCCTTAATCAACCTGTGAGAGCATTATCAATCACTGAGGGTGGGATATTGTGTCCTTACCTAACCTCTTGCTAAAATAATTGTTCTTGTTGCTTGAATATAATTTTTTTTCAAGCATCTCACATCCCTTGGCAGTTAGTACCCACAATTAGGTACATGTTTTCTTCTGTCAAGGTGCTCGAGATCCAACTTCTTAGAAACATATTTTTATCCTTCCAATCATCAATAGGGCTCCTATCTTTTGCTTCCTTCTTGGACGCTACAACTTTCCCAACAGTCTTTCTAGTGAAACAACTACTTTTACTTGATTTATTCTTTGTGATATGAATCAATTGGGATATGTATGTCCTATTTATGGTTTGTTAGTTTAAGTTTAATGGAGCAAGCGAAAATGAGTTGGTGAAGTAAGGAGGTCGACAATTTTTGGTTGAAGTCGTCATTGCAACATGTGGATTTTTTTTTTGTTATTGTTTTTTTCTGATTAATACTCAGAGAGCGGAAGAGATTTTATATTGTGATACCAGTAAGAACTTCTTCACTCTAGATTATAGAATCAATAATTGTATTGATGTACTATGGTATGATGTATGGATACAAAATAATGTTTAGTTACAAACTCTTTACTAAGAAGAGAATTCTAGAGTTCTATTCTAACTTACTATATTAGAGTCTACTAAATACTATTCTACTATATAATAACAAATTTTAAATATTTCATGCCTAGTTTGGACTATATCCCTAAGCATAGAATTTTTGATAAATATAATACTAAAAATAAGAATTAGTCTAATCCTAGTACTGACTCTAATTCTAAGCATGTTTGTGGAACTCAGTCGATTGCTCATTGGACCTGTTTCATTGAGATGTTCCAATCATCGAGTTCACGACTCAGGGGTTTAACCCCTAGACGGTAACATGGCGACGTTGACCCCAAAGGGTTCCCATACAAGCCCTTAGCATAATCATACACAATGTTCATAAAAATAAATGCGGAAAATTAAAACTTTTAAACAAATGTCATACTTCCCAAATTCATCATAAAGAGTTTGTGAATTACTAGACTTGTCTCATTAAAATCTCTACTTAAGAGTACAAAATTAGGGACTCAACCCTTTTAACCCCCCCCCCCCCCTGCGCCCCGCCCCCCGCCCACCTCCACCCCCCCGCCCCCCCCCCCTCTCTCCCCACCCCACCCCCCTAACTCCGACCCCCCCCCCCATCGATAAAGTCATAAGATAAATAACGTCTAAAACTAGAGGCTGTAGCTAACAATCTGGTCCCTTCAAGTTAGCAAAAATTGTAAGTAATTTATTACGTGCGTTTTGGAAATAGGTAACCACAATTGAGTGTTAAGAGTGTTAGTAAGACTATTTCCGTTAAAAGCAAATTTCTTGTGGGATGGACCTCAACTCCAGTTGAGTTTTATAATTTGGCATCGATCGTGTTTTGATTATAGGACAATTTGGGTCATCATCTTGTCCACTTTTTCAGCCCGCTCTTGGTCCTTTTCGATTTGTTCTTTTATCAACTTGAAGCTTAAAGAAGACACTTGATCTTGTCTAGTGTACCATACTTGGTTAATCTTTGTCATTTCATCGAGAAGAGTGGATGTTATTTCAAATGGTTATTGCATGATTCCTCCTTGAACAAGTTGGTCAGCGACAGTGTTGTTGACTGAACCTAGATTCCAGCAGAAATATTATGGCAAAACATTGTTGGCGAGTCTATGAGTTGGACATTAGAGCAACAAGTTCTGAAACCACAACCATGTCTCATGAATTGGTTCAACATCCACTCGTTTAAAGTTTTGAATATTACCTATCAATGTCAACCACTCACGAACCACTCTGTTTTTCCCCTTAAGGCAGTGGAAAAAGCGAACGTCGGACGACTCTTGAGTGACGTTCTTGAAAGAAAATGGTACACAAACATCCACAAAGTTTTGGATGTGGTCATGAGGATCCTCCATAGCTAGACCTCCAAATAACCCTTCATTAGCAAGAACTGCACCATAGTGCTAATTACATGGGACACTACATCTCCCACAACTGGAGGCACTCAAATAGCACCCGCACTTCCTAGCTGATCTTCATTGACATCGTTCAAGTAATTGATGCCATCATTGTACCCAAGTTGGCTAACATCTCTTCACTTGATGAAGAGCCGCCAACAAAACACAAAAATAAGTTGATTCAACTACAACACAATCATTTCAAATCTACTTCACAAAAGAATTCTAAACACTACTACTCCCCGGTCAGGCGGCCCCACTTTTTTTATAACGCGCAGATAATGCTTCATCAAAATCTTCTAAGTATAAGGCTAGTCTGGAATCAAAGTATAAACTCAACATATTTGTTGGGTCACATCCCACAAGGATGATAGGTAAGATCAATTAATGAGTCAATGAGTGTTCATTGGTAAAGTAGACATTTTGAAACAATTAAGTAAATGGCAGGGGGTTTTGAAATTATGTCATTTCGAGGATAGATTGAACACACGTGGTACGCAAGTGAGAGGGTGCTTGGATGTTGATTGAATTGAATACCCATTTTCCTATTGGGGTGATTATTATTTACTTATTACAGTCGTTGAATGCTAGTGGTGGGGTAGGCTCGCTTTAGGTGTAATAGTCATTTTATCAGTCAACTATCACAAATCAAGCGAACCTCACAAGCATAAACCAGATAAACATCCAACATCTTAAAATTAAGTTGCTCTTTTCAAGGTAAATGGTAAATTGAATTTAGACCCCACTTTCCCTCAAGCTAATTTTTCGCAATAACTCAATCTTAACATCTCAAGCAGCTTAGAATAATGATAGAAAAAATGTTTTTGGGTGCATTGCAACTACATTTTCACACACTAAAACTCAACTACTTAATTGAACCAAATTCCAAATGACAATTAATCGTAATACTAACACCATAAAGTTAATTGAAGGATTGAATCACATCACACCTCAAAAAGTAGTGGATTTTACTACACATATAAGAGCAATGAAATAGTTACCAAACTAATTTTTTCGCATTAGCTTAGTACATTACAAGTCTCATTCCGTGTGCTTGACCATTGACTGTTTCAAACCAATGAAATCATAAATCTCTACTCAAAAACTTAAAGAACAATGTTAGGGATCAAAAACTCAATGTAGGAACTTTCAAAAACTCAACTTTCGTCTAAAACTTCAAAACTCCAGAACTCTCTTTTTAAAATCGCATTTATACTCTTCCAGATTTTCAATTTCGGAGCCATTCGGCGAAGTAACTCGAGCCTCGCCGACCAATTCAGCGACTAGCCGAGGGCTTCCTTCCATCGTTTTCTTGAATTGACTTTTCCACACTTCCTCTCTATGACTTTAGGCGATCAGAACTTTACTTCGTCGATCTAGTCGGCGATTCGCAGAATCTCACCATAATTTTCCACAAATTTATATTTATTTATCTTTACTATTGTGACATTTATACAAAGAAAGTCACGTAATTTATGATATTAATTCTAAGTGTTGGTAACCAATAATATTACTATAAGAATCATTGAATTTAGTATAACTATAATAATTAAATTTTCAACTAACTGAAGCTTTTCATATCAACATTTATGTTTTCTAACTTTTTCTTATCAATATGAGAATTTCTTTTTCGCGAATATTCCAAAAAGAGTAATATCATCATATCCTAATTTATCTCTTTTATTATATTATTTATTATTTATTAAATTTATCAAATATACATTAATTATCACTTAAATATATCTTTAATTTTTTCTTATAACCGCGGAAGTCCAGACAGGTACACTAGTCCTATAATGCATATCTTTTTACTGCTCATATATATATTTCATGTTTTATCTTGTGGTTTTTGCGATTATACCTTCCAAGTTACTCTAATCTCATGGGTGGTTTAGGTCATCAGACCTACAGAAATCCATCGTTATTCTTTTTCCACCAATAAATTCTAACTGCAATGCCAATCTATGATTATGGTGAAAAGATATCCTGAAGAAGAAACACTAATATACAAAAGAACATTAATGGACTTGAATAATAAATATGTACAGTTCTTATAGACACATTGAACTGCCAGTATTGTTCTCAATGCTAGTTCCTATATCTGGCATGCAGCTCCAACAACTGTAACCAGCTACTGATACCTATTGTTAATCCTGTTAACTTAGCTTAGGTGAAAATTGAATGGTAAATTGTTGGAGCGAACGTCCCCTCCAGTTCAATGAACGCCTTGCATGAACAGTTTAAGGGGAATTTGCTACTAGCAATACCGCCATTTAAACAAGTCAAGCCCACTACAACTCTCTGCCTCAGTATCAAGCTGTTAGTCTGACCCTCTCCAACAGATTCATCGACTATCCTCTTGTAGAAGCTTTATTCTATCAGCATGTTTGATATCCAATTAGTGGAATTTCATGAGACGAAGCTAATTCCTCAAAACAGCTTCCTTGTTAGACTCTTGTGTGAAATCTTCCCACTCACTTTGGGCGAGAATCTCTTTTCCGGGGGTACGGTGGTCTTGTGAAAAGTTGAATAGTATTCCGCCCACTTTTTTATCCTTTTTGCCATCTGCAATCCTGGAAGATGAAATAACATCGGTAATGAGTACTTGAGTGCTGCAATCTGCAATCTCTAACATGAGACCAAAGCAAAAGGTATAAAATATTGGAAAGTCGTCCCGAACACCTGATAATGTTGGAACAAGGAAAAGGGTGCCATATACTTAATATATACCACATTCAAAATAGTAGCATAAAAGACCTTATCAACGTTAAGTCTATCAATTTTTTCTTTTATGATGGCTGTTGTGTGTGGGAGGGGGTCGGGGGATAAGTAGGACTTTAGACATGGATATCAAGGTCACAATGCTGGATATTTTGCATCAGAAAATGGCTAGAAGCAACATAATCACTATAGTTTTTGGGGTATCCAAAAAATATGAAACAGCCACAAAACATTGATAATTCAAGAGATCAATTACACCACGAGCCCAATTCATTGGACTCCTCTCTAGTGAACCATCCATCCATTTCTCCCAGTTGGCCCTTAGATGTTTTAGACGTGTCTTCTTAATAATTTAAGGGGACCAGATTTATTTGCTCAACTACAACTCTTACCCCTCAGGTTCATATCAAATTCTCCCCACCCCCCCTCATGTTCATTGCAAATATTATATACCTTTTGGTTTCAAACCCACTATACCCCTCCCTGCTTTCAAAAATCCTTCTACGCTCTAGAAGAATCTCAGTTTCAGAAATTATGTTTTTATGATCACACATGGTATATGTGTACATTCACAATTCTCTTCACAAACAGAAATAACATTTTCTCAAATCACAAAGCTTTATATATGTACATGGGAAGAACTTTGAAAAGAAGAAACTTCAGAAGAATAGAGTATGATTTCAAATAGAATCCATCATCATGAACAGAACAAGCAAAACCTAAAAAAGAATGTTTTCGCATGGAAAACACCAAAGTCTCGTCCAACTGCACCCACACACAAAACTGTCCATCCAGAAAACTTGTCATTCCCAAGCTCAACATTAAATGACTTTGGCTAATTAAATGCTGGTTGGATTTTTCAAAACTAACCTTTACACCCACATTTCCTAATTTTCGCATCTCATACTTACATGTAATGAAATCCCAAGCCTTCAAAATATTGGAATTTGAAGAAAACATCAGAACTTCATGCTTTAGATGATTTGGGATATGTGAGAGGATGACGAACATCTGGCAGCAGAGAGGAAGAGGATCCGATGGAGAGTGGAGAAGAAAGAGTGATTATTAACTTGGGTTAAGGGAAGTTAAGCAAATAACTCTCGTCCCTTAAATTTTAAAGGGGACACATGTAAGACAAACAAGGGGCAACCGGGGGAGATGGAGGGATGATGACGTGAAAAATTGGTGGTGCTTACATTATCCAATTACAAGATGCCTTCTGAAAATCTTTATTTTTTCCCAATATATGTTTCCCTTCTTTTTCCTTCTTTTCTTTTTCTTTTTGAAAAAAGAAGACTTCCTCCTCCCATTTATTTCCTTCATATGTTTCTCTCCGACGTGAAATGCGTTCCAATATGGTGCTTCCCTTCAAGATACTAGTACTTTCCACCTCTTCCTATTATCCTTTTTCCTTAATTTTTATTTTTAATAATTATTGTCCAAGCAGAATTAGGTCTCTGTTTTGATGGTGGTGATCAACACACTGACTTTCTATGCTATTATCATATTTCTTTTTGAGTTCTTAATATTTCAAATCTTATCTCCTATCGTTCATTGGTGGCATCTTTATACTATAGGGAGTTGAAAGATATAAAACTAAATTCTTCAAAAATATTTTTTCGAATTTTTCTATTTTTCTTTTCCATTAGTGTAAATATGTATTATTGAAAAGTATTCTCTAAATTCCTGTCTACCTTTTTCCAATATAAAGCATGTAACAACTAACAAATTATGAAGTTTGTATAACACATATTTGTCGCACTGAAACTTATTTACATTTTTCATCTGGAAAAATTATTACTTAACTTCTGAAAGTTAACCATGGACTAAAATACAAAATAAAATCAATTATGTAACTACACTTGTGCACCTGTTGGCTCTACAGATTTGTCCTAGTCTTCATACCAGATCTGTTTCTGATTTGAGCTCTTGACAAGTCAGAACCAGAGAAGATTGATGATTAGTGAACAACTGTGGGTCTAAAAGAGTAAAAATATCAAAAGAGAACTCCACATCTCACCAGTTTGGCATCTCTGATGTCACTGTTTTTCCTTTCTTTCAGCTATGGAGATAAAACATGGAAGCTGTCCTCAGCTCCGATGATGTGAAAAAGGCTCAACACTACCATGGATAACCCAAGATTTTGCTCAAGGAACGCCATGGATCTGCTGGCTAGGAAGAAGAAGACAGAGGTCATGACCTTTTTGCCCTCTTTCCTAAGCTGTCTAAGTAATGAGTGGGGTTTTTGGGTCCAGTTTTTTATAGTTGTGGACTTTTTCCTTTGCTTTTTGTTCTGTTTCAGTGGGTGTTTGGCCATTTTTTTTTTTCGTATATAACTAAAGTTTTTTATAAAATCCCCCATTTTGGGGGTTCTAATTTAAAAATAAAAAGCACTTGCGCAGTAAAATATGACACCGGGAATCATATTGTAATTACATTATGGCAAACATAAATGTCTTTGTAATTACGCTATTGTATAATTGTCATGGTGCATAATTAATAGCACAGGTGTCCCTAAGTTAATTACACAATCGTTTTCCCAACACGACTGACGGCCCGCCATTTGATTATAGATTAAGCATCCTGTCCAATGCCAATATCTAAGTATTAATACGTCATTGAAGTTATAAACTTGAAAGTGTGAAAGGAGTATTTTGAACTCCTACGTTAAAAGTGTATAAAGCTACTGTCATAGAGTTGAACAGATTTGCTTCAATATTGAACTTAATATGTGCGCTAATCCACAATGGGTTTCAAGATTGTATGTGGTCTTTTCTGGTTCATAGATTAGTGCAGTGCAAGGCTTTAAGGCCCAAGTGTTCGACCATATATTACATCTTGACTACATTGAAGCACCTTGCAAACAGTGAGATTATTCCAAGGATACGACCATCTACGAGAGGTTTTGCGGCCATAGAAATCGCTCTACCACCGTGGATTTGACCGTAGAAAAGATCAGAGAAGCTGAAATTGCAGAATCGGAAAATTTTTAAAATTGATGGTGGGATGCACAACAAGTTTCACGCCTGTAGATGTTTCCGGCCAATTGCCAGTCCGTGGATTTAAGCAGGCAAAAGTTTATGAAAGCTTAAAACATGATCTAAAGCTGATTTGTCATCATTTTTTTCACATGACTCGCCCACATAAGCTCTCCACGGATCATTCACGAGTCAGGCTCGATTTTTGCCCGTTATCAACGTGGTTGCTAATTAAGACTTTCTTCACTTCTAGTTTGAAGCATCATACACCAGCAAAACTCTGGTTGCTAGTGTAGTAAGCAAGGATCATCATATTGCCTCAAATCTATCATAAAAGAACTAAACATATTGAGGCTGAATTGGTGCATTTATTTGTAAGTGTGAAAAATATACATTAAGACCAACTGAAAAGGAGAAAGGTAAGATCGAATGATGGCACAACCCTACGCAGATTAGAAAGTAGTCACCGAAAAATGGAAGGGTAGTACACAAATCGAATATGAAAAAAATAGTCACCATAAAGATGGCAGGGTGCTATACAAATCAGATGTGAAAAAGTGCTCCGGTAAAATGCACGGTACTATGCACATTAAATAGAGAAAGTTGTCCCCGGAAAGATGCATCGTTCTACCGACTACGTTACAAAAATCAGATATGAGAAAGTAGTCACCGGAAAGAGGCCCTGCTAACTATTTTGAATATTAAAAAGTATTCCATTCGAAAGATGGCATAGTGCTACGCAAATAAGATATGAGAAAATAGTCACCAGAAAAATGCACGGTGCTACACAAATCATATATCAAAAATTAGTCCGAAAAAATGCACAGTCTATGCAAATTAAATATGAGAAAGTAGTCACCGAAAAGATGCATAGTGCTATCGGCTACTAAAATTAAATATGATAAAATAATCACCAGCCAGATACACGATGACCCAACTTTCGCTAACATAATCATTGGTCAGACGGGTAGCAATGAGGAATAGCCGCCAGCCGTAGCAGAAGCTCTTTGATTCTTTACCAAGATCGTAGAGGCTCTGATACCATGTGAAAAATATTGAGGAAACATATTATTGAATGTGTATCTACATTATTACATTAAGACCCTATTTATAGACATTATATTAGACTTCTTTTCCAGACACCGCAATACAATCCTTTTTCTAAGTAGATTTTTGTATACTATTTTTATTTCTATTTCGATTCTAAGTAGGATGTATGTATTTATTCTTGTCCTATTCCTCTTCGTAACAGTCAGATTCTAAAACTTGATTTCCTCCACAGCCATGTGAGAAGGAAGCACAGTTGATTTGCTCACAAAGCGATGAGTGAGACTCGAGTTAATTACCTTTTCGCAGTATCGTGGATTATATCTAACTTCAACTTGAGGGGGAGTATCACAACTGTTTATAGTACCTCATTCTTAGTACTGTACCATAATTGGGTAGCATATAGTAGCAGCCTTCTTTTTTATTTCCTACGTTGGCACAGAATATATTTTTTTATATCTTGCTTATCTATTGGGATTAAGACATTCCAATCACACACAGGAACCTTTATCATCCATTGAAAGCTGGACAAGCATAAATGTGGTACCCTAATAAATATAAAGTAGAGCTAATACCTTTGACAGGAGAATCAGACCATGCATATGAGCTCGGGCTAACTGTATGGGAACCAACCCGAACCAAACTTTTCTTTCGGGATTTGCTAAGGACTCCGCACGTTTTTTTTCATGTTTATCTCTTACTCTACTCTTTGCCCAAACATCTATCTCCGATTCCAGAGTATGACAAATCCCTGCATGCAACGTACATAGTGTGTGGAACAAGAAGAGCACTACATGTTTCAACACAATAAACAGTTCTGCATCCTATTTTACGTGATATGAGAGAAGGAAAGAAAGAAAAAGACCCCTTAAAAGAAGTGTTGAGGTTAGGCGGACAAAAGGATTCTACCTATAGCAAGGAGATTGGCTTAATACTCTCGCTTACCACATTTAGGAAAGTAAAAGGAAACAGAGTCAGACGAAAGGCCCTTACCTAAATAGCAAATGTAAGATAACACATGAATATACAGGTGGAAGCAATCTTTGGCCGCAAAAGCATGGGAGTTCACTGGCTAGTAAGCCGCACAAACAGCCTACTCAGGAACAAAAAGAGACATCAGGAAAGAGGACAGTGAAACACAATGTATAAGAATACCGAATATACCAGGAAATACACAATGTGAAAGACTAAAAAACAAAGGAAAGAAACATCACAATAAAATGGACACTGTAGAGCTGGTGATCAAAACAGAAGGGGTAAATGATCAATGGAAGCAAAAAAAGTGATAAATCAATCAGTAGAAAGCAAGGAGAAGGAAAATCAAGATAATAACTAGAAAACGGCCCATTCGGAGGAGTTGGTAAACAAACAGAAAATAGAGCAACTCCAAAGGATGATGACAAAACTGAGACACAAATGACATACAGGGTATCTGACTTGTACCAAATTTAAATATGTCCACTCAAAACACCGGTTCACAAAGACAGAACTACAGAAGGAGATTATATGTCATCAAGAACTTCCGAACTTATTCCCAATCCTGAGATCATTCCCTCTAGAGTTAGAATTTTCACAAACAAGACAGATATCAAGCCATTCAGGTTCTTGAATTTCTGGACAAAACATGAGACTTTTAAAGCTTTGATTCAAGAGAACTGGAATGCTGAGTTTTGTGGATTGTTTTTCAACATAGATTGAAAAAAGTTAAAAGAGCTCTAGTGAAGTGGAGTAAGGACACTTAAAGAATTATATTTCAAGGGCAATTCGAAGAAGATCGAAGTCCTCCAAAAAGGAAAAGTTTATATAAAGTGCAAGCAAAACGCAGCAAAGATATCTACATTTGGAGGGAAAACACTGGAAACACAGGTGTTTAAAGTGGCTTCAAGATGGTGAAAGGAACAAAGTTTTCCATGCTTATTTGAATGGTAGAAGAAAGAAGCTAACACTCACAGATATTCAATGCAGAAGGGGAAAGACAGACATCAGGAGATAGTAGATGAGGCTACTAGTTTCTTTCAGAAACAATTATCAGTGGAGCATGTCAGAAGATTTTAACCTACTCAAACACATTACTAATTTGATTGATGAAGAGAAGCACATAAGGTTAGCTGAATTAACACAAAAGATGAGATTAAAATGGCAGTTTTTGAGCTGAGTGGAGAAAGTTGTAGTGGTCCTGATGGCTTTACAGGGAAGCTCTGTCAAACAGGTTGAGAAACTTCAAAAGAAGATGGACAGGATGTTCCCAAGTCCATCATATACACTATCCTGGTTTTATTACCTAAGAAGGAGAAGATAATCTTTTCAGATGTAAGATCAATAAGCCTGAACAACTTTAGCAATAAGATCTTATTCAGGGTGTTGCATGTTGATTGGTGAATCAATTACCTGGTATTATATCACCAAATCAAGCAGGTTTTGTTAAAGGAAGAAGCATTGTAGAGCATGTGTTATAACTTACGAGCAAGGGACATAAGAAAGAGGACCACAACACCTAATGTAGTGATAAAGCTTAATATGACAAAGGCATATGATAGATTATCTTGGTTGTTTATCACCAAAGTGCAATTTTGATTCTGAGAGGTGATCGTTGATATGGTTTACAGAACCTTGTCACATATCTGGATGGCTAGATATGATAAAATACCTGGAGACCTACAAACCAACACAGCACTATAAAACGACACAACGGACTTCGACAGAGGTCGGAAGCAACAAGTGCAACACAGATTAGGCCAGCAGGGGCTATCCTGGTAGAAGTTCATATGTTTTTTGCTTAAGGAATCACCACGGAGACTTGTTAAACGCTCGAGCAAAGGAACTACCAAAAAATCACCTTACATTCCTTAGGCAAATTCTGCCATTTTTAATTATTATTCATGTCATATGGGGTACAACCTTTAAATTAAAAACTTTTATAACATAAATTTTATAAACTATATTTTGGTTAGTTTGTCTTAACAACAAATAAAAAATAATGTTAATGGTGTGTTATCGGCATAGAATACATTCCAAAATAAGATCTGGAAAACGAGGTTGTTATAGAGAGGCTCACGTAATTGGCACTATAGCCACACACTTGTTGGGGGATGAATAAGAATTTTCAAAGATAGAACAAGAGGCCAAATGATATCTACGTCATTTGTATCTTGGTGTAAAAATCATAGTTGAGTAAACGGATTTTGAAAGTTTACTGTTGTACATGATATTGTCATTGGTGCGTAGTATTAAAACAGATTATTATTTTATCAAAAAAGGAAAATATTGAGGCCAATTATACTGCATAACAGAAAGGCCATTAAAAACACTCAAAAAGAACCTAATAAGATAAATTACCTTGATTCATGCCGCTGCAAGAAGTAACGCAAAGCCATAAGCCAACCAAGAACTAAGCACCAAGAACACTAAGGGAGAATCAAGTGTGCTCTAGCAAAAAAGACAATTAAGTGCACTAAATCTTATGTTAATACTGTGTCAAGCATGTTCCGCATGTGTATTAGATTAATTGACTACATCATAGTTCAAAAATTAATGCACTCAGAACTTTCCTATATACTACTTCATCCTTCCAGTTATTTTCAGTTATATAAACCAAAAATCTGAAAGAGATCACACAAAACCACGATGATGCCAAATTACTGTCTCTCATTGAGCTGCTAGAAAGCTTCCACCCCAAAAATATAGATGACGTAAAAGAGAGTTCTTGATCTTCAACATTGGTTTTCAGTTTCCTTATGTCTTTCTTAATCAAGTAATAATACTGTCTCTTATAACAATAAGCAACAACAAACTTGGATAATAAATAGTAACCCAAAAGGTAGAGAACTTCATTCATCAATATGATAATATATATCTATACGATTTTCTAAGAATGACATTAATTCTTCTATACGTCAAGGAAATTATGGGGCAGCAAAAGAGAACAAGGCTAAAGCTAGTCCCTCAAGTATTGGAAATCTTCTCAATTTCCATCCAGGCTCTCCTAAATGCTTGCTCCATTCGAATCAACATAAGTGCTACTAAAACAATATCCCACGCCCTGACCCTACTCCCCATGCCTACCCTGAATGATTGTATTCCCGAAAAACTATATTAAATGATAAGGATAAACGAAGATAAAGTAGTACAAGTAGGTTTGTCACCTACTTAAGAACGGTGTTATCAAAAGCGCGCTTAAGCCCTGAAGCAAGGCTTAAAACGTGTTGAGCACTTTGCCTCGCTTCATGTGCACTTCCGTGTCGTCTTCAAGGTTCTAAGGCAAACGTTTCCTTGCCAATGAGCCTCTTATGAAGATGTGAAATTAAGTAATTGATATTTCACTTGATCATAAATTTTTTTCAATTTTTTTGGTCATATATTAGTCATTCATGTTTATAATTATTAATCTTGGACTAACAGTAAACATTTTTCATTGAAGTCCACGCTTTGTTTCTCTTAGCGCTTAAAGCTCCCACGGACCTTAGAGATTTTTTGCGCATTTCGCCTTTGATAACACTGCCTAGAATACATGGCCAAAGTTAAGAAACCAAGTAGGTGCATCACATGCTTACCAAGTTTAAGGCCCAAACTAATAGGGCCAAAGGGATCTGTTTCTTCCACAATCTAAAATCCCCGAATCATAAATAATGGCCTCATTTGTATGACTACATCATTGGATTTATATAATAACCAGCCGTCAATGTTTGCGTTGACTAAAAATCCTCCTTCAAGAGTAACGTAATACACATGTTGATTTACATAAGGAATCATCTAACGTCTGCCTTCATATTTATTTGTGTTGGAATAGTCCCGATCTTCCAATTCTCCAGCTCAATCCAACCATATGAAAATTTGCCCAACAATGTTGGAGATTTTTGATATGACAATTCCTTTCAAGTTCCGCTTTATTCATCCAAGATATGATTCTCCAGTCGCATAGGTAACTAGATGGGCAATGGTAACGGGTTTTCTGCATGGCGTTCTTCAATCGTTAAGGTTTCAAGAGATTGAGTAGTTCATATTGGGTATGGGGTTGACTTTAGGATTCGAGGGATGTGGGGCTAATGGGGTCGTTGAAGAAGAAGTTTGGCACTAGAGCTGCATAAGGCGAAAGGCCAAGAGTGTAAATGTGGTTAGGTTTAGCATGGATAGAAGAGAGCTCCATAGCTATTGCAGAATTCTCACTAAAGGTCACCACAATCCAAAATGGTCCTTAACATAGCTATGAAGATATGACACCTGGGCCTAACTCAACCCCAAAAGGTAGCACATGAGGGGAGGATTGACCAAGTCCATATAAGGAGACCACCAGTCCATTCCCCTACCAATATGGGATTTTTATCCACTCTAACACCCCCTTCACTCTCAGGCCAAACTGGAGGGTGGACCATGAATCCAAATGGAGATGGACCTGGCCCTGTAACATGTTAACCCTAACTCGCACTTCAAAAGGTAGCTCAAAGGGAGGAAGACTTACCCAAGTCTATAAAAGGAGACCACCAGTCCATTCCCCAACCAATGTGGGACTTATACCAACTCTAACAATAGTCATTGCAGAATAATTGTATTCTTTCTCTTACTTTGTTTCTCTATTCTATTCTTAATCAAAGTTTCACTATAAAATTTCGACCTCACTGAAGAACAAAATGTGTGTGTGATTGTGATTTCGGCTAGAACCAAGCAAACATAGTACATAAAATGCCATCATATCAACATCGAAGTAACTGAACAAAATTTCTCAAAACCTGGAAGATGAAGGTAATGCCAATGATGCGTATGGCCCATTTAACAAATTGTGCGACACCAACGTCCACATTACCATCATCTGATATAACAAATTTCCGCACCAACCAATATCCAAGACCAGCTCCAGCAAGGATGATTCCGACAAGAATAAATACAGCAACCTGAAATCAAGATGAAATCCACTAAGATACACATCCATGATCTTTTTTGGTGCAAGTCACATATTTCAAAGTATAATAAACATATCAAAGCTCATGTTAATTAACATCAACCGGTTTCTTTATGAAGATCTCCCATAAAAAATCTTGCAATACACATCAAGTGCAAGGGCCCAAGAAAGTTTTATATGACCAGAGATAGAGTGCAATTTTCTTTTCCAAATGGAAAAAAAACGGTTTACCGGGAAGAAAGTCAGCATATGAAACTGAACTCCTGTACAGTAAATAGAAGTACCCATCAGGGGGAGATTGAATAAGGAATTGACTTCTCTAAAAAGAAGAGAATACTATTTCATCAGCATCTGACACTGCTTTACTTGGCTCATCTAGTAGACTGTTTTTAGCTTTTACGTGTCCAGAGGGATAAATCATTTAGCTTTTGCAAGTGCTACTACTCCTATGTTTTTGGTAGTTAGCGATAATATGATGTTCTTTCGCTCGTGGATAGACAATAAATGTCTGAAAAGAGCGTAGTCCAGTGAAATCAAGAGATTCCAGAATCTCTCTTTCCTGATCAAGAATAAGAATTAGCCAGCAAGGTCTTCCTTATAATACGTGCATGCAAGAGATTTTGTTTAGTGTAAGGAGCAAGGCAGAAGTCATAAATGAAATCGAACACCCTGTTTCATTCTTTGTTCGTTGATGATACATGAACTAGTTNCGGATATCTATCCGATATGAGTGTATCCAATACGTAGTTATTCTTGACAAATAATGCAAAGCAATACCTATTTTTTTAATTAGCACTCCTCCAATATGGGTACTCTGCGACAACCCCAGTTTCTAAGGCATCATTTATTGGCAGGTTATTTATCATCTCAATCGGCAACACTGAATATACTGACTCCCGCCCAAATACGGGCCGCACATTTTGACTTCAACAATTAGTGTTGACCAATTTTGGCTTGAACAAAGCAATAACATAATTACTACCCAAAAATAAAATGATACTTCAACATGTCCAGTGTGCTTTTCCGTAATAGTTTCACTACAAATATCAGAATTACCACAACCCAAAATTGCACTCAAAATTTTACTGATCTTCACTTCCAAATGTTAATTTTCTTATTTATAAAGTGTAATTTCACATTCGCAAACTTTAGTTTCATACCGTAAACATGGGGCCAGATGTCTCAACCCTCCTACACACAAAAGTCTCAGTTTATAAATGTGAGGCCAAGTATACACTAAAATGCTTAATAGATTGAAAGGTTTTACAAACACTATGAACAGAATTTG
The DNA here is from genome assembly GCA_027704765.1 of Solanum habrochaites. NCBI lineage: Eukaryota > Viridiplantae > Streptophyta > Magnoliopsida > Solanales > Solanaceae > Solanum > Solanum habrochaites. The sequence goes on along the minus strand of JAKWJA010002489.1, from coordinate 60,067,042 downwards.
AGGTAGCAAGCAGTCCTTAGCACATATGTATTATAAAATCTATTGCCTTTACAACAGCCATGGTGTTCTATCTGTTCTTCACATGATCTTGTATTGTTGTAGGACTAGGATCAGTTGTCCATACAGTCATGTACTCCATATAAGATGTTCAGACGATTAGAAAAAGCCCATCCCTTTATTAACCCTGTAGGTTCACAACACAAATAAACGGCAGTGAGACCTAATAGTAGCCAAAAACATAACTTGCCATGGTAATTTAGAGGACGTAGGATCCCAGAAAAAAAACATTAGCAAGCTCCCTATTCCAGCCAAATGACATGACGCCACAAAGTAACAAGACGAGATAAAAAAGAAACCGTCTAGGGATTAACACATGGGTCAACTGTTTAAATAAACATCCTATTTATTGCAAACGAGAGAGACATACAGATTTGTTGGGAACTCTCTCACTTAGCACCAAAGTTTGAGATGATGGAATTTATCAGCATAGAGATTGATGCACAAAACTATGATCCTGCTCCACGCTAAATAGATTACAGATGGAAGATAACTTAACGAACCTCAGCAACAAGCAAATTTAATCACTGCTTTGAAAATGAATTGTTTGGACTAAAGATCTAAACACTGATACCATAGATAGTCAGTTTTTAAATAATTTTCCTTTCCAGTTGGAAGCGAATTTCATACCCCTGTAAAAGAAGGCCAATGTAAACATCACCAGATGTTCTTAGGAACTATTAAGAGAATCAGTCAGAAAGGAATTGTATAAGCTAGTTAATTTCTTTCCAATGTCAATCTGATAAACCGTGTGATTACAAACGTACAGATCTTGCTACAGATCTTGTAGCTCAATGTCCATGTTTTCCCTCTTTAACTCCACACCCCCACCCACCCCACCCCAAAAAATTACATATTGACGTCTATCCCCCCTAGATAAATGGTTATCATATTCCATGCAATATTTGTGTTGTATAACCTTGGTTCTTGTCAGGTTGTTATTCCATAATAAATAACTTGTGCTTTTGTACCTCCTGCAGTACTTTTCTTTCTCTAATCATTATCAACACGTTCGTATGGTGGGCCCACTTCACAACAAATGGTAAGTCAATTTTTCATTTCTTAATTATGGCTCGATTGCTGTCCCCCTTTGTTTGTGTGCAAGTGGGGAGGAGGCGGGGAAGTCTATAATTGAAAATTAGATACATTTATTTTTATATGTGTAACTGATGTTAAATCATTTTATAGATTGAGCAACATCCAGTCTACTTCTAGCAAATATCCACATGGGTGGTGTGTTGTCTACAATTCACTAGTGATGTACAGAAAACTATGGTTGAATGGTATTCTATAGTATGGAGAACAGAATGTATTTCATTTCGGGAGAAAATCATATGATCTAACTAGTGTAGCACTGATTCAGAGATAAAAATTGAGTGGGTTGTGCATAGCAAAAACTTAATACAAGGACACTTATACCAAGGACAACAATCAGCAGGAAGATTCTCCTATCGATATGCCAGTCAATGCGAAGGGTGTCAAAGAACCAGGGTAATGCCCTCAAAAAGAGAAACATGGACCAAACCTTGCAAGTTTTTTTTACTCTCAGAAGTTCAATCACTATGACCGTTATTTGAGTGGTGGTCGCAGTAGAGAAACATAGAAGGTCAGCTACTATTATGCCCGAGAATACATTAAATGTAGGTTGAATTGTGTAGCAACAAAAAGGAAGGTGTCACTACTAAAAGAACATTTTTACATGTGAGAGAACACTACTACAGTGAAAAGCAGAGTATTGAAGGATTAATATTGAGGGGCTGGCTAAAAGAATACGGAAAGATCAAATGACTTACAGATGATGCAGTTCAACTGACAACCCCATCAGTCAAAGGAGCTACTACTCCTTCAAAATCAGATCTCTGAGCAGATGCTAGTTGGAAGATTCATTGGCGACTATGAAAACTCCAACTCATAATGAAGTGTCTAGATGGATTTGCAGCACACAGAAAGATGCTAATTCTGTTCAGATGAATGACATGGATGGTTTCAAATTTCTGCTTAAGTTTATGATGAGGAAGATGGTGGAAAATTTGGTTGTTGGTGAAATGAAGATGGCAATGAAGCACCTGGGAATTAATTGGGTTAAAAAACCAACGCAAGATGAATTTGACTAATAAAATCTGTTAGCCAGAATTTTAGGGCTACCATATCATTTACGGAACAGAAAATCATAAAGGATATAAGAATTGCAGTGGCTGACTCGAAACAGAGGAAGAAACAGAACCCAAGAACCATCTGTGATGGGCTTTGAATTGATAAATTGTATAGTTAATGATAAGTTGGTAGCTTATGGGCTCAAAAGGTTCAACCAATTGATAAGTAGGCAGTTAATGGGCAGCAAGATTACTAAGGACCATGGAAAGGGTTGAGGGTTGTAGGTTGTGTGTGGAGACTTCAACATAACCAGTTTCTACCGAAAAGCAAGTGGGGCTGAATCTCTGAATCCATGTCTGATTTCTCATATATTATAAATGACTTAGAGTGGTAGATATCCTTTATTTGGGGATCTTATACATGGATGAGCAAATATAATAGACTCAGTTCCTCAAGAATTGTTGACAGGTTTCTTTGATTCTACTAACGGAGAACAAAATTCAAAAGCATCAACCAATCCATCCTTCCTAGAGATAGATGGCATCTATCACGGTTCATACCCATGAGAATCTACAAACAAAGAAACAAACAAACAAAAAAGAAAATACAACTAAGCTCAAGATACTTCTTGTGCCAGGAGAGGTAGAAGACAACAAAAATTTTCATTGTAAAGTGACATGACATTTAGAGCAACTTTGTTTGAGCATGACTGCCAGAATCTACTATGGATATGCTGAAATGCTGGAACAAAATGGAAGGTAGTGAAAGCCAAGAAGTGGTGGAAATCAATATATGGTGGACGGTATCGAAAGAGAGAAATGCAAGGTGATTTGAAGACAAGAATATCTCTACACACAGACTTAGATGAACGCGTAATGTCTTCTTCATTTGATGTAAGAGAACCTTGTAGAGGATGCTGATCTCTAGTAGATATTATGAAATTCTACTAGAACTTGTTCTTTTTAGGGGAACTGTAAATACAGTTTCTAACATTTCCTTCATGATGATGATATATTGTTCCCTTTACCATTAAGGGAAAAAAAGTACACCTGACATCCCCCATGGTTATTTTAAAAGAGGAATAAAAATAGACCTACACCAAAAAGTCATCAATCTCCTTAACCACAACAAGACAGTACAAGGACAATTCATACGTATCACAAGTTAAGGAAAATTCAGTAGGCTGAAGGACCTGAACCAGTATTGAAGAATATGAACTACAAGCAGAAAAGAAAAACAAAAACTAGATTTAGATTTCCGACTTATGACTGAATAAAGTTCATTCACTTACCAAGCGAACAATGCCGTAAATTAAACCCACTTAAGGTTTCTTTACTGGCAGATCTAATGTTGACATTCTACAGTAACTCCTCTTCTAATATTTGTTTTTGAAAAAAAGTAACAGCTCTCCTCTACTAATATTCTTTTCAGATACTAAAGAAGAAGGTTTTTGTTAGTTCTGCAAAGTGAAGCCAAGGCTTCTCCTTTTGTGTAAGCTTGAAACCTATAAGAGCCAGTGAGTTCGTTTTTGCTTATTGGATCAAATAAAGCCAGCGAGCTTTCATGACACAACTTTCCAGTTAGAACCTTTCTGCACAATTTCCTTATAATTTGAGATCACACTAGATTTACACAACTAAAAACCTTGGAGAGATTAGCAGCTTTCTATCTACATCAGTTTCAATCTTTTTTTAAAAAATGGTAATGTCCAAAAAGATTATTTAAGGCTTCAATTGGAATAGAAGTATTTAACTCTAGGAAAGAATGTAAAGAAAAGAAAGATGAGAGATATAACCACATCAATTGAAAAACCCATCAATTAAACACAGTTTTCTGAAAAATTGGATAATGTTGGTTAGCCACTTATACCAATATATAAGGTATAACAATATCCATTATAGTGGTAGCTATTGGTCTGGAAGTTTTTTGGCTTGCAAAGGCATTGGTAGTTTATACACGAGCAGCTAAAATTGAGAGTTATAGGGCCATAAGGCCAACATATACACAGAAACAGCTCTAAGACCCCTACATGAAACGGGTATAAAGTAATAAATTGAGCAGCAAATAGAGACCGTTATCCACACAAGCCTCAATGTAGCATATATAAATAGCAAAAGACCTAAACTATTGATGCATACATACAAAGTGATGACGGAAGAAAAACCACTCACACGTAAGATGAATAACTTTACCTGGAATAGAAGGACAATGATGACAAGACAAAACTCCAATAGCCATTGAACTGCTGTAGTAAAATGGACCCACTACTTACACTAGGTGCCACAAGCACAAGCATTTACCAAATGCAAGAAACACAGACGCCATCTTTGTAAATCTGCATATCATAAAAAGGAAGGTAACTAAGCAGTAGACAAAACAAGAAGGAAACAGATTCACAGATACCAAAAAGTCCCAATCATAACAACGCATCTGTCCAAACCTTTCAATTACAAGTAACAGCAACCAGAAAGACCATCAACAAGCTTCACATCAAGAATTCTATCCTCGTAATGGGGACCATGACGGAGTTCCAATGGCCCCTCTGTAAATTCTTCCAGCATCCTGTTCACACTGCACAACCAAGGAGAAGAATTCCTCTGCAGATAGAAATCCCTGAGTCAAATATCCCAATGGAGAAGACTAAATCATGTTCACAAAGAACTTGAGTATAGAGGCATTCTCTACTTACTTGTGAACAGCATATCTTTGTAATTTTCCCAGCAATCATCTGGAATTACTGCTGATGGGCCCAACTAACTAGATATGCACTAGAATAAATGCAAGTCTGCCATCTGATAGACGGGTTCGGTGATTTTGATGTGGGGAAAGCGTTCAATCAATACATCTCTTTAGACAAAGGGTCTGGTCACAATTTGTAATTTGGAGTCACATCCAGTATCTGATTTTCAATTTAAACACCTGTGATGTCAAAACACTAAGTTGAGTTAATGCACGATTGAGTCAACCTACCAAGATAGTATCTCCTCGATAAACTAACGGAGCACATCTGACCATTTTTCATATCAAGGAATCATCATCTTGAGAAAAAGCTATGTTATGCAGATCTGACCAGAAATTAAATGTATTTCAAGTGTTGCGCTTTTATTTTGCCCCCAGGAAATTGGAGTATCTTCAAAACCGTTAAAAGCTTTTCTTCTAGATGTTCTTGTCCCAGGTGTTAAAGATGCAAACACCGGTCTGTTATGGTCCACGGGTTTAGGATCTCATTATGTGGACAGCTTGCAATATGAATTCTGAGAGTTTATCCTTAACGATCTATGGTGTGGTCGTTAATAGAACCTGCATCTCTTGAGTTAAAGTACACTCAAAACCTGAAATTAATTTTCTGCTTACATTTCCTGGGACAACCAGAAGTTAAAACATCCACACATAACAGATACTACCCCTACAAACAGGACATGACCTCCTAACATAACTGAAGAAGCGAAATTTAAAACTGTCACTAAAATACTGATACACTAAAAACGAATAAACTATTGTTTACTGCTAAAAAGAAATACTAATATTGTAAAACTATGTGATGACTAAAGAAGATAACATGGTCTTTATAAAATCTTGTTGACTCTTACTTGACAAATCTTTATGGACTAAATCGTTTTGTGATGATGTTATAGTATGTCATTGTCATGCTTTCAATAATGAATTGAAACATTGAGAAGTTTGTGACAATGTTATTTCTTAATGGTATTTGTTCTAAGAGAATTCCACAATTATAATTCCTTGATTCTAGCTTTTCTCCTTCTCAAATTCTTTTTGAAAGTTGCATCACAAGTAATCTTTTTCTTTGCTTGATCACTACTGCTAACCCTGCACTTTTTTATTCTCCTTGAGCCAAGGGTCATTGAGAAAACTCCTGCCCCATCACGATAGGGATTTTTTAGGTACAGCTGGTTACACGCGTACCTCCGCAAATCCACGCATTTGGGATTAATATGGGTTTGTTTGGTGCGGGTAATCAGTCTACTTCTCACTCCCACACGCCCAGGAGGCCACCTCCCACTTTACTACAAGAGGCCGCGAGAAAAGGATGGGAGAGCGGAAGATAGGAGAATATATATATATATATAGTATATAATATAATATATATTATATAAAAATTTTTTAAAAGGAAGTCCCCCTCTATGTGGCCTGGTGTGTAGCGTGATTGAATAGGTATTATGCTGTGTCTTCCTGCAGAATGCATCAATAACAAGCCAAAAGTGAAGCACAACGACCGAGCAATTTATGTGGACCCTCATACGATTCCTTCCATCAATATTTTTCTCTACATTTTTTTGGTTTAGATATTTTTCCTCTACATAATTTAGTTATGATTTTATTGGATGAATGCTAACATTTTGGTAATATTAACGCATGTACTAAACAATTATAAAAAGATCGTTCTAACTACTTTCTACTTTACCATAATGTCGAACACCTCAAAAATATCTCGGTGTTTCAAAATCACTCATAATGTACACATAATGAATAAAAACTAAGCCACAACAATTCAATCTTCAACTTCTTAATACATTTGCATATCTCCTCAAAATCTCAGAGTCCATCATTAAATATGTTCGGGACAATCCTCTATCTCTCCTTCAGCCTAGACACATACCTTTTCTGCCCCAACACTTGGGTACCTCCTTCTTTTGCCCTTGGCTGGAGTTCTACCCACGCATTACTACTCCCAGTTGATCAAAATTTCCGATCTTTGCAATGTAAACAAAAAAGATAGTTTGCTGACTTGCTTTTCCCCCACACAAAAGCTCGAGAACATAATGAAGTCGCTACTTCTCAATTCTGCCTGTGTTAACCAGCCTCTTTTCGCCACAAGTCCAGTTGGAAGCAAGCTACGTTAATCGTAATCTTCTCCATTCCAGATCATTTCCTGGTCAGCAATCCCACTTACGTGGTGTGACTTAGTATAGTTACTATATGCTTCATCACTTTATTTTTCCATTTTCCCGGTATTTCCTTGTGATAGCAACCCATACAAATACTCCAGATGTACACCGCAAATCTGGTGTGTGTTCTTATAGAATCAGCGTTTCTTACCAATCACTTTAAGAGTCTCCTAAAGGTTAGTCAACTGTTTAGAATAAACTTCAGCTCACTATTGCCCTCGTAGTTGTTGGCACTACGTTGTAAATGTCTAGAAAGTTCGTATCACAACCCTTGTCCCATCCACTTATCCTTCCAAAATTATTCACACTTATTCCCTACTAAACCTTGATTTACTTACGCGTTTTGGCCACAGATTTCTAATGGATACTCACCACACTGCATCCATCAGGATTTATTTTACTGTATTGGTGGTCCAATTTCCTTTTTCCCCCCATTTTTCTTCTAATTACTACTTTCGCATTAAGGATTTTTCACTTTCTGTGAAGGTCAAATCTCGCATAGTAATTCACACAAACTTTGGCCTGCTGCTTTCAAAGTTCCTGATTCCCGTTCCCTTCTTTCTTGGGTTAATGTCAAAGATATCACTTTGACTGAGCAATCTCTTTCTCTATCATCATTACTCTGCCCACACAGAGAAGTTTCCTTAGTTCATTTGTTATCCTATCCACCACTAGTAGAATTGGGAATATATAGACATCATTGAAAGTTTGAGAGCATCCAAAACACTTTAAGGAGTGTGCAAATCTAACCCCAAGACATAGGTGTGCATTTTTCCAATTGTGACAGCTCTTTGGCATTTCTCCATTCTCCATTCATTATCACCCCTTTGATTTTTGCTCTTGCTCCAAAGGCATGCCCAAAAAATAATATTATTCTCCCACTTTGCCTCCCCCAAAATATCAGCTTATCATATGAACTCTCCACAACATTTTACTTACTGGTATCCTTAGTTTCATGTGGCAACTTCACCCCGTGCATCCTTTGGTTGTGAGCCCCGCCTAAGGTAGGCACGAAGGGAATTGCGTAGCTCTAAATCTGCCTCGCCTTTCAGATGTTGAACCCTTCTGTTGATCACCCTTGGAATACAATCTGACTTCTAAGTGTAGCTGCAAGCCCTGAAATGGCCTCACATAAGACGAAATAACCCTCACAAAAATCGGAGTTGATCCTCTAATCATTACAGCATACTTTTTTAATGAGTTTTATTTCCATGTTTGTTGTCTTATCTGGATGTTTTTTTTTTCGATTGAAGGACAGCTAACACCTGATAGTGGCAACGACACTCCATGACAGTCAATGAATGTATCTGGAGTTTCAAATTTTAAATAAAAGTGACACAAAAGTGAGTTGAATCAAGTGGTTGTTAATGCATTAAGTTTGGAAACCACTTTACGGAGCTCATACACAAATTGGGGCCTATTAGAGAAGATTTGAGCTGATATCCATAAATCCGCCACTGAAGAGCTCTGAAAGCTAAATTAGAATCCAGAGTGCTACAAATGTGAATCGTGTTCATGTGACTACATATCAAAAAGAAGCAAAACTTCGAGCGCTCATACTAAAAGGGTGACTCTGTCAGAGAAGATCTGAGTTACTCGGATAAGAAAAATTTCCAGTCTCATTAAGAACGATGACATCTGTAAATTTTCATGTTTCTGTGCCCTTGGAGAGTGAAGGATTGAGCTGAGCATTGAAACATTGCAGAAAATTCGGTACACAACCAGTTTTAGCAGCTCCACGACTTGGTGCCCAGAAAGTTTGTTAACTTCTGGCCACAAACCACAGAACCACGCAACTTTGTCTCCACGAAGTTCGTTCATTCCAACGAAGTTGCTGGCCTAATTTTCATTGAAATTGTACTTGAAAAATTTGAAATGAGATTTTCAGAACGGAAGCGAGAAGCTGAAACACCGGCAGCCATTGAAGCCTTGTCTAAAAAGCTTGAGTTTGAATTTTTTGATTCTTGCCACAAACGTGCTCCGTTTTAGTGGTGCATATCTCAAAAGGACTGGCACTCAAGAGGAGTTTCATACCTAAATTTGGTGGATTTGGAAGATATCTGGTGATTTTGCATCATTTATTAGAGCAGCTATACGAAAAAATGTAATTAACAACACCTGGAAAAAAAACTTCTTAGACTGTATGATGAGAAATAACCAACTTATTTACGTTTCCTTGCCATTTTTCTTTAGAGTTCTTTAGCTTGATTATATGAATCCTACTTGCATTAATCCTTGTCTATTTGTGTCTATAGTTCCTGTCATTCCAATGTCTTTGAAGCGTTTTCTTTTTGACTTTGTGGTAACTATTTGATACAAGTATGTTAGGTATTAGATTGTCCGTTCTTCTTAAAACAAACTTCATTCTCCTCCCAAAGGTTGGTTTGAGGCTGGTGACAAGTGAATGGGGGGGGGGGATAGAAGCAAGAACGGAAAAAAATAACAAGTAATTTTGTAGACAAAAGGGAAAATTTCTCTTCCACCTACTTCTCTTATCCTCATCAAGGAATTTTGGGCACTTACTCTAAATCCCATAAAAATGGTTGAGATAGGGGCAAGGGATGGCCGCTCTATGAAAAAAAGGAGAGAGTGCGGATGAAGTAAGAGAGGTCGCCACAAAACGCATCAACTCTTCTTCTTTGTTATTACACAGACTCCTTAAAAACGACCTACACTTAATGAAACGACCAGTATGGTGTCTCCTCCTTGATATCATGACTTGACCATGCTTGAAATTATGGGATTGGGAGCTTTGCCCCAAGGTAAAGAAAATCTTTTGAACCTTGAAGTACAATTAGTTAACTGACACACGAATATTTTGAATGAACAAAGTTTGAAGGATAGCTTGTATTACATGTGAGCTTACAGAGGGCATCCTCTAGTTTCTCCTAACTCAAGAAATAAATGTGATCCATATTCATTAATAAATATGCAATATATGTACACATAACAGGCAGTCCTTTCAATACTGTTCAATCAATGAAGACAATACAATCTCCAATGTCCATCAAATATATCTCATGACCTCTTTCCATTATAACCCTTAAGATAGAGAAGGTTTTTTAGTCACAAAAATTGTCCGCTACTTTGTTCGGCTTCTCAAAACGCAACATTGACTACTATTTTCAATGGTATATTGAACGCCTATAATTTTGATGAAGTATTTGTGAGTGTTTAATTGTCAAAGGAGAAAATTGGGATGCCTCCCAATCAATATATTACACAAGAAGAATTGTAAGAAGAAAGTGATAAATTGAAAAAAAAAAAAAAGAGGAATAGGGGGAAATAGAGTACCTTGAGAGCAGCCCAACGTGAGTAGTTGAAAGAAACAGCGATATGCACAAGAGTACAGGAAGAAGAAAAGCACTGCTGCCGAAGAATAAGAGAACGCCCATTTGAAATGGATCCACTTCCCAAACTCCGTTTCTTCCTCTCCTCTTCGTCTTCTCTCTTCCCTCTTCAGTTTGAAATGAAAAAAGAATTCAAAGGCGGTACTGCCTCGACAAGACGCAAACCAATGAACTTCCTCTTACTCCTAGGACCCCGTTTTTGGTCATATATTTTTAAATAAAAATTTGGGCAAATATGATTTTGTTCATATCACTTTGTTGTTATTACTAAATATTTTTAATAGATATTTATTTTTTAAAATATTAGGAAAAAAACTTGTGTTAAATTTTTATTATTGGAAGCTTTTGAAAAATCAAATTTTGTATTAAACTTTTATTTTTTTATAAAAGACCTCTAATGTTATGTTTGTCTTTGTTTATATTTTTTTCAGTAACAATAATCAGCGATGGAATTATTCAATGAATATGAAAGTGATGAGACTGTTGCGGATGAAAAATTATCACCGACGTTTGGTAACAAAGTCATTAGTTTTTGCTACTTTCATCACGATGTATTGAATGGTGGTGTTGTACTAGCTTCGGAATACACATTGCTCCATCTCGTAGAACTACTTTTAATTGTAATAAATTAGTGCCGATACTGAGCCCATATTTTGTGATAACCCGTCTCGTAGACTACTGTTATTGTATAGTAATTAGTGCCTACATGAGCCCATATTTTGATACCCCTCCATATTTAATGGATTGGATGATTGACTTTGCTACTGGGTAAAGATAGTTTGTACTCATATTCACCCATAAAAATATGAATAATATGGTAAACTATGGTGAAATTGAATTAGTCAAATGGGTTAACTTCTGACTTTATTCACTCAAAATTCATGATATCACTAATATAAATTGTAACCTTCCTTTCTATTTCTTCTATAGAACTAAGTTTTTTTCTCTATAATGGACAAGGTGAAGTCTAAAATGTATGGTTTTTTTGTTAATTATAATTGTATTATTATTTTGTTCAGTTTTATATAAGATGATAAATAATGAGTGTACAATAAGCAAATTGTGTATTCTATGGACATTGCTTAAGCCTTAAGGCATTAATCATGTTAAGTTATGCAAGTATTCATTTATTAACTTTGACTTTTACAATATTTTTCTTATCATTACTAAATTTGTTTATCTTGAAATTTTGGATTTTTTTTTACTTTTATGATACATAAAACTAAATGAAGTTTTTTCCAATATTTTTTTCATCTAAAAAAAGACTAAAATGTTGATATTATTACGCATATGGATAAATATGGTAGACTTAAGATCAATGAGCCCCTAAAAGTTTTTTGTATATACACTTACACACGTTAACAGAACTTTATTTCCTATAGAACACTCCAATCTTAAAAATAAGTTTATTGAACATTTTTTTCTAACACTTAGGCATCATTTGTTTCCATTAACATTAAGATGTTAAATCTTAATATACCACTGATGTAAGATGTTTAATCTTAATATACATCTGTATTAAGATCATGATGTTTTTGATCCGAATACCATTTGAATATAAGATATGTTCTTTAAATCTGAACATAAAATAATTAATGTTATTTGTTTTCATATTGAATGTGGAACGTAAAATATTGAACATTATATTACTAAAATATTATAAAAAAATTTATTTCAAACAAATATATCACTTTTGATTAAAAAATTCTAAAGTTTTAATAATATGCATTCGAAGTATTACCGTTTTCATCAAAAACCTTGATAACACAATACAAACACCAAAAACATTATTCAACCAGTGTTCTTTGTACGCACATCAATACAACAAAATTTTAATACAAATAAAAATACTTTCAAATGATTTATGAAACTTGTCAGTTGGGAAAAAATGATGTTTTGATTAAGACAGTGAGAAGGAAATTTTAGTTAGAGATAAAATCATGCTCAAAGCAAGAAACTATAATTTTATTATTTGATGAACTTATCAAATTAATCTGAATTTTGTTAAGAGTCTCCTGCAATCTTGATTCCGTTCAATAACTGCTTCAACCCATTAAGAGGTTTTCTAAAAATAAAACAAAGAACTTAATGGGTTGAATCTGAAATCATATTGGTTCGAACCTAAAAATCAAACTACTTTAATGGCTGAATCTAAATGATTAAATATACAAACATCCATTAAGTTCAAACAAATGAGGTCTTATCCAAAAAGAAAAGTCATGTAATACGTGTGCATTGAATGTGACAAAATAACAAATCAAATGAAGACACATGATACTTAAATCTAAATTTACAAAAATAAATTTTGTATCAAACAAAATCCTAAAAGAAAAACTTTAAACTTAAAAAATAAAAATAAATTATACACCCCTACTAACACCCACTCAACCTTTTCATTCTTATTTCTTCTTTTCCCCGAACTTTTACATTTGTCCACCATTGTTAACCCATTTAGAAAAATTGAGCTTAACCTATTGTACTTAATACATACATTTTATTTTTCTTTGTGGCCTTCTTTCTTATTTTATTAAAAAACATCTATTCTTTCTTTCTTCGTTTGTTATTTTAATTTTAAATGTATTTCTTTTATTTTATTCGTAAGGAAGAAGGGGTTTTGAGTTATGCAGTGTGCGTTGGAAGAGGGAAAAGAACGAGAAAAATATTTGAATAATGCTCTTTTTTTCAACAAGAACATAGATTGTCTCCATTTTTTTTATACCAAATATATATAATAAATCTCCACTTTATCCATAAAGAAATCAATGATCTCCATCTTTTCTGGAAAACTACGCATAAGTAAGATAATAATAAGAAATTAAAATTTATTGATATGTGATCACCTAATATTTCACTCTTTCAGGTGATTGTTATAATTTGCATGCATATTAATAAAATTTTACATAAATAATAATAGCATGATCATAAGTATATCAAATGCGCTTGACGTGGTGTTATCTAACATTTTATGATATCCAAATTTATATTTATGTTACGCGAACTTTTACAAACTTGGGATACTATTCATAAGCGTTGTACATCTTTTAAATCCGTCAGGAATTTCATATAATATTTATTGTAGCTAAATTGATATCATTCATCATGCGTATACTATTTTTCATATATTGTCACACTAATGAAACTTCATTCACATCTATCTTAGGAGATACATCTCCGTACAATAATGTCAGGATTTTTGCAAAAAGTTTTTTATTTTTTAATAGACAAGCCTTAAATTTATATTTTAAACGATTTTATTAATACAACATATTCGTTGTTACCACCCCACTGACATTATTTTTGATATATTAAATAACTCCAAAATATCACTTTTACAATTGAAGATAATTTACTTGAATTTATTTTTCTTTTCTTGGCCAGACAATTTATCTTTCCTTTCGATAAATTTAATATAAAGATCCTCGTCACGATTTCTAATTTGAGTGCTAAATTATATTAAAGAAATCATCGGACGATTTAATTTGCATATCGATCTAATTTGGCATAACAATCAAACTCTAATTTATTGTTTTTTTTTATCAGTACCTGAATCGTTGTCCAAAATGTTAATAAAGTGTTATGTCATGTGCTTTACCTCCACCCCATTATTTACCAATTATCATTTGATCCTCTTCTTCTTTAAGTATTAGCATCTTTCGAATAGATGAATCTATCACGCTTCAGGCATTTCATAAATTATATTTTTCAATGATTTTTCTTTGGAGCAATTAGGACTAAATTTTATCATATGATCAGCGAATATGCCTGACAATTGACTTAAGTTATATTTTCAACGAAGATCATATCAATGATACGTTATTATACATAAACTTATTTTTAAGTTGCTTATTATCTCCTCCTAATGTTAGAGAATCTAACATTCACCTAACTTTATATGGGAACTCATCTTTTTGCATTTGTATAGTGTGGAGCAATTGAATAATATTATCACACATTTAAATCCTCTACACCCGACCAATTATGATAGGGTCCTTGTTAGATTGATGCATCCACGTAAGGTGTTATACTTTAAATTACACATCTCACTATCAAATTTCTTATAATAGATTTTATTCCGAAGCAATGGTTTAGCTATATTGAGACATATAACTTTTGCTTAAGAAACCACTGTATATTAACCAACATTATCAATATATTTTATAATTTGAAATGTGCTCTTAGATTTACCAACTCGACAAACAACCTTGCAAAAATCAAATTGCAAGTTGATAATAAAGCCCCATGTGACCATAGACATAGATGCTCTATATAATAACAAAATGATTCCACATGGCAGTGAACGACCTCATAGTCAACCTTTTTTATACTTCAAAATTTCATGAAATATAAATCTCAACCTTAGCTTGTAAACAATAATTTATCATGATAACAAACAACTCCAAGAATTCTTAAGAATTTTATTATTTCTTCAATATTATAACCACATTAAGTCTCATTTATTTTTGTATCAATTGGAATCGGTGGGTCATCAACCGATCAATGTCAACTGATATTTTATTTTAGTAAACTTCTAATTCATTGTGCAGTGATTTCATCGTCATAACCCATATTATTACTACAAATCATATGAAATAGATATCGTTCAACATTTAGATCCACTTTAATGTAGTAAGATGAAGATCTTAAAGCTTTCATATTTATAGTCTAAATAATTTTTTTCTTTGACTATTTCCTTTGAAACTTAAAAAGTTTCTTTCAAGACTTACTATATTTCAATATCATGAACAATTTTTATTCTTTGGTAGTAGCACAAGAGTTCACCAAGCTCATAACTAATATTTGTACTACCACATATTTCATAATATTATTTTTGTGTGGTAAACATCTCTTTCAAGGAGAAACTTATATCATTATTGTCATGGTTCAAAATTATTCAAGTAAACCTCTATTCTTGATTTATCTTTTGTTATTAGTATCGTCCTTTCTTTTGTTTGTATCTTAAAATATTACTGTTTGACTTACAAAGATACAGAAGCATGACTTTCTTTTGTGGTCAACTATTACATTTGCTCTTTGCAATTCGATAGTCTATTAACAAATGTACGCACAATATTTGTTGATATACAAAATTCCAAGTACGTACCAATGACCATTTATATCAACTAAAAATTTCTGTTATTTCTCTCTAGTCTCCCATAATGGTGAGTTATGCGTATCTAAAAAAATCATATATGAGTATATCCTTATTTATAATTTTCATCATCTCTTGGCATATTCATTTTTTATGATATTTATCACAAGTCACATTCTCTTCAAGGAATTGACTATAATCATATATTCATGCTTCATAATTATTCTTTTATTTAGAAGTTCATTATCATGTTTTGAAATTTATCATATTCATGTGACACACCTTGAAATCACTTTTGAAAGTCAAGTTTGTCACCACTTTTTCACCATTTTATTTGATGGGGGATGTTATAACCCTTATTAATTATTAGGTCTCATAAGAAACATGATTCTAATGACATTTCATATCATTGATGACAAAGATACCTGCACTCTTCGAATGACCATTTTAGAACCATAATGTTCTTTCTTGTATAATTCACTATATTAGTATTATTATTTTGTCCCTAGTCATGTCCGTATTCATATGTCCAATCATAAACTAATCCTTGTCATCTTTCAAAGTTTTTCATTGTATTGTTATCACTTCTTTAAATGAATGGAGGGCATCTACATTGGGACATACTACACAATTTTTTAGGCAAGAGCTATGATTTGTTCAAATCATCATTATACACAGATATATTGTATTGAGAACTTTAACCATGTCTTATTCATAACAAAATCGTATTAGGCCCAAATGTAAAGGTACATGACCCAAAACTTATCATCTAATGCAATCGAAACTTTGATATCGATGTTTTCATCCCTTTGATGCGGTGAATTTGAATCCACGCCGTTACCCACACTCAATGACATCATCTATAGTTTCAAAATAAGATTCATTTGCTCTGAACTTCTAAAAAAAAATTTTTTGTTACTTTGTTATTTATAGCAACAAATAATTTAGCATATAACACTTTCAAATATCATATACAAATTATTCATTATTGAAATAGATTTGACCCGCATAGGTGGCTAGAATCCTATTTTTAATGAAAGTGGTGAATCAATTCAATTTTTGAAACACTAAGAAATTTATTTCAACATTAATTTCTAATTGTCAAATACGAAATTCTTTTTCTGAATTGCCATTCAAAGATAAAATAACTATAGGTCAACTTAATCGTCATATAAATAAAATGATATCTCAAATAAATTCAACTTATAAGGATAAATATTTGGCTCATTATATTATTTTATCTATTTCCATGATTTTCACGATATATCCAACCTTTTTTTGAAATTGTAATATTATTACTTAAAAATTGCTATACTAATTCATAATAAAATCCTGCTAACGTGTCCAAGATAAAAATCATGCAAATACATATTTATTAATAGGACGAAAACTTAATATGTCAATCCCTTTTGAAACAGATTGTAAAAGGCAAGAGTCCTTCTGAGTAAGGGTGTTCAAAACCCCAAAACCGACCAATAAACCTGAACGATAAATGGTATTGGGTTATTGTTACTGGGTTCTTGGGTTATTGATTTTAATGGTTTAGAAAAAATAATTATTGGGTTATTGGGGGGCGTCGGTTCCGTTTTTCCCTATTTGGTTTAGATGGGTAACCGATAACCAATAAGACGATATTTATTTACTACTTTAACCCCTTTTTTTCTTTCTCAATATTAAATTACATAATTTAATACATAATAATTCAATATTAGCTTTTCAGGCTATGTGGATTTTTTGTTAGGAAATTGGGAGAACTTTGTTGATCTAGTAGCTGACCTTATATGTTTCTGTACGCGACCACACCTCAAAATAACGGTAATAGTGATGAACTTCTGAAGAGGTAAAAAAAAAACTTGCAAGGTTGGTCCATTTGTTTCTCTCTTTGAGGGCCTTTACACTGTTTCTTTGACACCTCTTCGGCATTGAATGGCATATCGATAGGGAGAAGAATCTCCTGCTGATGTGTCATTGGTATTAAGTGTCCTTGGTTATAGTTTTTGCTATGCACAACCACTCAATTTTATCTGCTGAATCAGTGATTACACTCAGTTAGATCAATGATTTTCTCCCGAAATGAAATACATTCTGTTCTCCATACCAGTGTTCTTAATGGCGCTCGCCATTCGCCAAAGGCGCTATGGCGAGGCGAGGCGACCATGTAACGCCATTCCTCAGTGAGGCGTGGCGAGATCAATTAGGCGATGTGAGGCAACGTGAGGCGACATAATGGCGACCTGAATGGCGCCGCCTTTTATTTTAAAATATTTAAAAAGGTTTTGACTTAAGTAATATTAGTCAAAATTAGGGTTTTTTCATATTTCCAATCAGTCACGACTCGCGTTTCTTCTCCTCAACCCTGCGATCTCTTCTTCTCCTTCAGTGGGACCTCACGCGAAAGGTATGGCCCCTTTTCTTCTTATTCCTTCATTTCTTCTCTTCCGTCCTCTTCTTATCTCTTATTTTCTTTTTTTTCGTTCAATTTTTGTGAAGTGAATCTTTAAATTTGAAATCTTGAAGTTCTGAAGTGCTTGCTGTCTTAACTCTTCACTGCTTCGCTGCCTTCATATCTTTTTTTCCTCGTTTTCTTCACTGCCTCTGTTTTTCCCTCTGTTTTCTGGTTTTACAGAAAATTTGCTGCTGAACTTGCTTACTGCTTTCACTGCGCTTGGTCCATTATTTTTTTGAAAAAAAAATTAATCTTCTATAGAGTAATTATTCTAGATTTGCTTTAATAATGTTATTGTATTCTCGAAATTTAAATATTTATATGTGCAATTAAAATTTTTAATTTTTGCTATTAATTGACGCCTCGATTCAATTCAAAAAGGCGAAGCGCCTCGCCGCTAGCCTCGCCGCGTGGGCGAAGGCAAGGCCCTTCTCGCCTTTTGTCGCCTCTCGCCGTCCTCCAAAAACCTGCTCCATACTAATACCTTCAACCATAGAGTTGGTCAATTCACTAGTGAAAATTGGTGGAAAAACACAGCCCCATTGTGAGATCTTTGCTAGAGTAGACTGGATGTGCTCATCTATAAAATGATTTAACATCAGTTACCATAAAAATAAGATGTCATCTAATTTTTCAATTATAGACTTCCCCCCTCCCCCCCTATGCCACACACACACACACAGGGGGCCAGCAAATGCGAGCCATATTAGATGAAAATCGACTTCCATTTTTGTTTGATGCGGCCCCATACGATTGTTGATATGTTAGAAAGAAAAAGGCTGCAGGAGGGGATACAATATATGCAAAGTACTTATGTAGGAATAACACCTGACAAAATAAGGTGATATAAACACAAAATATGCATGGAATATGATAACCATTTATCTATGGATCAGACTTCAATATGTAATTTTTTTGGGGTGGGATGGGGGTGGTGGAGGGGTGGGTGGGGGAGTTAAAGAGAGAAACATGGAACATTGAGCTACAAGATCTTGCAAAGAGCTGTACGTTTGTATCACCTGGATTTATCAGATTGACATTGGAAAGAAAATTAACTAGCTTATACAAGTTTCGTCAATACAAAACAAGCCTTTCTGACTGAGTTTCTCTTAATAGTTTCCTAATAACATCTGGTATGTTACATTTGCTTCATTTTACAGGGGATGAAATTGCTGCCACTGGGAAGGAAAAATATTCTAACCTGACTATCTATGGATCAGTCGTAGATTAGGCCAAACAATGCAATTTTCAGCAGTGATACATTTTGCTTGTGCTGGATGGTTGTAGTTATCTGCAATCTGATCTTATTTTCAGCTTGAGACAGGATCAGTTTTGTTTGCAATCAATTCTTAGTGCTGATAAATTACATCATCTCAAAACTTTGGCTCTAAGTGGAAGAGTTCCACAATCCGTATGTTCTCTCTTTGCAAAAATCGGATGTTTTTAAACAGTTGACCCATGAGTTAATCCTAGAGGTTCTTTCGTATCTCGTTTGTTAATGTGTGGGTAATTGGTATTTGTCATTATGGCTGAAGCGTTTGTGCTTTGTTTAAGTTTTTCTGATCCTTAAGCCTTAAATTCCATCGGCAAGTTATGTTTTGCCTGTATAGGTCTCAATGACCGTTTTAGTTGTGTTGAACACCTACAGGTTTATGCTTTGTATTAATCGTTGAACATCTTAATGGAGACATGATTGGGAACTTGAGTTAGTCCTAACATACAAGTATCATGTGAAGACAGCTAGGAATACCATGGTCTGTGTAAAGGCATATTTCTATACATATTGCTAAGGACTGCTTGACCTCTTTGTTCATAGTGTTGTAAAACCTTCAGATGTATTAAGCATTTTTAGGGTAAATTGGCTAAATTAAACTGAATTTTGTGTAGGGAGGGTTGAGGACATCTGACCCAATGTTTTTACGGTATGATAACTAAACGTTTGGAAGTGAAGTTACCTTTATGAATAAGAAAATTAACATTTGGAAGTGAAGCTAAGTACATTTTGAGTGCAATTTTTTTGTTGGTAATTCTGATATTTTGTAGTTGAAACTATTACGAGGAAAGAGCACAGGGGACATGGTTGATTGAAGGATAATTTTTTTTTGGGTAGTTATAGTAATTATGTTATTGCTTGTTTCAAGGCCAAAATTGGTCAAACTAATTGTTGAAGTCAAATTGCGCCTCGTATTATGGGACGGAGTAGTATATTCAGTTTGCCGATTGAGATTGATAAATTAACCTGCCAAATGATGCCTTAGAAACTGGGTGTGGTCGCAGTACCCATATTGGATGAGTGATAATTAAAAAAATAGGTGTTACTTTGCAATTATTTGTCAAGAATAAACTAGTATTGGATACACTCATATCTGATAGATATCCGAACTAGTTCATGTATCATCAACGAACAAAGAATGAAACAGGGTGTTCGATTTCATTTATGACTTCTGCCTTGCTCCTTACACTAAACAAAATCTCTTGCATGCACGTATTATAAGGAAGACCTTGCTGGCTAATTCTTATTCTTGATCAGGAAAGAGAGATTCTGGAATCTCTTGATTTCACTGCTACGCATCTTTCAGACATATTTTCTACTCCAAGAGCGAAAAGAACATCATATTATCTTTAACTACCAAAAACATAGGAGTAGTAGTAGACTGCAAAAAAGTAAACAAGTTTTATCCCTCTGGACACGTAAAAGCTAAAAACAGTCTACTAGATAAGCCAAGTAAAGCAGTGTCAGATGCTGATGAAATAGTATTCTCTTCTTTTTAGAGAAGTCAATTCCTTATTCAATCTCCCCCTGATGGGTACTTCTATTTACTGTACAGGAGTTCAGTTTCATATGCTGACTTTCTTCCCGTAAACCGTTTTTCATTTTGGAAAAGAAATTTCACTCTATTCTTGCTCATAAAACTTTCTTGGGCCCTTGCAACTTGATGTGTATTGCAAGATTTTTGTATGGGAGTATCTTCCATAAAGAAACCAGTTTGATGTTAATTACCGATGAGTCTTTTGATATGTTTCATTTATACATTTGAATATGTGACTTGCACCAAAAAAGATCATGGATGTGTATCTTAGTGGATTTCATCTTGATTTCAGGCTGCTGTATTTATTATTGTCGGAATCATCCTTGCTGGAGCTGGTCTTGGATATTGGTTGGTGCGGAAATTTGTTATATCAGATGATGGTAATGTGGACGTTGGTGTCGCACAATTTGTTAAATGGGCCATACGCATCATTGGCATTACCTTCATCTTCCAGGTTTGAGAACTTTTGTTCAGTTACTTCGATGTTGATATGATGGCATTTTATGTACTATGTTTGCTTGGTTCTAGCAGAAATCACAATTATCTTTTTAGTCTTCAGTTGATTAGAAATTTAATAGTGAAACTTTGATTAAGAATAGAATAGAGAAACAGAGTAAGAGAAAGAATACAATTATTCTGCAATGACTATTTTTAGAGTTGGTAGAAGTCCCACATTGGTTGGGAATGAAAATGAACAAACTGGGTGGTCCCTTTTATAGACTTGGGTAATCCTCCTCCCTTTGAGCTTACACCTTTGAAGGGCGAGTTAGGCCAACATGTTACAGGGCCAGGTCCATCTCCATTTGGATTCATGGTCCACCCTCCAGTTTGGCCGGAGAGTGAAGGGGGTGTTAGAATGGACTGGTGGTCTCCTTATATGGACTCGGTAAATCCTCCCCTCATGTGCTACCTTTTGGGGTTGAGTTAGGCCCAGGTGCCATATCTTCATAGCTATGTTAAGGACCATTTTGGATTGTGGTGACCTTTAGTGAGAATTCTGCAATAGCTATGGAGCTCTCTTCTCTCCCATGTAAAACCCTAACCCTACATACACTTGGATTTTCGCCTTATGCAGTCTCTAGTGCAGCCTTCTTCTTCAACGACCCCATTAGCCCCACATCCCTCGAATCCTAAAGTCAACCCCATACCCAATATGAACTACTCAAATCTCTTGAAACCTTAAACGATGAAGAACGCCATGCAGAACCGTACCATTGCCATTCTAGTTACCTATGCTACATGGAGAATCATATATTGGATGGACTAAAGCGGAAATTGAAAGAATTGTCATCATCGAAAAATCTCCAACATGCTGTTGGCAAATTTTCATATGGTTGGCTTGAGCTCGAGGAATTGAGATCGACTATTCCAACACAATATAATATAAGGCAGACTGTTAGATTGATTCCTTCTGTAATCAACATGTTTTGATTACGTTATCTCTTAAGGAGGATTTTATCAACGCAACATTGAAGGCTTGTTATTATATAAATCCAATGATGGTAGTTCATACCAAATGAGGCCACTTATTTATGATTCGGGATTTTAGATTGTGGAAGAAACAGATCCCTTTGTCCCTATTAGTTTGGGCCTTAAACTTGGTAAGCATGTGATGCACCTACTTGGTTTCTCAACTTTGGCCTTGTACTAGGCAGTGTTATCAAAGGCGAAATGCGCAAAAAATCTCTAAGGTCCGTGGGAGCTTTAAGCGCTAAGAGAAACAAAGCGTGGACTTTAATGAAAAATGTTTACTGTTAGTCCAAGATTAATAATTATAAACATGAATGACTAATATATGACCAAAAAAATTGAAATTTTTTTATGATTAAGTGAAATATCAATTAATTAATTTCACATCTTCATAAGAGGCCTCCATTGGCAAGGAAACGTTTTTGACTTTTAGAACCTTGAAGACGAGCACGGGAAGCGCACATGAAGCGAGGCAAGCGCTCAACCGTTTTAAAGCCTTGCTTCAGGGCCTTAAGCGCGCTTTTGATAACACTGTTCTTACGTAGGTGACAAACCTACTTGTACTACTTTATCTTCGTTTATCCTTATCATTTAATATAGCTTTTCGGGAATACAATCATTCAGGGTAGGCATGGGGAGTAGGGTCAGGGCGTGGGATATTGTTTTAGTAGCACTTATTTTGATCGAATGGAGAAAGATTTAGGAGAACCTTGATGGAATTGAGAAGGATTTCACATACTTGAGGAATAGCATCTTATCCCTTGTTCTCTTTTGCTGCACCCATAAGTTTCCTTTAAGTATAGAAGAATTAATGTCATTCTTAGAAAATCGTATATATATATTGTGAAGTTCTCTACTTTTTGGTTTACTGTTTATATACAAGTATATGTTGTGCTTATTGTTAATAAAGTGTTATTACTTGATTAAAGAAATAAGAAACTGAAAACCAATGTTGAAGATCAAGAACTCTCTTTTACGTCATCTATTATTTTGGGGTTGGGAAGACTTTCTAGCAGCTCAATGATAGACAATGTAATTTTGGCATCATCTTGGTGTGTTATCTATTTCATGATTTTTATGGTTTATATAACTGAAAATAACTAGGAAGAGATGAAGTATATATGAAAGTTCTGATGTGCCATGTATATTTTTGCACTATGATGTAGTCAAATTAATCTAATACACATGCGGACACATGCTTGACGCTGTTATTAACATAAGATTTAGTGCACTTAATTTTGTCTTTTTTTTGCTAGAGCACACTTGATTCTCCCTTAGTGTTCTTGGTGCTTAGTTCTTGGTGGCTTATTTGCTTTGCTGTTACTTCTATGCAGCGGTATGCATCAAGGTAATTTCTTCTCTTAGGTTCTCTTTGAATTTGTTTTTTTTAAGGTCATTCTCTGTTATGCAGTATAATTGGCCTTTCTTCCTTTTTTGATAAATAAATAATCTGTCTTTAATCTACGCACCAATGACAATATCATGTACAACAGTTAACTTTCAAAAATCCGTACAACTATGTTTACACCAAGATACAAATGACTGAAAGATATCATTTGGCTCTTTTCTATCCTTTGAAAATTCTTTATTCATCCCCCTAACAAGTGTGTATAGTGCAATTACGGAGAAGCCTCTCTATAACAACCTCGTTTGTCCAGATCTTATTTTGAATGTTATTCTATACGCCTGTAACACCATTAACATTTATATTTTATTTGTTGTTATAGACAAAACATAACCAAAAAATTATAGTTTATAAAATTTATGTTATAAAAGTTCTTTAATTTAAAGGTTGTACCCCATATGACATGAATAATAATGAAAAATGGCAGAATTTGCCTAAGGAATGTAAGGTGATTTTTTGGGTGGTATAGTTCCTTTGCTCGAGAGTTTGTTTTTGTAACAAGTCCTCCGTGGTGATTTCATTTAAGCAAAACACATATGAACTTCTTACCAGAGAGCCATGGGCCTAATCTGGTTGAACTGTTGCTTCGAAAACTCTGTCGAAGTCCGTTGTGTCGTTTTATAGTGCTGTGTTGGTTTGTAGGTCTCCAGGTATTTTATCATATCTAGCCATCCAGATATGTGACAAGGTTCTGTAAACCCATATCAACGATCACCTCTCAGAATCAAAATTGCACTTTGGTGATAAACAACCAAGATAATCTATCATATGCCATTGTCATATTAAGCTTTATCACTACATTAGGTGTTGTGGTCCTCTTTCTTATGTCCCTTGCTCGTAAGTTATAACACATGCTCTACAATGCTTCTTCCTTTAAAAAACAACCTGCTTGAGTTGGGAGATTTATAATACCAGGTAATTGATTCACCAATCAACATGCAACACCCTGAATAAGATCTTATTGCTAAAGTTGTTCAGGTAATAAAACCAGGATAGTGTATATGATGGACTTGGGAACATCCTGTCCATCTTCTTTTAAAGTTTCTCAACCTGTTTGACAGAGCTTCCCTGTAAAGCCATCAGGACCACTACAAGTTTCTCCACTCAGCTCAAAAACTGCCATTTTAATCTCATCTTTTGTGTTAATTCAGCTAACCTTATGTGCTTCTCTTCATCAATCAAATTAGTAATGTGTTTGAGTAGGTTAAAATCTTCTGACGTGTTCCAATGAAATTGTTTATGAAAGAACTAGTAGCTATCATCTCTAAAAAATACCTTGAGTCTGTCTTCCCTTCTGCGTGAATGATCTGTGGAGTGTTAGCTTCTTTATTCGACCATTAAATAAGCATGGAAAAAACCTTTTTTTCCTTTCACCATCGTGAAAGGCACTTTAAACACCTGTGTTTCCAGTGTTCTCCCTCCAAATGTTAGATATCTTGGCGCGTTTTTGCTTGCACTTTATATAAAACTTTTTCCTTTTGGAGACTTCGATTCTTCTTCGAATTGCCCTTGAAATATATTCTTTAAGTGTTCTTTACTCCACTTCACTAGAGGCTCTTTTAACTTTGTCAATCTATGTGGAAAAACCAATCCACAAAACTCAGCATTCCAGTTCTCTTGAATCAAAGCTTTAAAAGTCTCATGTTTTGTCCAGAAATTCAAGAACCTGAATGGCTTGATATCTTTTCTGCTGTTTGTGAAAATTCTAACTCTAGAGGGGAATGATCTCAGGATTGGGAATAAGTTTGGAAGTTCTTGATGACATATAATCTCCTTCTGTAGTTCTGTACTTTGTGGCCCCGTGTCTTTGAGTTGTACATCTTTAACATTTTGTACCAAGTCAGATACCCTGTCTGTCATTTGTGTCTCAGTTTTGTCATCATCCTTTGGAGTTGCTCTATTTTCTGTTTGTTTACCAACTCCTCTGGATGGGCCGTTTTCTTGTTATTATCTTGATTTTCCTTCTCCTTGCTTTCTACTGATTGATTTATCACTTTTTTTGCTTCCATTGATCATTTACCCCTTCTGTTTTGATCACCAACTCTACAGTGTCCATTTATTGTGATGTTTCTTTCCTTTGTTTTTTAGTCTTTCACATTGTGTATTTCCTGTATATCTGTATTCTTATCAACTTGCTGCTTTTCATTGTCCATCTTTCCTGATGTCTCTTTTTGTTCCTGAGTAGGCTGTTGTGCTGCTTACTAGCCAGGTGGAACTCCCTGCTTTTGCTTGCCAAAAGATGCTTCCACCTGTATATCTCAGTTTTTATCTTATCATTTGATATTTAGTGTAACGGCCTTTGTCTGACTCTGTTTCCTTTTACTTTCCTAAATGTGGTAAGCGAGAGTATTAAGCCAATCTCCTTGCTATAGGTAGAATCCTTTTGTCCGCCTAACCTCCAACCACTTTCATTTTAAGGGGTCTTCTTTCTTTTCTTTCTCTTCTCTCATATCACGTAAAATAGGATGCTAGAACTGTTTCTTAGTGTTGAAACATGTAGTGCTCTTCGTTCACACATCTGTACGTTGCATGCAGGGATTTGTCATATTCTGGAATCGGAGATGTTTGGGCAAAGAGTAGTAAGCAGATAAACATGAATAAAAAACGTGCTGAGTTCCTTAGCAAATCCAGAAAGTTTGGTTCGGTTGGAGTTCCATACAGTAGCCCGAGCTCATCTGCATGGTCTGATTCTCCTGTCAAAGGTATTAGCTCTACTTTATATTTATTAGGGTACCACATTTATGCTTGTCCAGCTTTCAATGGATGATAAAGGTTCATGTGTGTGATCTGGAATGTCTCAATCCAATAGATAAGCAAGATATAAAAACAATATATTATGTGCCAACTTAGGAAATAAAATAAAGAAGGCTTGCTACATATCTGCTACCCAATTATGGTTACATTACTAAGAATGAGGTCTATATACAGTTTGTAATACTCCCCCTCAAGTTGAAGTATAGATATTAATCACGCTAACTTGCTACAAAGGTAATTAACTCGAGTCTCACTCATCGACTTTTCGAGCAAATCAACTAGTTGCTCTCCTTTCTTCACATTGGCTGTGGAAATCAAGTTTTCTTGAATCTGACTGTTAGAACAGGAATAGGAACAAGAATAATACATACAATCCTACTTAGAATAGAAATAGAAATAAAAATAGTATACAAAAATCTACTTAGAAAAAGGATTGTATTGCGAGGGGGTTGTCGGAAAAGGAGAGTCTAATATAAAAATGTCTATAAATAGGCGGTCTTATGTAATAATGTGTAGATACACATTCAATAAGATGTTTCCTCAAATATTTTCACATGGAATCAGGACTCTACGAATCTTGGTAAGAATCAATCCAAAGAAGCTTACGCTAGCGGGCGGCTATCTCATTTGCTACCCGTCTTTCTGACCCATGATTATGTTAGCGAAAGTTGGGTCATGTGATTCTGGCCATGATGATTATTTATTCATATTTAATTTTAAGTAGCCGTCCTCCTCATTCTGGGTTCATCCCTATTCTTACGTTCCCCTTTCCTATTTTCCCGAAGCACTATGCATCTTTTCGGTGACTACTTTCTCATATTTAATTTGCATAGACCGTGCATTTTTTCGAACTAAATTTTTGATATATGATTTGTGTAGCACCGTGCATTTTTCTGGTGACTACTTTCTCATATCTTATTTGCGTAGCACTATGCCATCTTTCCGATGACTACTTTTTCATATTCAACTTGTGTAGCAGTGTGCCGTCTTTCCGGTGACTACTTTCTCATATCTGATTTTTGTAACGTAGTCGGTAGAACGATGCATCTTTCCGGGGACGACTTTCTCTATTTAATGTGCATAGTACCGTGCATTTTTCCGGAGCACTTTTTCACATCTGATTTGTATAGCACCGTGCCATCTTTATGGTGACTATTTTTTTTCATATTCGATTTGTGTACTACCCTTCCATTTTTCGTTGACTACTTTCTAATCTGCGTAGGGTTGTGGGTTGTGCCATCATTCGATCTTACACATAATTCCTCCTTTTCAGTAGGTCGTACTGTATATTTTTCACACTTACAAATAAAATGACAATTAGCCTCAATATGTTTAGTTCTTTTATGATAGATTTGAGGCAATATGATGATCCTTGCTTACTAACACTAGCAACCAGAGTTTTGCTGGTGTATGATGCTTCAAACTAGAAGTGAAGAAAGTCTTAATTAGCAACCACGTCGATAACGGGCAAAAATCGAGCCTGAATCATGAATGATCCTTGGAGAGCTTATGTGGGCGAGTCATGTGAAAAAAATGATGACAAATCAGCTTTAGACCATGTTTTAAGCTTTCATAAACTTTGCCGCTTTAAAGCAACGGGGGACTGGCAATTGGCCGGAAACATCTACAGGCGTGAAACTTGTTGTGCATCCCACCATCAATTTTAAAAATTTTCCGATTCTGCAATTTCAGCTTCTCTGATCTTTTCTACGGTTCAACAAAAATCCACGGGGGTTTTAGAAGAGACTTCTATGCCGTTAATAAAACATCTCGTAGAATGGTCGTACCTTGGAATTCATCTCATGTTTGCAAAGGTGCTTTTCAATTGTAGTCAAGATGTATGTGTAATATATGGTCGAAACACTTGGGCCTTAAAGCCTTCACGCAATAAATCTAATGAACCAGAAAAGGGACACAGACAATCTTGAAACCCATTGTGGATTAGCTCATACTTAAGCTTCAATATTGCATGCAAATCTTGTTCAACTCTATGAAGTAGCTTTATACACTTCTTAACCGTAGGAGCTTCAAATACTCCTTCAGACTTTCAAGTTATAGACTTCAATCGACGTATCTTAATCACTTAGATATGCATTCAGATGCTTAATCTTAATAATCAAATGGGGCCTCAGTGTGTTGGGAAACGATTGTGTAATTAACTTAGGGACTACATGTGCTATTAATTATGCACCATGACAATTATACAATAGCGTAATTACAAAGACAATTTATGTTTGCCATAATGTAATTACAATATGATTCCCGGTGTCATATTTTACTGCGCAAGTGCTTTTTATTTTTAAATTAGAACCCCCAAAATGGGGGATTTTATAAAAAACTTTAGTTATATACGAAAAAATGGACCAACATCTGAACAGAACAAAAAGCAAAGGAAAAAGTCCACAACTATAAAAAACTGGACCCAAAAACCCCACTAATTACTTAGACAGATTAGGAAAGGGGCAAAAAGGTCATGACCTCTCTGTCTTCTTCTTCCTAGCGAGCAGATCCATGGCGTTCCTTGAGCAAAATCTTGGGTTATCCATGGTTGTGTTGAGCCTTTTTCACATCATCGGAGCTGAGGACAGCTTCCATGTTTTAATCTTCAATAGCTGAATGAAAGAAAGGAAAAACAGTGACATTAGAGATGCCAAACTGTGAGATGTGGAGTTTCTTTGATATTTTTACTCTTTAGCCCACAGTTGTTGTTCACTAATCATCATTGATGGTGGTCTTACTGGTTCTGACTTGTAAAGGCTCAAAAGAAACAGATCTGGTATGTATTGAAGAACGTAGGGACAAAATCTTTGTAGAGCCAACAGGTGCACAATGTAGTACAGAATTGATTTTTATTTTGTATTTTAGTCCCATGGTTAAACTTTAGAAGTTAAATAATATTTTTTCCACGGATTGAAAAAATGTATGTGTAAATAAGTTTCAGTGCCACAAATTGTGTTTACAAACTTCATAATTTGTTAGTGTTACACTGCTTTATATTGGAAAAAAAGGCGACAGGAATTTAGAGAATGAATCTCATGAATACATATTTACACCTAATAATGGAAAAGAAAAATAGGAAAAATTCGAAAAAATATTTTTGAAGAATTTAGTTTATATCTTTCAACTCCCTATGTATAAAAGATGCCACAATGAAACGATAGGAGATAAGATTTGAAATATTAAGAATCAACTCAAAAAGAAATATGATAATAGCATTTAGAAGTCAGTGTGTTGATCACCCCACCATCAAAAACAGGAGACCTAAAATCTTGCTTGGACAATAATAATTAAAAAATAAAAAGTAAGGAGGAAAAAGGAGGATAATCGGGAAGAGGTGGATGGGGAAAGTACTAGTATCTTGAAGGGATAGCACACATATTGGAACGCATTTTCACGTTGGAGAGGAAAAAAATTATGAAGGAAATAAATGGGAGGAGGACGGTCTTAAGTCTTCTTTTTTCAAAAAGAAAAAGAAAGAAGGAAAAAAAAGAAGGGAAACATATATTGGGAAAAAATAAAGATTTTCAGAAGGCATCTTGTAATTGAATAATGTAAGCACCACCAATTTTTCACGTCCCCTTAGAATGATGTTGTTTGGATTACTCTACTGCGAGTCATCCCTCCATTTCCCCCGGTTGCCCCTTGTTTGTCTTACATGTGTCCCCTTTAAAATTTAAGGGATGAGAGTTATTTGCTTAACTTCCCTTAACCCAAGTTAATAATCGCTCTTTCTTCTCCACTCTCCATCGGGTCCTCTCTCCTCTCTGCTGCCAGATGTTCGTCATCCTCTCACATATCCCAAATCATCTAAAGCATGAAGTTCTGATGTTTTCTTCAAATTCCAATATTTTGAAGGCTTGGGATTTCATTACATGTAAGTATGAGATGCGAAAATTAGGAATGTGGTCTGTAAATTCTAGTTGAAAAATCCATACCAGCATTAATTAGCCAAAAGTCATTTAATGTTGAGCTTGGGAATGACAAGTTTTGTGGATGGACTTGTTTTGTGTGTGGGTGCAGTTGGACAGAGACTTTGGGGTTTCCATGCGAAAACCTTCTTTTTTAGGTTTTGCTTGTTCTGTTCATGATGATGGATTTCTATTTTGAATTGAAATCATTACTTATTCTTCTGAGTTTCTTGTTTTCAAAGTTCTTTACAATGTAATAATTAAAGCTTTGTGCTTTTGAGGAAAATGTATTTATGTTTGTGAAGAGAAATTGTGAAGTACACATAGACCATGGTGATCATAAAAAACATAATTTCTGAAACTGAGATTCTTCTAGAGCGTAGAAGGATTTTTGAAAGCAGGGAGGGGTATAGTGGTTGGAACCAAAGGTATAACTATTGCAATGAACATGAGAGAATATTGATATTAACCTGGGTTAAGAGTTGTAGTTAAGCAAATAAACCTGGTCCCCTTAAATTATTAAGAAGACACGTCTAAAACATACAAGGGCCAACTGGGAGAAATGGATGGATGGTTCACTAGGGGGTCCAATGACTGGGCTTCGTGTTTGTTTGTAATTGATCTCTTGACTGATCAGTTTTGTGGATGTCTATTTTGGCGATACCCCCAAAATATTAGTGATTTATGTTGCTTCTAGCCATTTCTGATGCAAAATATCAGCCCATTGTGACCTTGATATCCATGTCTAAAGTCCTACTTATCACCCGACCCCCTCCCACACAAACAGCCATCATAAAAGAAAAAATTGATAGACTTAACGGTGATTTTTTGGTTTTAAAAAAAAAAAAGGGGGGGGGTCTTTTATGCTACATTTTGAATTTTTTTTTTGGGTTAATATTACATTATATGTTCACCTTTTCCTGTGTTCCAACTTTATCAGTGTCGGACCATTTTCCATTATATTTTATCACCTTTTCTTTTGGTCTCCATGTTAGAGATTGCAGATTGCAGCACTCAAGTCTCATTACGATGCTTATTTTCATCTTTCCAGGATTTTCAGATGGCAAAGGTAAAAAAGTGGGCGAATACTATTCAACTTTTCACAAGACACCGTACCGAAAGAGATTCTCGCCAAAGGAGTGGGAAGATTTCACACAAGAGTCTACTAAGGAAGCTGTTGCTGAATTAGCTTCGTCTCCTGAATTCACTAATTGGATCATCAAACATGCTGATAGAATACAGCTTCTACAAGAGGATAGTTCGGATGAATCTGTTGGAAGCGGGTCAGACTCAACAGATTATAATGATGCAGAGAGTTGTAGTGGGCTTGACTTGTTTAAATGGCGGTATTGCTAGTAGCAACTTCCCCTTAAACTGTTCATGCAAGGCTTCATTTGAACCTGGATGGGAGTTAGCTCCAAGCTTTTACCATTCAATTTTCACCTAAGCTAAGTTAACAGGATTAACAATAGGTATCAGTAGCTGGTAACAGTTGTTGGAGCTGCATGCCAGATATAGGAACTAGCATTGAGAACAATATGGTAGTTTCCAAGTGGTGTCTATAAGAAACTGTACATATTATTCTTTCAAGTTCAATTAATGTTCTTTGGTTTTAGTGGTTCTTCTTTCAGGATATCTTTTCAACATAATCATAGCATTGGCATGCAGTTAGAATTTAGCTGGAAAAAGAATAACGATGGATTTCTGTAGGTCCGATGACCTAAACCACCCATGAGATTAGAGAATTGGAAGGGTATATCGCAAAAAAAAAAACACCACAAGATTAAACCGTGAAATAGATATGAGCAGTAAAAAGATATGCATTATAGGACTAGTGTACCTGTCTGGACTTCCGCGGTTATAAGAAAAAATTAAAGATATATTTAAGTGATAATTAATGTCACTATTTGATAAATATTTTAATAAATAATAAACAATATAATAAAAGAGATAAATTAGGATACGATGATATTACTTTTTTTGGAATATTCGCGAAAAAGAAATTCTCATATTGATAAGAAAAAGTTAGAAAACATAAATGTTGATATGAAAAGCTTCAGTTAATTGAAAATTTAATTATTATAGTTTTATACTAAATTCAATGATTCTTATAGTAAAATTATTGGTTACCAACAATATTAGATCTAATCATTCATAAATTACGTGACTTTCTTTGTATAAGTGCCACAATAGTAAAGATAAATAAATATACATTTGTGGTAAATCATGGTGAGATTATGCGAATTGCCGACTAGATCGACGAAGGAAAGTTCTGATCGCCTAAAGTCATAGAGAGGAAGTGTGGAAAAGTCAATTCAAGAAAACGATGGAAGGAAGCCCTCGGCTAGTCGCTGAATTGGTCGGCGGAGGCTCGAGTTACTTCGCCGAAAATGGATCCGAAACATGAAAATATGGAAAGAGTATAAATGCGATTAAACAGAGTGGAGTCTGGAGTTTTTGAAGTTTTCGACGAAGTTGAGTTTTGAAAAAAAAAAACAGGGGGGGTTTTCCTACATTGAGTTTTTGATCCCTAACATTGTTCTTTAAGTTTTTGGGTAGAGATTTAGGATTTAATTGTTTTGAAAGTCAATTCAAGCACTCGATGACTTGTAGATTGTTACTTAAGCTAATGGAAAATTAGTTGGTAACTATTTCTTGCTCTTTACCATGTGTAGCTAAATCCCTCATTTTTGGAGGTGTGATTATGTGATTCAATGCTTCAATTAACTTATGGGTGTTAGTATTTACCGATTTAATTGTTCATTTGAATTGGGTTCAATTAGTAGTTGAGTTTTAGTTGATGAATTGTAGTTGCAAATGCAATTCTAGCTAGTATTCTAAGCTTGCTTGAGATTGTAACGATTGAGTTATTGCGAACTTAGCTTGAGAAAGTGGGTCTAAATTCAATTATACCAATCTTCCTTGAAAGAGCAACTTAATTTAGATGTTGGACTGTTTATCTTGGTTATGCTTGTCGAGGTTCGCTTGATTCGTGATAGTTGACTGATAAATGACTATTACACCTAAAGCCTAGCCTACCCACTAAAATTCAACGACTTTTAGTAAATAATAATCACCCATATAGAGAAATTGGTATTCAATCAATCACATCCCCAAGCACCCCTCTCTACTTGATTACCCCATGTGTTCACTCTAATCCCCCGAATTGACATTAATTGTCAAACCCCTGCCATTTACTTTAAATGTTTCAAAATGTCTACTTTTACAATGAACACTCCTTTTACTTCATAATTGAATTCTTTACCCTATCACTCCTTGTGGGATCGATCCAACTCTAAGTTGAGTTTATACTTTGATTATGACTGCCTATACTTAGAAGAATTTGATGACGTGTAGCTGAGCGTTATAAAAAGTGGTGCCGCTGCTGGGGAGTAGTGTTTAGAATTCTTTTTGTGAAGTTGAGCTTCGAAATGATTGTGTTGTAGTTGAATCAACTTATTTTTGTGTTTTGTTGGCGGCTCTTCACCAAGTGAAGAGATGTTAGCCAACTTGGGTACAATGATGGCATCAATTACTTGAAACGAGTCAATTGAAGTCAGTTAGGGAAGTGTGGGTTGTATTGAGTGACCTCCAGTTGTGGGAGATGTAGTGCCCATTATATTAGCACTAGGTTGCAGAGTTCTTGCTAAGAAGGGTTTATTTGGGAGGTTCTCACCTATGGAGGGATCCTCATGACCAATCCAAAACTTTGTGGATGTTTGTGTCCATTTTCTTTCAAGAACGTCACTCAAGAGTCGGTCTAACGTCGCTTGTTTCCACTGTCCTTAATGGGGGAAACAACAGAGTGGTTGACATTGATAGGTAATATTCAAAACTTTAAACGAGTGGATGTTGAACCAATTCATGAGACATGGATGTGGTTTCAGAAGTTGTTGCTCCAATGTCCAACTCATACACTCGCCAACAATGTTTTGCCATCATATTTCTATCGGAATCTAGGTTCAGTCAACAACACTGTCGCTGACCAACTTGTTCAAGGAGGAATCATGCAATAACCATTTGAAATAACATCTGCTCTTCTAGATGAAATGACAAAGATTAACCAAGTATGGTACACTAGACAAGATCAAGTGTCTTCTTTAAACTTCAAGTTGATAAAAGAACAAATCGAAAAGGACCAAGAGTGGGCTGAAAAAGTGGACAAGATGATGACCCAAATTGTCCTATAACCAAAACACGATCAATGCCAAATTATAAAACTCAACTGGAGTTGAGGTCAATCTCACAAGAAATTTGCTTACCGAAATAGTCTTACTAACACTCTTACTCGATTGTGGTTACTATTTCCAAAACGAACGTAATTAAATGTACTTTTACAATTGCTCAACTTGAGGACCAGATTGTTATTTCAGCTCTAGTTTTAGACGTATTTTATTTTTTATGACTTTCATCGATGTAAAAGGGTTGAGTCCCTAATTTCGTACTCTTAAGTATAGATGATTTTAACGAGACAAGTCTAGTAATTCACAACTCTTTATTGATGATATTTGAAGCATGACTTTTGTTTAAAAAGTTTTAATTTTCCGCTTTATTTCTTATGACATTGTGTATGATTATGCTAAGGGCTTGTATGGGAACCCTTTGGGGTCAACGTCGCCATGTTACGTCTAGGGGGTAACCCCTGGTCGTGACACTAATGATTGGAACATCTCAATGAAACAGGTCCAATGAAGCTAATCGATGAGTTCACAGAACACTGCTTTAGAATTAGAGTTGTACTAGAATTAGACTAATTATATTTATTAGTATTATATTTTATCTAAAATTATATTATGATTAGGATTATAGTACAACTAGGATGAAATTATTTATAATTGTGTTATTATTATAGTAGTAATAGATATTGTAGTAGGACTCTAAGTATAGTAATCTTAGAACTCTACAATTCTCTCCTATGTAAAAAGTTTGTAACTCAACATTATTTTTATCAATACATCAGTACCATCAATACAAATCTTGGATTTCTTACTCCTAGAGTGGATTCTACCTTGGTATCACAACATAATCTTTCCGCTCTCTTTCTCTGAGTATTAATCAGAAAAAAATAATTAACAAAAAAAAATCCACATGTTGCAATGACCACTTCAACAAAATTGTCGCCCTCCTCCTTACTTCACCAACTCATTTCGCGTGCTCCATTTAATTAAACGTAAACTAACAAATTTAACACATCATATATAATATGGACATACATATCCCATATTGATTCATTTTTATGTACAAAAGAATAAATCAAAGTAAGTAAAAGTAGGTTCACTAGACAGACTGTTGGGAAAGTTGTAGCGTCCAAGAAAGAAGCAAAAGATAGGAGCCCTATTGATGATTGGAAGGATAAAGATATGTTTCTAAGAAGTTGGATCTTGAGCACCTTGACATAAGAAAACATGTACCTAATTGTGCTACTCAACTGCCAAGGAGATGTGAGAATGCTTGAAAAAAAAAATTATATTCAAGCAACACGAACAATTAATTTTGCTAGAGGTTTAGGTAAGACACAATATCCCACCCTTCATCGATTTGATAATGCTCTCACAGGCTTTGATATAAGGGAAGAGAAAGAAGAGGTACAAAAATAAAATCATAACATGATATTATTCGCTAAAAAAGACAGGGGAAGAGGAAACAACAACATCAACATGCCGAAGCATTGATGAAACAAGTTTTTGTTGGGTATTCAAAGTTTTTTTTTTTTGCTGGATATTAAAAGCAAACTAGGAGTAATCATTCCTCTATTCGCTAGTTTGAGGGGAAGTGTTGAAGAAGAAGGAAATTGACGGTTGGAACATGTCAAAGGAACAGGTCCAACGCAGTTGACTTACTTGTCTGCAGCAAGTGTTGATGACGAAGGAAGCTGATGACTGGAACATGTCAAGGAAACAGTTCTAACGAAGCTGATCGACGAGTTTACAACACTGCTGTAGAATTAGAGTCGTACTAGGATTAGACTAATTATATTTATTAGGATTTTATTTCGTCTAGAATTATATCATGATTAAGATTATAGTATAACTAGGATTAGATTATTTATAATTGCATTATTATTATTATAGTAGTAGTAACATGTATTGTAGTAGGACTCTATGTATAGTTAACTTAGAACTCTACAATTCTCTCCTATATAAGGTGCTTGTAACTCAACATTAATTACAATATCATCAATGACATCATAAATCCTTGTTTCTCTAATCCCAGAAGTGAGGATTGAGTGAGATTGAGTTTCTATTATGGATTTTCTACAAAACTTATATTTTATAAAATATGTATAAATATCAATTTTACCGTGATAGAGTTAAGTTAATTAATCTTGAAAATGTATCAATTATTTATTATAAAGTTGACTTAAAAAACATTAAACAAGAGTAGAAGGGTAAAATTACATCATTTCTTAATGCAAGTGCAAAGTAAAAAGAGACATAAAATGAGATGGATGGAGTAGGAGATAGAAAAGTACTCCCTCCATTCCACATTAAGTTAATTTCTGAAGCATTTTTCATTTTTCAGATTATCTTAATTGTTCAATTTTTAAAACTATTTTGAGAGTGTTCTTTCAAGTTTATCCATCATTAGTTAGTATTGGAATTAGTGGTTAATTAATATTTAGTTATTTTAATCATAAATTTGACATAATTAATAAGGGTTATATGGGAACTAGGTCAATGTATGTCGTAATCAGTTTTATTCTAACCTACAAAAAAAACCTCTAATGCAACAGGCTTTACGAACAACTTAAGTTGGTTAGTATTTTACTAACAAAATTACCAAAATATTTCTAAACGAATAATATTGAAAATACTTAACAAACAAAATTCTTAACAGATAGTACCAACATAAACTCTTATAAACAAAATATTTTAGCTTGGAAACATAAGATGGGAAAAAATGGCGCCAATTTAGCAACCCTTCTATAAAGGATTGATAATATTACCAACGAAGTATATCGATTGGTAAATACGGTTAAAAAATTATTTATTATTTTATTAACTTACCAATGAATTACTAACCATACAATTTACCAACGGGAACACGATTGTGTTGATTAAATTTACCAACCCAAATATTAAATGTGTTGGTAAATTAGTAACGACAGTAATAATTTGTTGATAATCTTCCAATCAATATTAAATTAGTTGAAAATTTGCCCGAGCATAAAGAATTGTAGTTAGGAAATTACGAAAAATCATTTAAAAATAGTTGCTAATATACCAATCGATCACTAATCCCCATTGTAAAATTTACCAATATTAATTTTTAGTTAGTTAATATTTACATATGAGGTTTAGTTGCAACATAAAACTCTTATCAAACGCTGATAAAATTTATTGCGTAAAATATTAATTACTAAACTATATTTTAATAGTTGAGAAATACCCATTGAAGTTAATTTTTTTGATAAAACAACGTTAGTGTTGAGCTTCATATTTAATTTGTTGTGACATTAGGCGTTTAATTTTTAACCAAAAACTTGACTTCTTTTGTGACTAATTTTTGGTAAACGTGCTAGATTAGAAACTCCGCAGTGTCATTAGCTTCGAAATGTCGTTTTCTTATCTAACGGGGGGGCGGGGGGGGGGGGGGGGGGGGGGGGGAGCGGTTGGGGGGGGGGGGGGGGGGGGGGGGGGGTGGGGGGGGGGGGGGGTGGGGGGGGGGGGGGGGGGGGGGGGGGGGGGGGGGGGGTGGGGGGGGGGGGGGGGGGGGGGGTGTGGGGGGGGGGAGGTTGGTTCATGTTTTGAGACTTTCATTTTGGTCTGTGCCGTTATGTGTTTTAAATTTATATTTAGGGATAAAATTTGGGACTTTGGTCAATATTTTTGTTGGAACGTGCTCAGATGAGCATTTCGTTAGCGTAATTAACTCAAAAGGTTCTTTTTTATCAGTAGGATGGTTGGTTTGGAGTTTGAGGACTGCTCATTTTTACTGTGTGCTTTTGATGTTTAACATATAAATTTTAACAAAAAATTAAGTGTTGGTCAATATATTTGATTAATGCACCACAGATAAGGGAAAGTTAGATGCGAAAAATCATTTTTGATTTGTAATAAGATAGAGGTTCGATTTTGAGGCGCTTCCGATTTTCAAGTTTATATTGTGTTAGGCCATTTAGCTTTGGATGTTTTGGCCAAAATTGCACTTTACTCAATATTTTTGGTAATCCTTTGTTTGTATTGGACATTTTGTCACCGCAGTTAGCGAAGTTCAGTTTTGATTTTCAGAAGGATAGTTGGTCGGATGAGACTGATTTTCGGTGGTTTTGTGCCGTTAAGCGTTTTAAACTTTGAACTTTTTGGCAAATTTGAATTGGTGTTCAATTTTTTGAAAAAACATGCTCAAAAATTGAAATGCTCAGAGCGGTTTTAGCTATGGGAAGGTCCATTTTTCACTTTATTAGGATGATTTGGTTGTATTTAAAGTTTCATATTCATTGTACGGTTAGGCGATTCTATTTTTTTTTTTTTAAACTTTTAAAATTTAGCAAAAAAATTTGATTTTGCTTTTTTAGATTTTTTTTTTATTAAATGTTGCTCTAGATTGAAAATTATGTCTGTTCAATTAGCTTCGAAAGGTTCATTTTTAATCTAACACTAGATGTTTATTTCAGGTTTTGGACTTCCACTTTATTTGTGTTGTTAGGCATTTTCAACATTTGTCTCAAAATTTATTATAGGTCAATATTGTTTATAAACGTGCTCAAATTAAATTTGTTGATTATAATAGATATTAGCTCATATTTAGATAATTAGCTTGTTATCATAGATTTTGCATTTTTTCATTCAAATTGGTTAATAAAATTGATTAATAATTTTGGTTTATATTCGTATGTTCTTAGATTTTTAAATGCAATTAATTAATAAATATTTTACCATTGAATAATTATTCAGTTAATAATCTTGTGAAAATAGTTCAATCAATTACCAAAGCTAATATTGAACTTGAATGATATATTACCAAGAAACCAACAATAAATTAGAAACTTTATTAGAAAAAAAAGAATCATACGAAAGTTTCAATTTATTAAATAAAGGGAGTTGTGGTGTGGTAGTGGTAAGGTAGTCATTTCTGATATTAAACAAAGCGGTTCAATGTGGAATTTTCGGTGTGAATCTAGATTTAGACGGGCTCCATGTGCGGGTAACCGACACCGAATGGAAAACAAAAAAAGAAATTCAAAAAAAGTATTTAAAATTTATTGGCATATTACCAAACAAAATTTTTTGTTACTAAAATGACCAATCAATATCAATGTCTGAATCGAAAAATGAAGAATAAGATTTACTAACTCCTTTTCAATTGTTAGTAAGGTACTAACGATAAACTAACCAAAATTAGTGGTAAAATGTACAACGGAAAATTTCAGGGGCATTTATTTCAAAATTTGTTAAACACATCTTTGGGTGTAACCAACTGTTTTTGCGCGGTAAGTTTACCAAACAAATCAAATCAGTTGGTAATATTTACTGACGAGTTTTTAGCAACGGATTAATATAAGTTGACATTTGGTTGGTAACTAATTTGCCACCGAATTTGATTATTTAAAATATTTTTTTTGTTGGTAATTAAGGTTCCTTTTGTAGTGTTAAAGGGTGTGAAACACCTCAAAAATTAACTTAATACTTCCTCCGTTCCTATTTAGTTGTCCACTTTAGAAATGACACATATATTAAGATATTTATAATTAGCATAGTGAAGTTACAAGTATACCTTTATTGATTATGATTTTAAAAATGATGAATTAAAACTTAAAATTTTTTAAAAAATTTAAATTGAGAATATAATTATTTTTTTATCTATTTCTTAATTAAATACAGAAGTAAGAAACATATTGAAGGAGGCAATGAGGAAATGGAGGAGAGTATTAAATAAAGGAGGCAATATAATTCATTTCATTTGGAAGGAAAAAAGTCATATTATGTCGGTGTGTTTGTTTGTGTTGTTTGTAAGTGCACCAACCCCTCGTAATAAATTTATTTCGTAATGGTATGTTGGCAATTAACTTTAGGTGCCACAAATTTCGTCACCTCTACAAGTTGTTTGAAACTATTGTTCCCTTTTCCCCCTAATTAATTAG
The DNA here is from genome assembly GCA_027704765.1 of Solanum habrochaites. Classification (NCBI taxonomy): domain Eukaryota; kingdom Viridiplantae; phylum Streptophyta; class Magnoliopsida; order Solanales; family Solanaceae; genus Solanum; species Solanum habrochaites. The sequence goes on along the minus strand of JAKWJA010002489.1, from coordinate 60,026,668 downwards.
GAAATTCTAACTGCTTTTGATTCCTCCTGCCAAATCTACGCAGCTTTGACCTTGGACATTGTCCACCCTTTCAATTTATTACTCTCTCAATCCAATAATACTCGTCTATTACTAAGGACAACCAATCATCATAACACATTTGTATATTTCGAAGAAATTATAATAAAATGATAATTATTTATTACCATTTGATATAATAAAATATAATGTTTTAAAAAAAATATAATTGAAAATGACTATAATATAATTAGAAGTAATTAAATAATGAAATATGAAAATATCTATTGAATTGCATTTAAAGTAAACATACTAGACGGAGGGGAGAGGATTATACCCGACTGATGTTAAACTTGTTATTTCTTATTGAAAAAAAAAAATCGTGGTTATTTAACAAAATCAAGATAAAAATGATCTTTTTTTTAAAAAAATTCTTCTTAGTGAGGCTCAGATAGGTTGTATGTTTAGTTATCGGGCTGACTTGATTGATAGTAGTTGCTTGCTACATTTAGGAGAAAGTTTATTCTTGACTTCTAAGTAATTATTAACGTGCTTACCTGATCCGTGTTCTAATATATATATATATATTAATAATATATATATATAGGATATATATTAGTTTGTATTTAATGCTACTTCTTGCATGAGGTCCCAATAGACAAGTGGAGTTGTTAAATTTTTTTAGAGGTTCGTTATATGTGTCATTGTAGATGATTTTATCGGCTCCCCAAACTGGTTGTTAGATTTTTTCTTTTAAGCTAGTGTCACATAATAAGCTGAAAAGAAGTAGAAAATTACTTATAAATAAGTTCAAGAGGTAATAAAATTGTAGTTATAGTCTAAACTATGTGTCTGCAATTGCAGAGATAGTTTAGGAGATACGTGTACATTTCCCTTGTAGGCAGCTGCAAGGTGATTAAGGTTTACTGCTAACATGGATTCTTTCAACGGAGGGGGGCCGGGCAGGGCGGGCGGCGGGGCACGGAGAGGGGGAGAAAAGAAGCGCCAAAAGAAAGGGAGGAGGGCAAAAGGAAAAGGGGGACAGCAAAGGGGGAGGGGAGGGGGGGAGGGGAGGAAAGGGGGGCAAAAGAGGCGAGGTGGGGGAAAAAAACGAAGAAAAAAAGAGCAAAGAGGGCAAGAGTGAAGGCGAGCAGCAGCAAGGGCGAGGAAAGGGGAAGGACGGGGGGCGGGCCGTGAAGCGCAGCTGCAAGAGGAGGGGGGAGGAGGAGGGGGGCCGGAAAGGACCGGGGGGCGGGCAGAGGGGCGAGGAAAGTTTCTAGTTTTTTAAATTAACTTTATCAATATTTATGAAATTTTCTCTTAAATAAATTACTCTTCCAAAATATAATATGCCTAAAATTTTTATTTAGTTTTTAGAGTTCTATTTTCAATTACTAAAGGCTGATTTTTTTATAGAAAAAGTAAGAAAATATATCAATAAATAATCATATTTAATTTCTATATTGGTTTCTTTTACTTCTTTCATTAATTTCATCATTAATTTTATTTATATTATTTTCTTAAATCACTTCCTTCTCTTTTTCTTTTTAGTTATTATTATAACTTCATAAAAATTGAATTTTTTTTTACAGTTTTTATTAGCCTTTTTTGAATTTTTAGATCATTTCTTTTGCTAAAAGAACTTATCTCTTATATATAAAAGAGAAAATACATAATTACCCAATCAAAGTAAGATCTATTTTTTAAAAAGACACTTCAACATTGCGGGATTCTAGTATCATTTATTTTTATTTATAATGAATATATTGTCCCATTACGTGCCTACGTGGCATGCAGAGTGTAGTTCACTCTCTGCTAGAGAGTGAGTTGAATAAAAAATAACACATGTTTATTACACATTTATTTAATTAGAAATTCGTTTCTATTCTTTTATTTATTTTATTTACTTCCCAATCTTTATTTTGTTATCTTCTTCCTCAATTTTTTCAAAGAACAAACTACCCTTTCTCTAAAGACTCATTTACTTCAGTCATTTTTTTCCTTGTCTTCTTGCTTCTCTTTGTTCCTTTTTCTTCTTTTGCTCTTATTTTTTTTTTAAATAGTAATAATTGTAAACTTCCTTGATAACATTGTTCCTTTTGTTAAAAAAATTTAAAAAAAATTGTTATGTAGTTCTTTAGCATGTAAATAAAGAAACTTCTTAGACTTATATTATAGAATCTCATTGCTTTCATCGTAATGGTGTTCCGCTTCATAATTGTTGTAATTTTGAAAAGGAGATTGTACATTGAAGGTGATTACTAATTTTCAATTTATAAATTTTAGCAATTTTATTTTTGATTTAACAATAATTTGGTGATATTAATGACGAACATTGTAAAATAATAGTGACGTAATGAAGACTATCCAAAGAATTGACGAAATGACAGTACGTGGAGAATTTGGTTATGAAAAAGAAGAAGAAAGAGAACAAAGGAGGGTAAAAGAAAGAAGAAAGAAAGAGAAAAAGAAAGAAGAAGAAAGAGAAAAAGAAAATGAAGTTGATAAAATAAGAAAAATAAAAATAAAATTAATACGTTGACAGACTATAATTGGCGCGTGATTGCATTTTTTTTCTTGCAAGTGAGGGTAGTTAAAAAATAGGTATTTACAACACTTTAAATAGGTTTTACTTTGATGGGGTAATTATGTATTTCCTCTATATAAATTAAAAAGGGAATTAGTAAAATAATAAATTTTCATCAATAACATTTTATAATGTTAAGAATCCTTAAAAGAACTATAGTAACAATATTAATTTTAACTTTTTGTTAAATAACATTAAGTTTTAACTTTTTAATTAATAAAAAATTTATAAAGCGAAGCCCAGATAAGTACATTAGTAATATATTAATAACAGAAAAATATCACGCCTAAGAAATTGTTACAGACGATAGCATTCACAATAACATGCATAGATTCTTATAGTTTAGAGGACTTGATTTAATTAAAGGTGAAATAATTTAGAAGACTTTTTACTTGCTTGGACAGTACTTAATGAGATTTCAAATAAATACTTAAATTTAATCAAATACATATTTTAAACACCAATAAACTTATTTGATGATAATTATATTGTGTTATAAAAAGTAAGTGAATCACACACATATTGTTCTTTTTCGTCAGTCGTCACCATGAATTTTTGATCAAAAGTGTATAAAATACATATTCTAATCAAATTAAAATCTATGCTTAAAATATAATAAAATAAAAAAAATTTGAAGACACAATAAGTGCTAAAATCTTATTTTGTTCCAATTAAAAAATATCAATAACAGACAGATTAATAATATAGTATTACATTTCAAGTAAAAAAAAGAAGACTAAATTGGGGAAGAAAAAATTATGCTCCCGAAAGTTTAGGTACTAGTCAAAAGTGAAGGTGTAATAAAGATCATTGAACTCATTTCAATATTTTAGACTAGTAAAACTAAAAAATTCTAAAATAATTTATACATACAAGACAAAAGAACTTTTTTTTGTCATATAACCCTCTTCTGTCACCTTAATTTGATTCTACTGTAATTGATTCACTCTTCTATCTAGTACGTTGATATCTTTAGGTTAAAATTTGGTTTTCCAAGGAAATTGCCCAAAGTGGGGGAGATGCTTAACTTCAACTAAACAACCAACACTTAAAAATCATAATCAAGCATTGATAAAGAAAGTTTGATGACAGTACTAGAAGATATTCATAACCAAATATAGATTTGATGTCACAATTATACACTATTTTTTCTATATAGATTTAGTTGTGCACGCTTTTTAGGGCGGCTAAATAGAAAAGATTGATTTACTTTTTTATAGTTTATAAAATCTCTGAAAAAAATTCATGTCCAATGATATACTGGTACTTGAATAATTTCTTTAGACTTTATTTGTCAATACTGCAAATTTTATTTTTTAACAGATGATTTTGAGAAATAGAAATTGGGGACTTAATTCGTGCTAAGGTACGCTTACTACTGCAAAATTTTAGGTTTTAACAAGATTGTTTTGGAGAAATTGGAAACTTACATTCTTCAAGGACGGGCTGATACAAACCTCTATTCATAGGCTCAGCTTCATAATGTAGGACGAGATAGCAAAACATTTGCAATACTTGATGGAGCGTGGGGTTCGGGGCCACATTGGTGAAGCCTTACCTTGCAGGAATGAAAAAAGTTGGGTTCGCTGCTTGAGCCTATAGCTTCCTAATCAGAAAATATATATACTTGAAAATTTTAGATGTAAGGGAAAATTCAAAAAATTTATACAAAATTTTTATCAAGACATTTGATTTGATTCTAGAAACTAAGTTACAAGTTGAAAACGATATAAATACCTCCCTTAGTGCTTTATCATTACAAGTTAGAAACTGTGCAAAAACCTAACATGGCTTTGTTATTTGCCGGTGTTTTTTCTCTTTGTGCTTTCTCGTCTCTTTATTTTGAGTGCTTTGAGTTGCCATCTCCGCCATCCATGTTGTCTTCATTCTGCTCTTTGATGGCACAAACACCACGGCCTCTTTGGCCCTTTTTTTAGGGTCGATATTGGAGAACCATCATAACTTTGCTTACTCTAAACTGAATGAAATCATTCTCGTATCTTCGTTATCAATTTGGTATATCGATCACATTTTCAGTAGTGATCCATCTTAAAATATGCTTGCTTACGCGACCCTTTGTCCTAAAACTTAATTTGAGTATTATTCGATCACCAATTTGCGTATTATCCACCTTAAAATATGCTTTCTGACAATTTACTTTCTCCTCGAACTCAATTTGAGTATTATTCGATCATCAATATGAGTAGTTGTAATGACGCTCCAGGTCATTTCTGCTTTAATGCCTCCTTTTTATTGTTTCAAGCGTTTCTATAGTGACCCCAAGTCATTTATAACTTATTAACACTGATTGTTCATTCGCCTAGTCGTTCTTTGAATTTTGTTTGCAAACCTTTCCGTTATTTTTAAAGTACCGTAAAGCTTGAATGTTGACTTTAGTAAAAAGTTCATATAAACGGACCTCAAAATGGAAATTCTTTAGGGTTCCATCAGCTCCGAATGACCAGATTAGGCTAAGTAGTAGGGTTTGACCACCACGTATTGAGGCATTCAATACGAAGTTGTACCATTAGGTGTTTTAGCTTCTTTGAAACTTAGGTCTAAGGGTTTGTTGTTCACAAGATTCATTGTCCCGAACTCGATGAAGCTAACAGTGACTTTCCCCAGTCTGTGATCTCTCATAATTTCAGTTAGATGTCACCGGTTCCCAAAGGTGAGGAGAAGATTATATGTCGTGATCCTCTTCAAGTTGACAGTTTGAATTTTACAAACTTAGTTAGAGACATTGTCAGGGGTTTATCCTAGCATCAAGAAATGTCTCCTACGCGTTCAAGTATTACTACTCGGGAGCGTGCTTCTTTAACACCTAACTCCTCATCCTTTGGCATCCAATCATCGTCTTATCACACATCATCATCAAGCTCATCTTTTGGCTTTATTTCGGGTGAAACCTCTGGAATCAAGTAGGGCTAAACTCAGGAAGGATCATACACGGATCATACAATATGTAAATGTTTTCGATTTAGTTATTTTGATAAGTCTTGCCCTCTTGTCATCCACATAAGCTTCATTTATCCTATTCAATGTATCAAATCCCGGATGTCGTCTCTCCAAAAATAGTATCCTACCCCAAGGTAGTCGAAAGATCAATTACTGAAGTGATATGGAAACTGAAAGAATTTACGATTCTTCTACTCAACCAAGTAGACAATGTAGCCATTGTTATCTTTTTCTCCTCTTTGAATGATTCAATCCGAAGAATCTCATCACCAAAAACGAAGCCTCCTCCCTGATATAAATTTGTTAATATTGGAATTGATCCCTCGATCCTGTTTTTGATTGATTGGTTCCAGCTTTGAATTGTGGAAATCCTGCCGAGCTGTGTGAAAGAGAAGAATTATGGTAATACTTAATATTGCATAAATTAAAAAGTTTTTGCAAGTCAAGGGGTATCGATCACCGAACAAATACACTACCATGTCGCCTAAACTTGTCACATCAAGGGTATGTTAATACAAGTGACAATCGCTCCAATTTCAAGATTGTAGTAGTTGATTAATGAGATTGTTCCCCTTGAATTTTAGTTTAGTAATGAATCCTATACAAGAAATTATTAGTTGTTAGCATTACATGGTCCTATCAAGTTAGATGCATCTAAACATTTCTCAACCCTATTAGATGACTTTCACTCTTTTCCTCTTGTCTTAGAGGTTTTCATTTTTGCCCTTGCATGTCTGTTGATGAAATTCTCTTCTCTCAAACTCGATTTTCACAACAAGTTGATAGAATATGATTTTACTTTTTCTTAATTAACATTTTTCTCTCGAACAAGTGGTAAATACGAACAATTTCTAATGCGTGTACTCATTAGAAAGAATTGATGATAAAAGTAAGTCACATGTACAACTAACAATCATACATTACTTAATTTTATTCACCGTTTCCACAACCTTGGTTGTGGTGTTAGCGCTATGATATTAAAAGAAAAACTAGTGTAATCATCATTGAAAGCATAAAGTAATAACTTGAACAAGGCCAACCAACACAAAATCTTGATTATAAACACTTAGTCACGATCATGAAGTTTTAATCCGAAAATAAACGAGACAAAACCAAGTTTAGAATATGGAAAAATATTGCCAAAGTCGAGCTGATAAGAAGTGGTTTAAATATAAACCCTAAAATATGTAAAAACTAGTTTGTGAAAAATGTCCTACTCGTGAATAGGATTGGTACTTGTCGCGACACTTCAGACCCACTTTTGACGGGACTCATCACATACCAAAAGACATGTGAACCCTCTCATCGTCCCAACTTAGCAATAGTGGGGTCTTTCATGATGACCGCATGAGCTACTAGAGGACTCGTTAAGGTTAGACAACTTGTCTAGAGCTCCATGAACTTGAGTCTTCACTGGAGTTCTTGCCTCTGCCTATGAGCAATAATACAATTCTTCTATGCAACCACGACCCGTCAATGACCCGTGGCCTTCAGTTAACACTTAGCTCGTAAGGGCCTTGCACTGTTTCTTCCTCACGAGCCCTCAGTCGGCTCGTCGAGTGGACCATGACCCGTCTGGGGCTCCGTGGTGTTTACTTGGCACTTGTTCATTTTAACTTACCCTCACTTTTGATATAACGAGCCCTTAGAACGGCTCGCATTCAGACCACGACCCGTCCGGGGCTTCATGGTCTTTAGTTGGCACTTGTTCATTTCACTACCTTCACTACCTCACCTCCACGAGCCCTCTGACGGTCGTCATCATGATCACGCCCCATTTGGGGATCCATGGTGTTGTTTCAGATCATTTTCTATCTTCCGTGTCCAAGTGTTTTACCAATTCAATCATCAAAGCACACATCATATACACATAGATACATTGAAGTTCTCTCACTAATCCTTAGTTTCGAGCGTCAAATGTTTCATGATTTCATGACACATCAGTGATAAACTAATATTGGGCAACTATATATATAAAATATAATAATCAATTAATTTGGACATATGGAGTACTCCCACTTTTCCTATATACCTTGTCAATTTTGACTTTTTACTTGTCATTCTTAATAAATTAAGAAAAAATAATGTTTTGTTACCTACTGTACCCCTCAATTTATTTAGAGAGTTGATGTTTTTGAAAAAAAAATATAATCTCTATAATAAGTACTTGATTTTGAAATTCTATCAATTAATAGGAGTAGTTGGTAAACTTATTATATCAATTATTTTATTCTTACTATAATGAACAAGTAAATAGGAGATAAAGAAGTACTCCCTCTGTTCTTTTTTATATGTCACATTTTTGCTTTGCACTTGCATTAAAAAATGATGTTACACTTCTACACTTATTTAATTTTTTGGAAATTCAATTTTCTATCAATAAATATGAATTAATTTGTTTTGATTAATTTATTTAACCAATGAACATGAAATATTTACCTAATTTTTTTAAGTTCATCAAATGTATATTTACAAGACTAATAACTGTTAATAATAAAAAAGAAACAATATATAATAATTTATGAATTGATTTTACAAACTGACAAGAATTTATGGAAAGAGATAAAGACATAAAAAAGACTTGGGAAGTATATAAGGAAGTAGACAATAACTGATGTTCATTTTGAGAGAAGGGAGTACATTTTTATGTCGGTGTAGGTGCCCCAGCCCCCATGCGTGGAATTCAACGCGTTTATATAAAGGGACAAAGGATTGCACTTTTTTGCCAAATAAATTTAGGTGCCACCAAATTTCGTTCACATCTACAAGTGGTTTGAAACTATTGTTCCCTTTCTCCCTATTAATTAGGAAAATTCGAAACTGCACTTCTGAATCCTCCTTAACTTAGAAGGAGAGTCCTTTACTTAGCTTTGACCTTGGAAAATCGTACCCTTATAACGCATTTATTCAATAATATTCGTCTATATGAGTTTGTATTGTTTCTTTAAAGAAATTATATGTTGTAAAAGATTTGAATTTTGAGCATGTCGTAGCTAAAGACTATGTGGCAGAGATCTGCGGTCGAGATCTGGATTTAAGTCAAGATTGTGTACTTGTTTATTTATTAAATTTTATGATTGGTATAAAGCTAGCAGCATAGTAGGGCGTGTTCAAAACCGAATCAAAATCGAATAAGCCGAACTGATAAATAGTATTGGTTTATGAGTATTGGGTTGTTATGATTTTAGTGATTTTGATAACGTTGTGTTTGAATTTTTTTGTTATCGGGTTTGGGTTATTGGTTTCTTAACGATTTTTAACGTTTTTTCTTAATGGTTAACGGTAACCCGATAGTAAATTAAATAACATTATCTTAATGCATTTTGTATATTAAAAGTTCCGACTGGAGTTTAATTTCCTACTTTTTATTTTTTATATCACTCAAAAACTTGCTTATTCTACAATGTAAAAGTATTTTTGCTTCTTGAGACAAGGATGTGAAGTTGTGAACTCAAGGTGCATGGTTTATTTGTTTGTCACCTGTTTCTACAGTTTATTTTCAATGTTTTTTCTGTCTGTCAAATCTTAATGGTTAAAACGAAACCGAAACTCCCCGATACGATAAACAACCCGATAGAAAAAAAATTAATGATAAGCCAAATATCTTAATGGTTCATAAACGAGTTAGCTCGTACAAAACCCGATAACCAATGAACCAACCTAATAAACTTTAAAATCGAACTGAACCGACTAACACACAGCGCTACAACATAGTAGCTCAGGGTCAAGTGTGACATTGAGTGCACATTGCATCCTTAAGTTGAATTTTGATAAGTTTGATATTACAAAATGTCATGTTTAACGAAATTTACTAAGTCATGTCTACTAAAGTCTTGTTTATAAATATATATATTGTGCACTGTATTTAATTTGTGGAGTTTTGAACTTTTCAACCGTGTATACACTTAAACTCAAACACATTCATATATTATATAGTGAGAATGGAGAAGGAAAGCTCCCTAACACCTAAAGTTAGATTATCATTTTACCGGTTAAATAACTAATTACTACTTAAAATAGGAATTATAGTTAGCATTGTTTTGAAAAAGTTTTCCCATTAAAAGAGGACAGTCAAGGCGGAAATTAGCAATGTAAGTATGTCCCAAAATTGAGAGAAGATAGGAAGTTGGAAAAAATAAATTAAGATAGACCGAATTCATTGGATTGTATAAATTAAATAATAATAGTTCTTTGGCAATTAAAAAGTTACCAAGAATTACTGAATAAATGTTTGCATTTTGAATAGGCACTACTATATAGAATAAAAATTGAATATGAAGGGTCAATCCCCACTATTACACAGGAATCAGTTTCGAAATCAAAGTTGAATTTTAAAGGTCATTATCTAATACTATTTAAGACTAACTTATTAAGATGGATGGTAATCACATGAGATAGGATGAAGGAAATCACGTAATTCAATATAGAGAAGAAAAGAGAGTTGAAAGCTGCAAATGAGGGAAACAAAAAAAATGTTGGAAGGATTGCTAATAGAGAGAGAAGAAAAAAGAAAAGAAGTTAGCGGAAAAAAAGAAGAAAAGTAGATTAAATACGGATTTTTTTTATGTTTGACGCCAAGAATAAGAAGAGTTACTATTTGTTATTTATTGCATCGAATGTGTGAAACTTGCTTGCAATATCTATCCTCTAAAACACGACTAAATCCCTATCTTGCTTTCTTTTTTCCGTTTTCCAAATCGGTATAAATTGTTTAGCCTTAAATTTAGTTATCATCGTGAGTTCTTTGACGATAGTAAAATGAATTCAAAATTGTCATTCTGCTTATTTCTCGCGTGCTATTGTAATAGCATTTATTTTTAATTATTTTGAACTTTCACTTTTCTTTAAAGTAATTTTTAAAAAATTCTTTTCAGATATTATTTGCCCTTAAAAATTGCAAAAGATTGTTTAGAAGATACAAATATGACTGGACATTTTTGTTAACACAATTATATTTTTGTGATTTGAACTGCGTAATAATATTATCTTTCTTCTTTTGAGTAGTAAAGAATGACAATATTCATCTTGAATAGGAAAGTCAACAATTTCTTGGAACTTGAGTAATCATTAAAGATACATAATAGAAGTTTAGAATCATAGATGACTGGCTTTATGGGGTACAAAAGGATTGTGATTTACGCGTCCATCAATAAGGGGTCATCAATCTACGCTTTCAATTTGAAATGTGGGAAAAAAGATTAAGTATAGTTCAGTGGGATGAGGAGAGGAAAACGGACGGGCCTCTCTCCTCTACCCTCAGTAATTAAAAATATTGATTCCTTCAATATTAATAGAAGGGTTATTTTTCATGAAACATAAAAATATCAAATCTGACATGAGATTTTAATATTATATTTTGTAAAGAGATATATCTTATGTCAAACTTACATATAAAAAAACGTAGCTTTGAACTTAATGATTATTTTATGTGTGCTCCACTATAATATATTTACTTATATAAATTAATTTTAATATCAATTCGAGGAAAAACATACAATTCACGTTAAACATAAAATCGGTTGGGTAGGTCTTATGTAGAAATAGTAACTGAATAGCAAAAGCCATGGGAGCACCACATGCCAATATGTTTCTATAAGTCCCCACAATTAACTCCTTTGAACGTGACATTTCGATTGATTCTTACATTTATCTTTTATTTAAGCTGATTATATATTTTATATATGCCTTGCATTTGATAAGTTATCAAACTCATACAATCATACTCATGAATTATTGTTATGTTTTAATGTTAATTGAGAGAATTTTAGAAGTTAACCTTATAAGCAAACCTTACTTGAAAAGAAAGTTGGAAGAATTTGAAGCTGAATAACGTTACAATCGACGTCTTACCGATCAAACGCAAGCTAAAATAAATAAAAATAGATTGAAAGAGTATAAATTTATAAAAAAATAAATTGAATCGAACTAATTTATATAAATTATAAATTATCAGGTGGTGTAACAAAATCTATCTCTTGGAGTCTGTTTGGTATTTGCTGTAAGGATGCAAGAAATGCTTTTTTTGAGAAAAAAATATTAGTTTTAGAAAATTAAGTGTTTGAATCTTTAAAACTACTTTTAAATGAAAGGAGAAATAATTTTCTGTTATTGAAAATTTTCTGTTTTAAAAGAAAAGCAGAAGTAGAAAGTTAATTTTTAAGACTAAATATCCCTTAAATATTGATATATTTATCAATATATCACTAATTAATTAACAAACATATCTCATAAGTTTAATTAATTTTCCTTCAAGAACTTTTTTTATAATAAATTTTTTAGTTTTTATTTCTCTATATAAAATAATTTTAATATTTAAAGCACATTAATATTTGCCCTTTTTCGTAATTTAACTTTGAAAAAATATCTTCTTTTTAAAATAAGAAAATACAAATTATTTATCAAAAATATTTTTCAAACAAATTTACTAAACAAAAATTGTTTTTAAGAAACATACATTTTTCTAGAATTTGTTAAACACAAATTGTTTTTTTCAAGAAAAAACACATTTTTCTAAAAAGTTATTTAGAAAGAACATTTCTAAAAATAAGTTTGTAATTGGGGGGGGGGAAAACAAAATGTTAATTGAACTGTAATCACCCTAATTTTGGTGGTCCACTGATCACGTTCAGGACCAAGCCAAACAAGGATTTATGCGCGATTTTTCCTCTTGAATTTATACCAGTGACTTACAAAAAGAACTTCAACTCTAGAAGATTACAATATTCCACATTTTTTGTTCTTAAGATTTTTTTTTTTTAATTGTGGAGATAGCTTGAACATCAGATTGGCAACTTCTTAAAAACAAAATCACAATACATTTCTACAAAATAATTTAAAAAACACATAAATTGGAAATAAATATCCATCCGATTTAATTGAAATAAAAATAACACACACTCCCACCCATTTAAGATGTTAAATTATCAAGTTTATAAACAACTTTTCAATATTATAAAACTACTTATAGCATATTAATATCAAGTTATAGCATATTTAAAGAAATATTAATATTATTCTCATTAATTTTTTTAAAATAATAATTAACTTATTTTATAATTCAATTATACCCTATTTAACCAATTAGTTTTTAATTACACTTATTCTTTAATTACCTTTTTTAAAGAAAACTCTTAATTAAAGTGTTATTTAAATTAAAAATATTATTTTAATTACCTTTTTTAAGATTAACTACAAAATTATAGGGATTTTTATCAATTTAAAAAATTACAGTTTTTTTAAAACTGTAAAACAATATCTTAAAAAAATAATAATTTATATTACCCAAAATTTTTGTCTTCCTCCACATTTATTTTCAAACTCATTACAATCGCAAAAACCAGTACAATCGCACGCCTCTCAAAAAACCTTTCACCACATTTTCACACGGCTATTTCCCATCTTAGCACGCCATAATGCCTCTCCTCTCCCAATGGATTTCATCTCTCTTAACACTATTCAAGAATTCTCATATAGTTCCATCCAATCTTAATTTTTAAAGCACTCAAATCTTTTAAAATTTGCAATAAACAAACCGTGTACAATTCCTACAAAGAAGCAACGAAACCCAAGACAAAGTAAAGATTGAATGAAGAAGCAGTTCAGAGACGATTTTTCATGCCTCCCATCCATTTCAAAATTTTTTTCACAAACACAAAATCCAAAGGAAAATGAGAGAAGAGCGAAAAGGGCAAAAAAAAAAAGAGAGATGAATTCCGAGAAACGCTAAAGAAAAGAGTAAAGCAAAGGAAAGAGAAAAGAAATCAAGTGAATCAACCTGAGTCTGAATGCTATAATTTTTTTGGAAGAGTTGATTAAAATCAAAATCTAAAACCCAAGAGCGAAGAAGAAGACACTGATAAACCCAAAAAAAGTTCAAATGTTAGTAAAAGTTAGTTTTTTTATATTTTTTTTATATTCGGTAATTATTTTTTTTATTTCTTTTTTACTTTTGGTTTTCTACACATCTTTCAACTCAAATTTTTTGTGTAAAATAACTAGATTCACTAATTTGTTTATGATTCCATATATTAAAAAATTTCTGTTTAAATAAAATATTTTTTTTTTTATGTATGAAATTCCACCGTATTAAATTGTGTAATGATAAATGTATAATTGTGGTATGATTCCCTATATGAATTTTGTATGAGTCACTGTATGCTTCCTGTATATATAAACCTGTGTAAGGATTTTTTTTTTTATCAAGTTTTTTTTTTTTTGGGTTACAGTTTTTATATTATTATTAATATATTTTTTAATTATCTTATTAATAAGAAATTATATAGGTTTTAAATTTTTATGATAACTGGTATGAATTGGTGTAATGATTCACGTGTATGAATTTTTGTATGATTCACTGTATGAAATTTTGTAATGATTTTCCATTCACTGTATGTTCACTAGTATATATAAATGTGTAATAATTTGTGTATGAATTAAATGTTAGGAATTTTGTAATGATTCACTGTTATGAATTTGTAATGGATTCACTGTATATTCACTGTTATTATACAATGTGTATTGATTGTTTTTTTTTTTGCCAGTTTTTTGGGATACTGTTTACCTAGTAATATCCCATAATTGTTTTATACTTTATATTTTGTGTATTTATGTTTTTGTATACTAGTATATGAAAATTAGTTTTGTAGTCATGTGTATAATACGTGTATGATTAATAAAGTTTGTTAATTTTTTTACATTTTGAAATGTTTTAGAGAAAAAGACACACCACATCTGTCTTCAATGTATTAACATTTTTTTTTATGTTTATATTTTGTATGAAATAGTGTGAACAACAAAGTAATTAATGAGATTATGTTTTTTTTTTAATTTTTTTTTGTTAAAACAGCATATTAATACCAGGGTAATGTATATCCTGTCGAAAGAAGGCAAAATACTCCCAAAATGGTCACTTCTTACAGTACTAAAGTTTGATTGTTGTTTTGATGGCATGGGTTGATAACATTGAAGAAAACCATTAAGAGACAATCACAAGTGACATAGATGCAATATCACCGTAACCATGATGTTGGACAATGCCATTAGAGGATATAAGCTGAAACTTGCTAACATCCGTGGGATTAGGGTATGATGAAGTATCATCCCCAGTCCCAAACATCATTACAAATTACCTGGTTTTTCGTTGTTTGTAGTTCACAATCAAAAGTAATTGTCTATATGTATATGATTTCGATGATAGGGAGGATCTTTGCATTCAGGGAAGTCAAAGAAGGCCGTGATAAGCTTTGCAAACCCATGATGAACCCTTTATTTTCATATTTCTGACAAAAGACCACAAAAGATTTTAATGGCAAAAGGCTTGATTTTATTCCGAAAAATCTTCCGGTGATTAATCCCAGAAGTCCCTCACTCTGAACCTCTAAGTATCAAGACGAATATGTTGTTTTAGCACATGTTCCTCAACAAGAAGGAAATTTCAAATTATAGTATATTTCTTACATTATTTTTTATTCATTTTAAATTCAAATTTGCTCAATATTAATTACAGTTTTTTTTTTTTCAATTTGTTTACAGTGATTGTGGTTTTAATACACATCTCCTATTTTGCCGATTACATGATCAATGAGTTTTTTTGATATGTCAACATATTGATATTGATTCAACTATCAAGTCTCAAAGATCTGCAACCAACTTTGGCATTATGGAAAATCAAAGAATGATGACGGCGCAATCAGTGAATTGAAGTTACAGGAAACAGTTGCTAGCGTCGACCAACATTTGCTAGCAAGAAGGAAGTTGACTCGCACTCATAAAGACAAGTTATGGACACACCATTTCCTAAGAAGACCCTACTCCAAATGAATTCCCGTATCAGGAAGTAGAATTCTTCATGGCACATAGATAATTATATTTGAAAGACTTTTTTTTTTTTTACTTATCACATTTTAATGTAACTTTTTCCTTTTTCTCCCCAGTTATTTTTTTTATTATGATACTTAAATTTGATGTTTTTTTATATAACTTATTTATTGATTATTACTAAATGTGTCTCACTTATATTAATTTTATTCGCGTGGGGTATGATATTGTTATAAAAAATTTATTATTATATCCATACAATTTATACATTATAAATGTGTAATCACCATCTTACATACATTATTACGAATTTGAATGTCTATTAAAATAAATTTTGATATAGTACATATTATGACTTATATTGCGGTATAAAAATATGTAGGAAAAATGTATGACTGTATATCATACAAATTATACATTTAATATGTGTAGGTCACCCATCTTACAAATATTATTCATACAGCTAATATACATACACTTAATTGTTTCTGTTTTTATTTAAATTTGACTACTATGGTTTTTTTTTTTATATAAATTTATTACTGATTAATTACTAAAATGAATCTCACTTTAACAATATGAAACTGTATGAATCATGTAATGAAAATATAATAAATTAATGAATTTTCATATTAAAATTTGAATAATATAAAGTGACATAGGTATGAATAAATTTGGGGGGGGGGGACTGGGAAACATATATGAATACAACAATTATAAAATATTTTTTTAAAATACAACACAAACAAATTGTATGTACATATACTGATATGAATACTGTAAATGACAACTGTAATGAATACTGTATGACATTTGTATAAATATTAATATGTTCAATAAAAAAATATTTATAACATGTTATGAAAGCCTCAATACAGAGACTTTAACATTACGACATCATTTTTGTTTGTACAAGGCATAATTTGAACAAGTGTCTTCCTATGTGTCCCCCTAATGGCTCTCCTGCAGGTGCCTTTTGTCCTTCTATGATTTCACATCTGCTAATCAAAAACCCTTCCAAATCCAACGTTTGAAGTTTAGGTCTTCCTGCTAGCTCTTTTTGGACAGGTAGCATCACTTTAGGAATCTGACAATGATAACTTGGTAATATCCCGGATGTACTCTTCGCACGGGAATAGGCTGACAGGAGCTGGCAAATAAGCATCTTTGAATTCTTGAGGAAGGCTAATAAAAATCAGAACAAAATCTGCTTCATTTAACTTTCTGTACCAGAGAACAGCAATGGCCTGACCACATGGTTTCTCATAATGTTGAAATCTTCCGCAACTATACCATCCTTTTGTGTAATTCAAATTTACTATGTAGTTTTTCTTTCTTTGACCTTTCAGCTACAGTCTATGCAATCAACATTTGAAGGTACACCTTTATTCAATAAAACCAAATATTTTGACATACTAGAAAGATTATTAATTATGAATTAAAAATACAAAACAGTGGAAAACATAACCCGGTCAATAGTGCAGCTGACAAGTAGAAATACTTTTTCTGTTAGATAAAAAACATCTATTTTTTTGTCAGAATTTAGGATTGTAGTCCTTACAGCCTCCTCATTATTGCTGTGAATCACCCTTCGAATTGTCCACCCTCATAAGACTCAAGAGTGAACTCACGGTAACTCCGTTCTTAATCTGTTTAACATTATTTCAATGACTTGACTCCCACTCCCCCCCGATTTTTGAAGTCATCGTCGCCATGTTCCGCTTCATTCTAGTAAGCGCTTGACCATGTTGCTATAACCAATATCAAACATTATGGGCCGTATCGCGTGGCGATTTTATATACAGTAACTGTGTTAGCACGAACAATTTCTAACACTTAATACCAAAAAAATAATACAAATTTCAACACATTTATACGCAATTAATCACCTGTTTCCAACACAGAGAATATTTCTAAACAATTATTACTTGTTTTATTGACAACACTTAATACATTTAATACAAATTCAATACAAAACACAATCATACAATTTTTTACCACACATTTTTATACAGTTTGTAAACAGAAAATAATACATAGGGGGGACTGGTTTATCCATATTATATAATACAACAATTACCACACTGTTTTAACACTATTATAATTTCATTACAATACCATTTTCCTACCATTGTTTTAAAAAACTACAAAACCTAGAATACACAAATACACAAATTATAATACAAGACACTTTGTATATACAGATAACAAAAAATTTAAATCAAATATTAACATTTTTTGAAAAAAAACAATTTTATACATATGCATAATAAACAACTAACTAACCTACATACAATCTAAAATACATTTCCGAGTCATTAGCCAAGTTATATAAAAATAATATCCATTAATTCATTTCATACTCAATTGATTTTCGTATATATTTTTCATACTTTAATATATATACATTAAAAATCCAAAATGTATACATGGTTAATATCAAATTTCAAATATGTTCTAATGTTTCAAAAACGAAAAAAATTTTGCTAATTAACAAAAAAATTTAAAAATATTAAATTTTAACCAGTGATCACATTATAAACCTCAGCTAAAAGTGCCCAAGTCATTCGTTTTAAACTTTACACATGAAAATATATTTAAGCATTACACTACGCACAATTTTTATTAGCTAGAAACATGAATTAATGTTTCAAGGAAAAAATAAATCTCTTTTTAACATATGCCAGCGATGTAATCACAGGGAAAAAAAAAACGACACATTACTAAAATAACGAAAAAAACTAACCTGATATTCCATTTGCCACCGATGTTTTTTAATTAAAAATTGACACAATTTCTCCATCAAATCAAATCTAAACTTTTCAACCTTCATTTTGAGGTTGTTTTTCTGAATACATTCCAAAGTTTCTGAAAGAAAAAATTAAAAAACACGTTTAATGATATAAAGATAACATAAATAGAATTTTTTTAGGGATCCAAAAAAAAATCAAAAAAAAATTCCCATTAAAAAAACGGATTTCCGCTAATTAAGGTTTCACTATCTTTCATTAATATATTTTAATTCCCTTAAAAGTGCAATTTGGTTTTAATCAGTTTACAACAGTAAACATACATCACGGTAGTTAATGGACCAATTTTTATTACTAATTTTTATTTTTTTTTCTTTCCTAATTTAACTGAATAAATCGTAATATATTTTAATTTAAAGAATTCTATAATTTGATATTTATAATTTATTGAATAAAATCAAATCTTTTGCTAACTTGATATATGAAACTACCTAATAATGCTTATACCGTAATTTACACTTTTAATTAATAAAAGACCTAGCTTTCAAACTAAATACTTACGCCATTATTAACTAATATAAATTGACTTGACACACCAATATTAAAAAGAAAAATAATTACTAGTGAGTTTACCATTTTTGTTCATGACTAATTACTACTCAAGAAGTCTTAAACCTATTTACTCACTATATTTTCAAAGAACAGTTCACCTTAATATTAATAAATCGAAAATCTGATAAGAAATTTATTTTTTTCTATCTTAATTAGTCAAAAATAAACACACTAAAAGAAAAATCAATTAGAAACCAATTTTTACAATATAGGGAAACGGAGGAGTAATCAATCAAAACACTCGATAATGAATTTCGATTAATGATTTAAAATCCACGAGAATTCCCTAAACCCCGAATATACTCCATTTCAGGTTTTAAAATTATACATCAAATATTTTTAATTTCTCATTCGTGTTCAAGGATTCACATTGAAACTCTGACTAAATCGGGAGAAAAAATCGGCATTGACCCCACTGTGTCAAGGCTCAATTTGGATTTTACACTCAAAATAATTTTTTTTCATATCAAATGGTCGAACGAACATGGACCTCTAGTTTAAAGTGAAACACCCCAGTCAAGATGTACCCTTCCAGCAATAAATTTTTTTTTATATACCCAAAGTTCGAAAGACCCGTAAACCTCTTATGAATGGTGAAACCAACTCCCACCACACCGAAAAAAAAAACAATTCATCACGTTGGTCATCAAATAAATTTTTTAAGGCAAAAAAAAAAAGGAAATAAACTTCAATCATCTTCATGGAATATATTTTTGTGAGCCTCTTTGTAGCAATTTAGAGCAAACCTAAGGTGGGATCAAAAACTAGTCCCATAGTGGCTTCACTGCATAAGAGCGCGATTTTTAATTTGACCATTGACCTGAGTAGCTATTTCTAAAAATGTCCCCACGCTCAACATGCAATAGAGGCTAAGGGGTTTGACTTGCACGCATCTTCACTATAGATAACCAACACGTATTTTTGTCAAAAGGCCAAACAACAGTCCAGCACCCCCAAATAAGAGTAATAAGGTATAGAAATTGAGTATTTTCGGTTGACAAAATTACAGACGAGGTATTCGTAGATAAATGGGGGAAATGGGTGTGGAAAATTCGGTTTTCCAGGTCAGTATTGACACTTTTGGCTAGGTACTTACCCTAGCCCTGAAGCTGCAGCCCATATCACATGACATAAGCCCTATTATTGTCTCCGTCCAGAATCATCAAATCATCATTTACCATAAATTAAACTTCCCTTCCATGTAAACCCCTAATGTTCACCCTGGAATGTCACCAACATTCCTGTAAAAAATTTGCCATCTGATGCTGCAATGGCTATGATGCTTCAGTTTCTGTTACAACACCAACAACCTCTAACAACATGTGATAATTATGGGCAAAAATCCAATAATTCTCAACATTGGCTGTTTGAAGATTATGCAATATTGATAAGTGCCAGCAAAACGCGCCCACTTACTGCCAATCAGTTTATTAATATCGTTTTGGCTGTACATGTATCACGTTGGTTCGATTTGTCAATGAATTTGATGATGTTTGGATAATTGGACGGATGAAGTACATGACACCAAACTTTATTTCACAAATTTAAATTTTAAATGACCTAAAAATTTCTTATCGTATATTAACGCAAATACAAGCGACTAAGGATTAACGAAAAACCATATATCAGCATTGCATGGAATCACTCCCCTAACACAGAGCAAGCTTCCCTTGTCCCCCGAGAATACTGTTTCCTGTGCCGAAAGAGCTTCTTTTAATTTTTTACTAGCCTTCTCAAAACTATAGGTGAGTACTCAGCGGTTGACTCTTGCCGGCTCTACTCTACTTACATGAAGGTGAGAAAAAAGTGTATTAAAAAAAGCAGTAACAGGAAAACACGACACAAAAGCTTAAGCTTTGAGAACATAAAATATTAATAACTACCGAGGCAAATCAGAAGCGGGGATCAGATGGTCAATCAACCGGGCAACTTTGCACTATTCTTCAAAAGTCACTCAAACTTTCAATTTTTTCCTTAAAGTAACTCAAAAAAACTCTGCACTCGTGTACTAATCAGAAAGTCACTCAAATTTTTTCAATTTTAACCATTCAAAAGTCACTCAATTATCCACTCTTTCCTCAAGAAGGCGCTCAACTAATCCACTCTTTTCTCCCCAGAAAGTGATACAGTCCACTCAATCTATTAAAAATTAATTTTTAATGTACAAAATTTTATAAATATATATTAATATTTATATAACAAACCAAAAATTTTCAAAATAAATTTAATTCATTTAGTATGGACCATCCACCCACCGTAACCCGACCATGTAACAAATATGATATGAACCCTTTTTAATATTTATCCTTTAATCCTAAATACAAAATCCCTCTCTTTAACCTTGAATTAAGGAATTAGTATTAATTTTAGTGATTAAGATACAAGTAAAATGTGTCATAAAAAGCAATTTTTTGTAAAAAAAAAATAATGGGTCGGTTAGGTGTGTGAATCCTAATGACATTTTGGTAATTTATTTTTTGAAAATTTTTTTGGTATTTTTTTTATATAAATAATTAAAATATCAAATAATTTTAATTAAAATAATTTAATAGATTGGAGTGACTCTGAGGACAGAGTGGATGTTGAGTGACTTTCTGAGAAAGAGTGGATCGTTGAGTGACTTTTGATAGAACAATTGGAAAGTTGAGTGACCTTTCTAAGAAGAGTGCTGTTAAGTGACTTTTGACGGGAACACTTGAAAGTTGTTGAGTGAACTTTTCCTAAAGAGAATAGTGCAAAGTTGATAATAGACCATTTGAGATATTAACTCAACATAAAATATCATTGGTGTAAAGACAGAAACATTTTTGCTACGAATACAAATGGGAAATCAGAGTTGATGACTCAGTCTTACTGTGTTGTTTTCATTCCATTTTTACTTTCTTTCTTTCTGCCAGCTCTGTCACATAATAATAGGATGTTTTGCGCGAAACTCTTTAAAGAAGGAAAATTCGTACCAGGGCTCGGATATTGGGTCATAACGAAGGACCATGCCCCTGCCCAATTACAAATCATAAGTCATAAAAAAACATTGAGATTTGATGATGGACATAATGTAATACCACAATTAGTAATACCATACTTAAATGAAGTGAAATGCATGATAAAGTCCTATAAATGAACCAGGAAAATCCACACTTAGTGTAATTTCACTCCTTCAGGACAATCTTTAAACAACGGTGCAAGGAAAAATTACCCCTAGTTATAAAATTTACAAGCGGAACTCTTGTTAATAGCTTATTCCAAGTAACCTTTGTAATTCTATCAGTTGCAATTTTTGGAAATGTTACAAACTGGTAAAACATAACAGGTTGCTTTTGGAAATGGAAAAACACTCAATATCTATGGCCGTGTGTTCATCCTGTAGCCTTTACACATTGAAAAAACCTACCAGGCTACCACGTGTGTTTCGTGCTGCTCAGAAAGGAAATTTTCCTCACAATTCTAATAAACCTAGCAACTCTTGGGTAAACTATTAAATGAAAGAATGACTTGTTTTATCTTTCTGCCTAACTGTTTTCCTGTACCATCGATGAAGTAGAAGTGCGTTGGAAGAGTCAGATAATATCAACTCCACCACAGAAGAGAGATCTTAACTTCCTGTTTCTTCTCTCTTCTGTTTCTTCTTTGTCATTTGCATATGGGGGAGTAACACCTTCCCCCCCCCGCCCCCCCCCCTCCAATCCATCATGAATTTTCCCCTTAATTTTATTTCAGAACCCTAGTTCATCTGTGTGTTGGTAACCTCATCCCAACCAGTGGCGTAACCGTAGGAAATTTCATCAGGGTGGGTCCAAAAACTTTTAATAGTATTTTTTTTAAAAATAAAAGATATTTTAAACTATACCAAATAATATCAATTAGCAATATTTATTTTTGAATATAAGAATATTTTTTAACAGAATTATAAGTGTATAATTTCCAATACTCACATAAAACATAAATTACTATTGAAAACATGATTCTAAAATATTTTTACAATTGTACTCGACGAGGTTTCATATCCTGAAATGTTTTTATAATAGACTCATTAGAAATAGTACGAAATACTTCCTTTTTTACACAAGGCACTATACAACCGTCTAAAACGCATCATCCTCTCCGGTTTTCGCAAGTCATCTTTTAATATCTCATTGCTGAAAAGCTCTTCTCGTCGTTTGCAGTAGCAACTGACAAAAACAAAGCAAATTGGTTATTTTAATTATAAATAAAAGAATCGATAAGAAAAAAAAATAGAATTATTGAGATTCTATTCTTAACTAATATGTGATATAATTTTGAATAATTGCGTCTTGTATTAATAGAGAAGGAAAACCTTATTCCATAAGAATTTTCAATTTTTTTTAAAGGAAATCTTATTCTACAAGGAAAAGGCATTAAAATTTAACGAAATCTTATTCTATAAGGAAAATGTATCAAAATTTAAGGAAATAATTCAATTTTAATTGAAAAAATCCACAAGGAAAAAGTATTAAATTTTAGGAAATCTTATTTCATTGTGAAAAGGTATTAAAATTTAGGTATAATGCACAAGTAACCCCTCAACCTATGCCCAAAATCTCAGAGACACACTATACTATACAAAGGTCCTATTAGAACTTATTTTATTAATAACTTTCTATCCGTTTTCGGCCTACGTGGCACAATATTGTGGGCCCAACGCTGGTTGACTTTTTTTTTCAAGCTAGTGCCACGTAGGCCGAAAAGGGATTGGAAAAAAATAAATTGTGTTAGAGGGGATTCGATCTTGGGTCAAGGAGGGATTCATGATACAATTAACTAACAGGCCACTAAATGTTTATGCTAAAACTATGTAAGTCTTTTTAATTAATTAAATTTGAGAAGTCAAAAATAACAATAAAAATTGAATGAGCAGCGAGGAATTGAACCCGGCTACTGTAGGGATTTCACCAGCCATTGCAACTCGACTCGTTTGTTTTAGGGATTATTTAGTAGTCCGCCCGGTCTTTTTCCATCTACTCCCTTCCTTTCCTCCCCCTTGTTCCTTTTTCATCATCAAGTAGTCACTTTTTTTTACTGCTCACCTGGTATTTTTGCCCCTTTTTCCCTGTAGCCACTTTACTCCTCCTGGATTTTTCTTTCTCACGCGCGCAGAGATTAAATACATGCACTCCAGGGAGAAAATAAAGGCATATACCGCTTGATTCCATCCTTGTCGCATGAGAAAAAGAGAGGTAATGGAACTGATTTTGCCGCAGCGCTCGGGGCTGATGAGTTCGTGGTGCGTTCCACCGCTGTTTTTGGCGTCTTGGGTAGGCTCCGGTATGCAAATGAGGGTCGAATTGCCACTCTGTCTATAGCTTTCGAGTTTAGCTTCCCGGAAGAGGGAGCCGGTGCCCGCAGCATGCTACTCCTCTTCTGTTTGACCCTCCGCATCAAGTTTTGCTCCGGTCTCTCTATCTCTGTGTGTTTAAAAAAAGTCCGCAAAACATCGCATCCCGTTGTCCTATCCTCCAACACACAGGTAATTATATTTTTTTTTCTTCGTTACCCCAAAGGCGGGGGGCAGCCCTTTATCTAATTATTTTTGCGTAAATTCTTGCCATAATCCATGGAACGACTGGCCGCTCCTACGGACCTAGTGGTTTGCTTGTTTGCGACTTACCTGAGTAGGGGTCTGGCGGGAAGAGAGGGAAAGGGCAGTAGAAGGTGAATGACTAATAGGTGGGGGTGACCTACGGAGACGTCAAAATGAGTATATGCTCTACTGTTGATATGTGTTAACGGCAGGAGAAAGGTAATTTTCGTTGGGGAATCGCATAAGGGTTTTTCCCTGCCTCCTCCGCCCATAACATGAGTTCAATCGGCGGTCAGTGTCGTTTACCCGGCTGTTCCCAACGTTCACAGACCATTGAGCGGAGGAGGGTTCTGACGCCGCACCTACCTTTTGACTTAACTTTCCTGCTCAGTTGTACAGTGACGAAGGAAGCTGCTGATGAACAATTTCCCATAAACAGTTCAACGAACTGACCGACGATTTACCAAAAAAACACTGCTGTAGAAAATTAGAGTCGTCGAGGATTAGACCTAATTATAATTTATTAGGATTTTATTTCGTCTAGAATTATATCATGTTAAGATCTAGTATAACTAGATCGATTATTTATAATTACAATTATTATTATTATTATTATTCTTATTATTATTTTATTATTATTATAGTAGTAACATGTATTGTAATAGGACTCCTAATGTAAGTTTAACTAGAACACTTTCCTCTCATTATAATGAGCTTGTAACTCAACCTTATTTATCATATCATCAATACACCAATACATCCCTCGATTTCTCTAATCCCAGACGTAGATTTCGATATGGATTTCTACAAATACTAATTAATGTTATACAATTTATGTAAATATCAATATTTTTACCGTTGATAGATTAGTTAATTAATCTTGAAAATGTATCTATTATTTATTATAAAGTTGACTAAAGAAACATTAAACAAGAGTAGAAGGGTAAAATTACATCATTTCTTAATGCAAGTGCAAAGTAAAAACGAGACATAAAATGAGATGGGCGGAGTAGGAGATAGAAAAGTACTCCCTCCATTCCACATTAAGTTAATTTTTGAAGCATTTTCATTTTTCAGATTAACTTAATTGTTCAATTTTTAAAACTATTTTGAGAGTGTTCTTTCTAGTTTATCCATCATTAGTTAGTATTGGAACTAGTGGTTAATTAATATTTAGTTATTTTAATAATAAATTTGACAATAATTAATAAGGGTTAATATGGAGAACTAGGTTCAATTTATGTCGTAATCTAGTTATCTTACACTACAAAAAAACCTCTAATTGCCAACAGATTTTACGAACAACTTAAGTTGGTTAGTATTTTACTAACAAATTACCAACATATTTCTAAACGAATAATATTTTAAATTTTAACAACAAAATTCTAACAGATTACCAACATAAATCTTACTAACAAAATATTTTAGTTGGTAAATAAGACGGGAAAAAATGGCGCCAATTTAGCAACCTTCTATCAATGGATTGATAATATTACCAACGAATGTATAATCTCGGTTTGGTAAATATGATAAAAAATTATTTATGAATTATTAAGAGTACCAATGATTACTAACCATACTTTACCAACGACAAGATTGGTGTGCTAAAGTTACTCAACCAATACAAATGTGTTGGGTAAATTAGTAACGATGTAATTTGTGGGTGTCTTGCAACCACAATATCAAATTAGTTAAAATTTACTGACGAATAAAGATGTAGTTAGTAATACTAACATCATTAAATATTTTTGATAAATATACCAATCGATCACTAATCCATTGGTAAAATTACCAACATATTAATTATTAGTTAGTAATATTACATATTAAATGTTTAGTTGAACTTACGTATTACCAACTCTGATAAATTTATTGGTAAATTAATTAATTACAACTATATTTTAATGTTTTGTAAATTACCAATTGAAGTTAATTTTTTTTTGCTAAATCAACGTTAGTGTTGAGGCTTTCATATTTAATTTGTGTCATTAGGAGTTTTAATTTTTAACCAAAACTTGACTTTTGTGAATATTTTTGGTAAACGTGCTCAAATTAGAACTCCGTCAGTGTCATTAGCTTCGAAATGTTGTTTCTTATCTAACGGGAAGGTTGGTTCATGTTTTGAGACTTTCATTTTTGTCTGTGCCGTTATGTGTTTTAAATTTTATATTTAGGCCAAAATTTGACTTTGGTCAATATTTTTGTGAACGTGCTCAGATGAGAATTTCGTTAGCGTAATTAACTCCAAAGGTCTTTTTTATCTAGTAGGATGGTTGGTTTGAGTTTTTAGACTTTTATTTTTACTGTGTGCCGTTTGGTGTTTAACATATAAATTTTAACAAAAAATTAAGTTTGGTCAATATATTTGATAATGTACCCATATAAGACAGTTAGATGCGAAAAATCATTTTTGATGTAAATAAATAGAGGGTTTCTTAATTTTTGAGTCTTCCTATCCGCTTTAGTTTATATCGTTAGGCATTTTAGAATTTTTTTGACTATATATATCGTTATTGAATCAAAATTTCACGTGTATATATAGTATTTTTTTGACCCAGGGTGTCCAATTGGACACCCTGGAGCCTACGTGGCTGGCCCCTGATTCCAACGTCATCCTTCATCTGTGACCTCAGGGTCTCGTAAAAGTTTATTACTTCGGCTTTTGCTACAACCGAAAGAAAGCTTACGGGAATTTTTTTTTTATACTTAAGGTGTACTATGAACAATGACAAAAGAAGAATCTCAAGAATGTTAAATTAGAAAGCAGAACAAATGCATATAAAGGTCTATATGGTGTTCAATACTTATAGAGTATAAGCTCGTTTATAGGAAGGGTAACCAGGTTTCCACTGATGCGTTCACGATGAGTCGGCCTCTGGTTTGCCACTAGTAAGGTAAATCTACATAGGTAGGATACATGTTACCGCAGAAATTAATAATACATTTTTTCAAAATACAGTTTTAGTTGACTAAGAACCTGCAGAGTTACAACCTCCTCATAATGCACAATTGGAAGGGTTTATATGATAATAAAGGAAGAAATGGTTAACACATTGTAAAACATGATTATTATTTTTATGCTTTAGGGTCAGTCAAAATAAGTAGGAATTCATATAATTTTAGGCATTAGGTTGTCATCATATATGCCCCATTTGGTTTGAGATCTCCGATATATATGCCAAGTATTTTTATAGAACTGTCATTTTTCTGCTTAATGCCTCTCAAAGTTAGAGAGTCTTTCCATTATACAAAGAAAATAAAGATTACACATCCCTAAAGATCTTCCATTCCCATCCCTAAAGATCAGCTATTATATCTCTACAAATTGCTATTCAATCCCTCTAAATCTACCTTGCTATTCCTCTAAATCAACTATTCTATCACAATATTTTATTCTTTTGATTCTACAACAAATGTATATGATCATGCTAATTTATATCACTATTTAATTACATTAATATATAAAATCATTTAGTTGTCCATCATGCTAGCATCCCCCTAAAATTGATGCTGGTGGATCAAAAAGCATCAATTTGCATACTAGAACTGATGGCGTTGCCGTGCCATGAATTTTGTAAACACATAAGCTATTTGAAGATCACGGGACATTGGTGGAAGAGTAATGACTCCTTTATCTATAACTTCTCGTATATAATGACAATTCAATATGAATAAAAGTTGTATTGTCAACGAGTAGAGGAGTAGGATGAGATTGAGGAAATCCAATCTCAACAAGTAATCCATGAAGCCATACAACCTCGGAGCAAGTAGTAGTCATAGATCGATATTCAACCTGTTTTGAAGATTTTGATATGCGATATTTCTTTTTACTCTTCCAAGATATTAATGACTTTCGAAGAAACATGTACCAACCAAAGACTGAATGATGAGTATCGATACATCCCTCCCAATAAGTATCACTAAAAACATTCAGACAAATAGGAGAACCACTTCGAAAGAACAATCCACGAGTAGATGTTCGTAGAAGATACCGCATAATGCGACGAACAACTACCAAGTGGATATGACAAATAGCTTGCACAAATTGACTAACTTGTTAAACTGCAAAAGAGATTTCAGGACGAGTAATAGTAAGGTAATTCAAACTCTTAACTAATTGTCGAAATATAGTTGGATCATGAAGAAGATTGTCGTCCTGACGACGATACTTCACATTCAATTCCAATGGAGTATCTAAGGAGGGGGAACCTTGAAGACCAGCCAAAAAAATCCTGAGTATATTTGCGTTGGTCTAGAAACATACCTGAAGCAACATTATGAACTTTCAAACCCAAAAAATAAGTAAGAGTACCAAAATCTTTCATATGAAAAATCTTTAAGCTCCTGTTGGAGGATAGTGATTAGTGAAGAATCAGTTCCTATGATAATAATAATGTTATATACATACACCAAAAGAAAACACAACCCGTAGAGGTTTTTTGAAGAAAATAATTCATATTTGCTCTGCTCAAAAGAAAATTGTAGCAAAGAAAACTGAAACTTATCAAACTCAAGCTTTTGGAGCTTGTTTTGATCCATACAAAGACTGCTTCAAATTGCATACATCCGATGTAGGCGATGAAAACAAACCAGTTGGAGGTTTCATAAAGATCACCATAGAGAAATTTTTTTGACATCCATTTGATAAAGAGACCAGTTTTGTGAAGCAACAATGGCAATAATAGTTAGCATTGTTGTCATTTTGGCTAGGGGTGCAAAAATCTCCTCATACTCCACCCCATAATCTTGTCTGTTACCAAGAACAACCAATAGAGCTTTATACCAATCATGAGTTCCATCAGAATGAAGTTTGATTGAATAAACCCATTTGCATCCAATAGGGAAGATAATTAAAGGACATTAAACAATGTCCCATGTGCCATTTTATTTTAGATACAAAAGTTCTTCCTCCTTTGTTTTCTACAAACGTTCATGTTTGGAAGCTTGTCAGTAACAAGATGGAACAAATATGTTGGATAAAGCACAGGAAAAACCATACCAATTTGGAGTATGAGATACTCTGGTAGATCGCCGAGTAGGCTCAAGAAGACCAGATCTTGAAGAATTCTTAAATTCTTTTGTGGTAACAAATTTTATATGGCAATTCCAAATTCCAATATATGATAAAGTTCCCGAAGTTTGTTGGCATACCAAATCTTAGTTTTTGCGAACCCTTAAAAGAAGATTATAATCCTCAAAAGTATGAATAAGAAGAGAAAGCAGAATAGGAATATTCCTCAATCGAGGAAAGACCATATTGATTCTCAAAGAGATCACAATTCTAGAAATAACGAAGTTTTATAAAATAGGGATCATAGCAAATAAAATATTTTGTGAAGGTACTATAACCCATAAAAGCACATTTAGTAGACTGTACAAAAAGTTTGTTGAGCCGTGAATGAGGCAAATGCCTAAAACAAACACAACCAAATGTATGAAAATCACTATGGTTACGATTTTGCTGATAAAGAAAAAAATATGGAGACTCAACATTTAGCACTTTCGATAAAAATCTATTAATTAAATAGACAATAGTAGACAATGATTCCACCTAATATTTAGATGATACATATGACTTAATCAATAAAGTATGAGTGACATCTAAAAGATGATGATTTATTCGATCACCAACTCCATTTTGTCATGGTGTATATGGGCAAGAGTGTTTCGATACAATTCCTTTGTCAAGCAAGAATTTTTTGAATTCATAAGACAATATATTCTCCACAGAGTCCATATTCTTTCATAATTTGATGCAATTAATTTAAATCTCAATGGTAGCCAGAAATGTCTTCAACATGGAAAATACCTCCTGATTTTGGAATCGAAGACCCCCATGCAAATTGACTATAATCTTTCTGACTGGTCACAAAATATTTTAATGAGCCCGAGAAAATAATTGGTGAAATTACACATCACTAGGAATGAAATCAAAATACTTTTGTAGCATGACCTATCAAAATTAGGAAAAGGAAGAGTTTTACAATTTGTCTAATTTAAAAGTAGAGACATAAATGGATCAACTTTAAATTGATTTTTATTGCTAATTTCCCAATAAAACCGAATTCGATCAATATACAACACCATAGAATTGGATGTCCAGACGTTATGCCAAACCTCAATCTTAACTAGTAGAGAATTCATACAAGCCAAGATAGAACATGAACAATGTAAAAGTGTTATAGAAAAAATCACCAACTATAGACCCCTACCGGTTATCATCCTCGACACCTGATCCTTCACAAGATTACCAGTACGATAAAAAATTGTCAATCGCAGAGTTTATCTACAATTTGTCACTGAAATACGACTAGTTGAAGCAATTTGGTGAAACAAAATATCTTGAAAGTTGGATTAATATCCCCAACCTTGGTAATGGGTGAATTACTACCATTGGTTTCTTCTTCTTGTTCTTGTTCTTCTTCTTCTTCTTGATGTTGTATATGGATAATTTTTGGAGAGGAGCTATGAGAATTATTTAGGTGTTGAGAAAATATGACTTAGTTTAGGTGAATTTGACTTAAAAATGACTTATATAGTGACCCTAAATTTACCCAAAACGACTTCACTTTGATTGGAACTTAATAAGAATTTCCCAAAACACCCCTCACTTAAAGTGAGCTTCCAATGTGAGTCTCCATGAGCCGTGGTCATTACCAAAAGCCGTGGTCCCATCCGTGGTCTTGGGGAAAGTAGCTAGGCAACTTATGCCTTTAGCTCTCAAGCCTAAGGAAATCTCACGAGGGCCTCCACGAGCCGTGGTCAAGGCCACACGTTGTGGTCCCTATTGTAGGCCTTGAGATAGTGGCCTGTTCTTCATGAATTTGACCCGTTGAGACAGAGTGAAGACCACAACCACTCCCATGACCCTTGGCAGCCTTCACAATCCATCAAGTGGCTCATGGAGAAGGATCTCATTTTGGGCATCTTGGCAAGCACACTACCATCCCCGACAAACTAGAGAGAACCACAGCCGTGGTGTGTTGTTGGGTCACTGAGGCAATGTCTAAGGGAGAGTCGAATTCCCTAGTCCTCTCCGTTGGCCCTTTCCCACTTCCTTGAGTCTAACCTCAATGTTTTTCTCTAGTTTTAGCCAACTATTATTGGAATTTTACATTTTCACTTACCTTGTATTTCCTTTACAGACTATGTTGTATGGGATATGTCCCTTTACATTTCGACTATTGCTATAGATGGATAAATTGAGACAAGTCTATACTTCTTCTTTCCTTTATGAAAACTTTGGACTTGAAAATGCATCTTTACTCTTTATTGTTATATGCTTATGTTATGATATGCTAAGTGGTTTACATGGTGCCTTTCGGGGTTTTGTGTGTCCTGTTACATATAGAGTACTCCTAGGTCATGACAACCGATGATGACCAATTTTTTCCCGGTCTTTATAGACGTTTAAGGACAGAATTTAGACTTTTAACGACTGAATTTCTCTTTGTTTTGGTCATTTTTCTTGTAGTGATTCAAGACATCAATATTGAACATGAACAATTCTCAAATAGTTATCAGTGAAAACTTCAGCATTCCACAATTTTCATTACTCATGGTGCAAAATAAAAGAAGAGCGAACGAAATAGATAAAAGAAACACACTTTAACCAAAAGATCACTATAACACAAACAAAGATAAAATAATACAATTATCCAAAAGACAAGATTACAAAATAAACTAAAAAATGGGGAATATTGGCATGGAGGCCCTCACCCCAGCAAATGCAGTAATGAAGAAAGTATAGAAAATAGAGATAAAAGGGTCCCCTTGACAGGCTATACCTACTGAGCACTATCATCCGAGATAACAGGTGGGGAAGTCATAAGAGGGCATCGATGCCCTGCAAAAGGATCACTAGAGGCATCAAATAAGACTCATATGGGGCATCATTTCCCGTCTCAATGCTTTGAGGTATGGTGGAGTCTGAAGAGATCCCACTAGGACCAACCTCTGAAGCTCTAAAAGGAATCTCTCCAGGTCAGCCTCAAGAAGGCTCCTTGGTCTCCTGCAACTTAGTCAACATCTTCAAAATCCCATGCTCCTCATCCTGCAACTTTTCCTTATCCATCTCCTGGTCCAAACCATCCTTGGCCCTCTTAACATAATTATCGTCAACTACATCAACACTCGTAGCTAACTCAAGCTTCTCTAAAGAAGATTTTTAGTAATAGGAATATCTTGTATGGATGTAGGTTACTTAGGTAAATGAACATAGCCCCAAAGTATGAGATATCCATGGATTGAAATTAGGTTACCTCTGCTCGCAAGGTAAAAGTTCATCTCCAATGGTGTCTAGTGCACCAGAACTACCCTTGGCTTCCGATCGGGCCTCAAGTCTAGCATTGAGGTTGTCCAACCTCTCACCATTGATTTCAACAAACCCCTCATAATTAAATAATTTCTCTATCAGTGAGTCTAAGACCATTTTAATGGTCCGATCAATAATCTTGTGCATGTCTCTCAACTCGGACAACTCTAACATTTGTCGAAGGAGCAAGGCTTCCCATATGATGAATTATCACATGTGCCAACTGGGTAGGGTGATAGGAGTCTGGTAAGGTCTCACATCAGCATTAGTAGAAACACTAATACTCACAGGAACAAAAATATATCTAGAAACAACAGGAGGAGCAGGAGGCATAGTAGAAGAAATACATTCCTTCTCCACAAAAGGAGCGAGTGTGCTAGCCTCAACCTCTAGTGTGTTGGAATCTATATCAAGCTTCGTGTGTAGTGGTGGAAGCTTCCTCCTAGATACCCCCATAAGAACCTTAATATCGCTGTAAGAAACTAGGGTGACTCTAACATCTGTTGCTACTTTCTAAGGACTTCTTCCATTTCACAAAATTACATAATCAACACCAAAAATGGGAGAGAAGTCTTCTCCTTCCTATCTCTCATTAGAATCTCATCAGCTGTAATCGCATACATATGTATGTGCTCTTTGTATTTTATCATGCCTACCAATAGTGCCATGTCATGGTAAAGGAAACATTCATTTTGCTAAGATATTATGTTACTAGTGATGGAGCCAAACATGTATATCTGCCACTATATTCAAGTCTTTCTTCTTAATCCGAGCACCATCAACCATCAGGAGGGAGAATAATAAAAAATTAAGGAGGCCAACCACCTTTTCAGGGAATCCAATTCACGTCTCACCCAGAGTATATATAGATCTTCTTGGAATGTTGGTATCTCTAGTAGAGTGTTAATAGCTCTGTATCAATCGTACCTCCACTTCTTTAACCAGTTTCCAAACTATACCATTCTTTTTTTTTGGAAGGGCCTGAGTATAAGCCATGTAGAAATCTTGCACCGAAGAAGGACTAGTGGGGTTCCTTTGCTTGGTGATCCCTCACACTTATGGAACAATAGTTTTTCCTATATATTTGGGAAGTCACTCATGACTCTGTAAGTGCAGAGGTCGTCCTCTCAAGATAGTTTCTCTATCCAACCACTTTGATACAATTGGGGTATCTTTTGGGCGATCACTGATTCTATGAGTAGGTGCTTCCATATAAGAGGGTTGCACTAATTTGGACCTAATCTTAGTCCTCCTCCTCTCAACCCCCTTTTTAGGCTATACCCTTTCATAAGTAGATGATTTTAAGGTTGTGTATTGTTGACGACGTTGAACCTTCGAAGTCTAGTTAATGGATAGGAACCCATGTTTCCTTGGTGAAGGATGAGGATGATCTTAGTCTGGTTCAATATCAAATGCAACAACTTACTTTTCTTTAGTTCACGTCATTAACTGTAAAGCAAACATTCAAATATTTAGGATTTTGAAGGTTAGTTGAAATCAAATGTACATTTGATGCAATTTCAAAAAAATTACTGAGGCTCCTATGTTAGTAAGGGGGATTGCCAAGTAGGATCAATGAGATCTAGTGAGCTCGCCAAATTAGAAAGTTGCTACTATCTCAGGATCAAGCACAAAAATAGAGTTAATTTAAACTCGATGATTGACCTAGTCACTTCCACTGATCTAAGAAAAGTACATAGAAAATGAAAGTGTAAATTGGAAAGACACATGCATCAAAGGTGATATCTACTACCACTCGGTGATTCGCTGAATGGGTTTGGTGGACTAAAACAAGCCTACTAAATGAGATAGTACCCATGGTAATATATATACTAAAGAGAACAAGTGTCCCATGTGATAATTTACCTACTATCCTTGACGAGCTAAGACAAGCCGCCGAAAAAAGAAGTATTTAGGTAGTGCCTAATTTTTACAGATTACCCATTATATACAACACTATCGAGCTTCTTTTCATCATTACAATCCACCTATATTCTTATCTACCCATGGGTACTCAAACTTCCCCTATATATTTCTAAGTATGAACATGATTGGACGATTGTTCCCTAAGAAAATATCACCATGTCTATTATTGGGAAAAAATCATATGCAATTGGGTCAACACAGAGGCCTACGAGATTTTCACCACATTAAATTGGACGCAAGAACAAAATAATTGTTTACACCCAATTTGACCGACCTTTTGACCCTTTTTTAGGTTATATTGATTAAATCTTATTTTTAAAATTTACTTAAAGTTTTTGAAGTTTTTAAGTCGATTTTTCTCAAATTTATATCTTTTAGTATCGTTTACTTTATAAATTATTGTAAATATGATTATAGTTTAAAATTATTCATGATGTCCAATGTTTTTTAAAATTTAAATGATTTTTCAATTATACAAATATATTTAATGTATGTATTATTTTAATTATTTAAATTTTAGTCTAGTTTTATTTAAATTTCTGCCAATTCTAATTCTAGCCACTCAATTAAATTTTTTATACAATCATAGCCACTCTTTCATTTCAATTCTGAGCCATTTAATTGCAATTTTAAGTTAGTAGAGCCACTCTAATCTTTGCAATCTAATTCCAAGACTTGATCTTTTGATCTCATTCCTCCCTCTAATTAGTCCTAGATTTAATCTAACTCCTCCATCTTCTATCTCATCGACGTTTGGTGATTACCATTCCCCTTTTCTTCTTGTAGTTCAATACCCAAAAAAAAAATCAAAACCTAAAAATTTCTACTCCCCCCTCTTTCAGTCACAGGCCGCCTCTCCACCCCCTCTCTCTCTCTCTCTCGCCTTCGGCCCCCTCTTCCTCGCCACTCAGCGCCAGCCCTCTCTCTCTCTCTCCTTCCCCCTCATCTCCCGGTCGCTCTCCTGCCTCCTCCTTCTCCTCCCCATCCTTTCTCC
This sequence comes from Solanum habrochaites, assembly GCA_027704765.1. Classification (NCBI taxonomy): domain Eukaryota; kingdom Viridiplantae; phylum Streptophyta; class Magnoliopsida; order Solanales; family Solanaceae; genus Solanum; species Solanum habrochaites. The sequence goes on along the minus strand of JAKWJA010002489.1, from coordinate 59,991,175 downwards.
TCTCTTCTCTCTTTTCTCTAGCAGCAAGCAGCTCCACCGGCGAGCTGCCAGGCCACAAGCAACAACAGCCATAGCGGGCAGCATCAGCAGCCGTGACCGGCGAGGAATCAGCAGTCGCCGGAGAGAACTTCTGCGCCCGGCCAGCAGCTGCAAAGAAGAGGCGAACGACCATCCCTCTCTCCTCGTCGCCTCCCTCTCGTCGCTCTCGCAAATGGCGAGCAGCCGCTCCGACGCACGCAATAGAAACGCCAACCAGCAGCTCCATCAGCCCCAACAGTGGACAGGTTTGGCCATATATTCCGGCAAGAACTGCATTGACATCCATCCGGCGACCAAAGACGGATCTTCATAGATCCGTCCAGGTTCGATTCTCTATTTACGTTTATATCAATCTCTAATGTTATTATTTTTGTCAATCTATAAATTTTTCACCTGTTTAATTGAAATAAGTGGCTTCTCCTTGAGTTTCCATCATCTCACTTAAGCAATCTCCTTACTTGTCATTTAATCTAGAGTAGGTTCATTGTGATTATGTCTTTGGTCTAACTAAATAATTATCGTTGGAATGAGCTGCCCATATGATTTGATTATCCTATATTCCCCTCTTGTATGTAATGTACAAAAGAAATTTGTGATCAGTTTTTGAACCTCTCTCGTTTTACACTCTGTAAACCTTTTGAAATAGAATAATTGGTTGTCTAGCTTCGTTACGCATACATGCATTGGGGAATTGGTCATGAATGGTTGTTATAATTGTTTTCTTCTTCTTCTTCTTTGTAAATTCAATTTTTTTGTTGATTACATTATCTGTGATGACTTCTTTCCTCTATCATACCTATGGAGTTAGAGTCTTTGTACCTTGTATTTTTGAATCACTGATTGTCTTAATCGAAAATGGTATAATAGTTATTTATAACTTAATTTCGAATCCAATTTAATTTATTTAGTTGAATCATTAACTTAGGATTTGCTTTGTTAAGTATATTTTGATCCAATTGTGATTTTGTTGTTATGGTGTAATTTTAAATGGTTTGTTGATTTCTTGTATCCATTAAAATATTGTTTCATCTTAGTTGATTATTATACTGATTAACTTTTAATAGTCTTAACATGTTGTATTTTTAGAAAAGTGATATTAATTTAAGTTAAGAGAATGCATTGATTTCTTACTTTGCCTATTTATCGGTAAAATGTATTTTCTGTTTTGTTTGGCTTCTTTTATTTAAGGAAAATATATATATTACTCTTCTTATTATTCCTTACTTGCTTATAGTTTGGTAAAAAATATTTAAATAATTTCGACTGATTGACTTCCTTCAAAATAAGGAAATTGTAATTAAAATTAACTCCTTGATTTTATCTTATTTCCATTATTGTGCTCCCCCCTTATTGCTATATAAATAGGACTACCCCCCCCCCATCATTTCAAAAAAGCACATCACTCTCATATCTTTGAGAAGGAACTCACCCATCTTTCATAAAAAGGTCTCTCAAATCAACTCATACACGCATTCAATCTCCATCACAACTCTCTCATCATTCTCCCTCGCTCATTTTGCTCTCTTCTACTTAACAAAACGTTTAATATTCCGGTAATTAATTCAAGGTTCTTCTTTGCTATCCTTATTATTTTGTCGAGTAAAGTTTGAAATCAATTCGTTTTGCTTTAACGGTTAGTAATCTTAACAGTTCACACTCTTCTTTTAGATCAAGCACTTTGTGTAAGCGTGTGTTTGTATGTGAATTCGCATTAAACGTTGCATATTTTCCTCACCTTAAGCTAACAAGTGTTGATTAGGTGTGTAGTTTATGTTACTTACTGTGACTGTTTCATATTTGAAGTTCAGTTGAAGATTAACTGAAGAAGGATTTGTTTGATTTGTTTGATATATAATGATCTATATGTTTTTTATTTTCGCTATTTTATTTATTAGAATGTTTAATAATTGTAACCCTACGATCATGATAATAATTGATTTGGGGGGTCGTCTAGGGGAGGGGGATTTAAATATGCTTATTTGTTTGTTATATTTTTTAGAAATCATGCCTCATAGTTTGTCTTTAAACCCCCTAGTTTAATGTTGTATAGGGTTATAATCTAATCAATTTTCAATTTGCTTGACGACGTTGTAATAAAGTCTAAAAAATACTATTTCCGTTATGTTGAAAAAGAAATCATAGTACTTTAATAGGCCGTTAGGTTGTTTTAATAATGGGTTTAACTAATGTTAGCATCATCTTGTCATGTAGAAACCATGTCTACGGTTTAATTGTCATAACAATTTTAAATTTACAAAAGTAGCATATATATGTTATTTTTTTGAACCACAACCGTAGAAATCATGTTCCTATAGCTTGTAAATAAACTCTTACATTCCACAAAAAATAGCACTTGTTTTGTGCATATTTGTGCCCTCCCCCTAAAATTAGTTAATAATTAATTCATGAGTAATCCCCATTCGTTTTCTGAATATTTCGCATTCTTGCAATATGTTTTTTTTCTTACAATATACCTAAAATAGAACATTTCATGCTTTAACATTGGCTGTAAAAATATTTCATTATCAAAACTTGCAACCTAATTTCCTTTTTTAAAAAAGTCATTGTTCAATCTTTTTTAAAAAACTTGAATTGATATGACCTGTTTTATTTTGAAAAAATAATTATAAGCACTATCTCCCTAAACCAGATCTGTTAGTGGGAAGTCAAAGGAACTACGAGGTCTAGTTCCAATGTTTTTTTCAAAAACCGACGTCAACATCTCCCGGAAGTACCACCTACCCATGGATTTCCAAAGAATTATGTGCATCTATATTGTAAAAATTTAGTGGCCTACATTAACTAAATATTTATATCATTTTTTAAAAACATAAAAAAAAAAACTATTTTTTTTTATTATTCGACCTCAACTCAAATTGTTTCTATGGTGTAGGACGCGATCAATAATATCGTGGCATCAATCGCCTATAAGAACAAACATTTTTTTAAATAAAAAATTCATATTCAAAACTTGCTTAGTTTTCAAACCTTAAGTTCTCCTTCTCAGAACTCACATATTAATTGTTTAATATTTATAAATTTTGTTTATAACTTAGTCTCATGCTTAAATAAACTGATTGTTTATTTATTGCATCACCCTAGCAATTGCATGCTTAAATTATAGTATTAATTGTTTTATATTGTTATCACGTAGTAAGATAAATAAATTATAAATTAACGACTGATTGTACTTTGTACCCCCCCATAGATTGCATGAGATACGGCCGGGACCCACACTTTTGAGTCTCTATGGATGCCTAACACTTTCCCCTCGAGGTATTTGAACCCTTACAACCACCCTAATCTCTGGCCCGTTGACCTTAGTTAGACTTAGTTAGGTTAGGATAGTGCCCTAACGCTCCTTAATATTCGTAGGTGGGGCGACTCCCAAAACTCAAAAATCTCAAAAGAGTTGTTAGGAGGTCCGTGCCCAAAACCCGTTTTCCTCCCTTCCTCCGCGAAAATTGGGGCGCGACAATAATTATTAGAATTCAATTCAAAGTTTCAACAAACATGGAGACTAAATTCTCTACAAGCACACACATCAAATATCTCGAGGGGAACATTTTAAATAAATCGAACAATATATGAAGCTAACGATATATACCAATATATAGACTTATGTCTTTAAGATCACACTTCATTGTCCAATTAAAATCCATAAATCTCAACAAAAATTTAAAAAACCAACATAGTAGGAGCACAAGTTGATACAATACAGGAAATGGTGTGGATTGATGGGAAATACAAAAACCGCACTCCTCAAACTTTGAACATACTAAAGACTAAAAATCACACAAAAGAAGCAATGCTAAAGGAAAGAGAGAGAAATACGTCAAGATATAATAGGGTTTGATTTTTGAATTTGAAAAAAACTTTGTTATTTTTATATTAGGCCCATTCGGTGAATCGCCAATTAAAGCTTAATCTCGTTGAACATACCTGGACGAACACTAAACCTAAAGAATGTGTCGATGGACCTGATAGAGTCCGCACAATGCACTTCAAGGAATTGCCAATTGTAGCTCTAATCACCAATTTTGACAGTACACTTTTCCACCTATTCCAACTCAGAAGGGTAGAAAAGAACGAGTCCACTCAACAACTTTGACACATCACTGTTTAGGTATTGACTTCACCTTTGCTTCCCTTTTCACTTATTAAGCTTCTTCTCGAGCTACACTAACAACGTACATTATTGAAAGCAATAAAAAACAGAATTAAGGACATGGGTTGCCTCCCAGGAAACGCTTTATTTAACATCATGGAACAATATAATTATCAATCTCAAGAATCATTCATTGTGTTTGGGATGGTGTCACTAAAAAAGGGTTCCCTTTTTCCTTGGATTGATATGAGTGGAGATTTGGCACAATTAAGTCTCTAAATGCTTGACGGATTGCGAGAATTCATAGTTTGGGATAAGTTGGTGAATTCATTATTCAATTCCTTCTACCTTTTTGAATATCCTTGTAAGTATTTCTTTAGTACGACTTCCTTCTAGGGCAGTTGGTTATCTTGGGTGTGTACGATAATGGGGAAGAACATTCCTATATTTTTCATCACCTTATCTCTCCAATTTCTACCACGCTAATCTTTCCAACCACGATCTCTATCTTTGTTCCAACCATGGTTCCCACATTGTCGTCTATAATTGGTATGAGAACCCCCCTCCCCCTATTTGATTTCCCAAGTATTGAACTTTTTCATTGTATAATGCCACACACTTGGCATCATCGGTGCACTTCCCAATATTGATTCCAATAATATTTACAAACTGAAGTCAACTTTCCATGACATATTTACATAACAAATCTAGTTGAGTCATAATTTTGTCCATGTTTTCATCTCGTTCATGGTCCTTCTTAATTTTCTCTTTGATCATTCTCAACTGTAGAGTAGTCACTTGGTCTTCTCTAGTATGCAGTGCTTGGTTAACTTTGGTAATATGATCCAGCAGCAAAGCAACCACATCATACAATTGTCTCATTAATCCACCTTGGAAAAGCTGGCCGGTCACAACTTTATTGACTGAATCAAGGACGCAATGAAAGTATTGCAACAACAAATGGTTCAGAACACCATGAGATGGACATTAAAAAAGTAGCTGCTTAAACCTTGTCCATGTCTCATGTAGAGGTTCACCTCAAATATGCTAGAAATTTTGGATTAGGATTTGAAGTTTAACCATCTTTAGGGGTGAAAAGAATCTCTCAAAAGAAGCATCAATTAGCTCTTCCCATGAAGTAATAGAATCATTAATTTATTCTAACAACCATTTTGTAGCCTCTGTCATTAAGAAGAACTAGAATAACCTCAACCTTAATGACTTTTGAGATATATTATTGAACAAAAAAGGTAAACATGCCTCCATGAAATTCCTGTGGTGTTCATGAGTATCTTCATGAGTTAGGCCTCCTAAATTTGCTTTAATTTGAAGCAATTTTATCATTGTTTTGGTTATGTGAAACACAACCCTCTCGTGTATAAGAGGTATCTGGATTGCTCGTGTGGTTGAATACAATTTATGTGTATATCTTGCAAATCACCAATTTTGTAGTTTTGACTAAAGTGACTATCTCACGTCCGTGGTAATTCATTGTATAAACCTAAAAATCAGTCAAAAACAACAAAAAACAACAATTTACCACAACTAAAGAAAATTCAAATATAAATTCTCAATTAGACTTGTCAACCACCATTAAACGTCAACAGAGCCATTTTTGTAACACTCAAATGTCCTCTTTATGACTCATTAAAAGGAACAATGGTCATCATAAATAAAAATACCCGACAAAAAGTTGGGGTTGAGTATGTCAGAGAATGACATATCATGAAAAATTCCTATCTAGAAATTTGGATTTTAAGATCGCTTATATGTAATATGAGGAACAATTGTGTGGATAATTCCATAAATATAATTAAAAATTTTGGTTTTCAACTATCACAATTAAATTTAATACCAAAGAATTTCAAGAGCTAAGAAGAAATCTAGGGGTGCGGGAATTGGAAAATAATGTCACATAGGGGTGATTGTATTGCTCCATAGTGATGAACATTCATGAATAGGTTAAGTCCTCTTCGTTGATGCTAATCATCTTTCGTATCAAAGAATCTATGCGTAGAATTTCCTTTCGATCTTTTCTAAATACCAATCAAAACAACGCAATATCTTGCTCTATTCTCTCTTCAAGAAAAAGGCAAATAGATCCGACCCATAACATTTATTTTCGAGCAACTTATACACATCAAACCTAAATTGCTAGTGTCATAATGATCACCGACTCTAATAAATTTCTTTTGAGCATTAACCCGATATTACAAGTAGGAATTAATTTTGCATCCTTAACCGATAAATTAACCCTATGCAAATTAGGCTACATTCAATTTTGAACAACAAAAAATAAAGCTTAGCACAATATCCACTACATTAAATGAACACTAATGTAACATTCCAGAAAATGTACTCGTCTAGTGAAGAGCCTATTAAGTTTTAAGAATAGGTATTGGGGGTGCATAGGCATCCCAATGCCCAATATTTAGAAATATTGGGCATATTAGAATATATTGGCTTAAAGGGGTGTTAGCCAATTTTCTATGTATTAACAAGCTTGTTTAGGAATTGTACCTGCAATGAAGACCCTAAGCTAATAGCATTGAATATTAACACATTATGTACGAGGGGAGGGGCACGGCACCATGTGTCAAGCCTACGGTAACACCCACACATCATTCAGTTAAAATGATCTGTAAGGTAGAAGTGCCAAATCTATAGTGAGGATCCTGGGGAAAACAAGAAATGGCTTTTTTAGCAACAATGTGCAAGCACATGTGCAAGAATTATTAGGGTGGTTAAGGCGGGGTTAGGGGCAGGGGCATATGTGGGGGTCAACATGTGGGGCTTGAGCTTCCTAAACAACTCTAGGCTATAAATAACTTACCCAAACTAACAAATAACCTAGGCAATAAATGAAATAAACTAATAGTATACCCGACAACCTAAGACCTAAACCCGGGTGACACTAACTAGTAAACTATTCAAGAAAACATCTATTACCTAACCTAGGATGGTCAAAGGGTGGGTTGGTCCTACGACTAAGGGACTTTAGTAATTACCCTAGGTCACCTAATTAATTAAATTGCAACTAAATTAATTAATTAAAATGGTCAAACAAAAATCCTTACACTAGACAAGTAACTAACTAAGAAACATTCTAGTACCTTACCTATGACGGTCCAAAAGGGTTGGTTATGGTCCTAACGACTTAGGAGTACTTTAGTAATTACCGTAGATCACTTAATTAATTAAATTAGCAACTTAATTATTTAAAAATTATGGTCAAACCCAAATTGGGCTAAGTCGAATGTTTATAGTTGGAGTCAATTTGGAGGGACGTTTAACGGTAATTTAATGAAGGGTCTTTTAGGGTTAGGGTAATCCTGGGACGTCTATATATTGATATTAGGTCAATTTAGGACACAACTTACACATTCCAAATCGAATACAAACGAAAATTATCTTAAGCTCTCAAGAACGCAATCTTTCCAAATGGCCTTGAAGAACCAACTAGGAAAAGTTTAAGGAAGGGACGCAGGTTTCAAAGTTTTCCAACAAGATTTCGTGAATTAGTCATAATAAGGTCTGAGTTTTAACTCTTGGAATTACTCTCACAAAGAGGTCCTTTCAAGATAAGATTTTAAGAACTTCAAACACTAGGGTTTTTACTCTACAAAAATGGATTTTCTTCATAACCCTAGATTTATGATTTTCACTGAAAAGTAAACGTTTTCTATATCTAATTTCGCATGAATTTTTGAATTATTGATTGATAATGTTCGAATAACGTGTGATACATGATCTTCCTCGATGTGATGGTTTCGAATGGGCTGTTTGTAGTGTTTTGATAACGTGAAAACGTTAGGGTTAGAATTTAAGGTTTGAATGAACCCTTTTATGACCCGTTTAACTTCTCCTATGTTATGCATTGATCTTGTACATGATTTTATGATCTTTATTGATTATTTCATTGAGTATTTCACTGTGTATGGCTATGAATATTGCATGATGAATAAGATTCTTGGAAGCAAGAGGTAAGTCTTCTAAACGTGGTTACTCTTAGATGGTTATGCTAGTCTATAAGTCATGATATTATGTTATGAAAGTATGTATGATGTTGCTATGTGAATATGCTGGAATATGAACATGTAAATCATGAAATTATGATAAGAATATGAATATGAAAAGTTGATAATCTCTGTATGCTTACACAAGATGATTATGCCATGTAAATCTAACGTATTGAAGGGTTACGATTGAAAGGGACAATCTCATCTAATCGAAAAAAGCTCATGATCATGGTTATACAAGGAAGATAATCTCATATGACCTATTGTAAGTTTCTTTTTAAAAGGACAAATTAAAGGTTATTTCAAGAAAAGGGGACTGAAGCTAAGCAGCCGATGAACTATATATGGAAGTGTCCCTTCCCCAAGGGAGGTAGGTTCACAATCATTCTCATGTATTGAGGTCCAGATTAAATGTGGAACTATGGGGTCTCTAATACATCTCCTGGTCTTGAACTATGCTACTCCCATAGGATACTAGCTAGTGGATTCCCTAGAAAGCTATGTCATGTAGGTTTCGACTTGCCGGTACGACCACCTGATTTTCGATGGGGAAGAAAACGGATTCCATGTTTAGATCACATGGTCTATGTAAGTAATGCCTATGTTCCATCAGTTAATGAAAGACAAGAAAACGCACATTGACTGGGTGGATTGAGGAGTTTGTCTTAGTATAGGTAGTGGTATGGGACGTACTAGACATCACACAAGGTGACTCTAAGGTAAATCGAGGAGATTGTTCATAAAGTAATATGAGTATCTGAAAGATATATGTATGATATATGATGTACTTTTATATGAAGTTGGCTATTATGATGAATATGGTATTTGGCTATATTCTATGTTAAGTGATAACGAACTATGTACAAGTTTATATGAGAGCAAAAGCCTTAGTATGGTCTACTATTTTATCGTAACCTCGGTTATGTGAGTTATGGGGCGTGCAGTCACATGGACTTGCATGTAGGTTGGGGATGGGATTGGTAAGTGTTGCTATGTTATGTTTAAATGACTTTGGCATATGTAATGTAAACATGATTGCCATGAGAAGAGGTCTTTGATTTATGTGAACTTACGTGATGAATGAAATATTTGACTGTATATGTTTTACGGTATGTGCATTGAGGAATTTTTATATGACTAGCATGTTTAAAGATAGATAAATGAACCTTTTTCATGAATGTCCTTTGTGGTTATGTTATTACCCCAATTAGTTACATGTGTGTACTAACCTCATTACCTGATTTTTACTACAACTGCAGTTCCAGCAATTGAGTTTAAGGAGGTCCAATATTCGAAACTTGGAACTATTATCCAAGTTTCGTAGGTCCTCATGGTTCGGGGAGATGCTATCTTTTCATATTTCAAGCCTTACGTAGATTTTTAGTAGTAGTTTTGAGGAATACGCTATTTTCATTAGTCCTTTGGATTCTTTTGTAATGAGACCTAGAGAAAAGACATAAATCACAAGTGAAGTGAGTCCCAAATTTTCAAAAAGACCCTTAACTTTGCGGGAGTGTCCTATTACATGTGTAAAACTTACAACTAGATGTATACTCCATTTCACCTTAAACCAATATACAAAAAATATGTAAGTCACGCACGAATAGTCACTTGAAAGTGTTAAAAGTAATTGTACATTATTGTTATTCGATTTTTTTTCTTTCTCTTTATTTTGTTTTCTTTTTTTTCTTTTTTATGTTGCTCTTTCTTGTTCACCCTCATTCTCTGTTCTTAACTTTTGCCATTCCTTTCATTGTGTAGAACAGCCGCCCCAAACCCGTTGGTCGGGACAATTTTTGACAACATTAGTAATTATTTGTCAAACTATACCAATTAATTTGAAAATAAAGATTGGTAAAATAATAAACTCTAAATACTCAAAAATATCCACAAGTTAAAATATAAATTTAATAAACTTCCTTCTCACTTCTACTCCCCAAATCTAGTTTTCATAGTTTCACTATTCCTAAATCTAAAAACTTTATTTGTCGGATGGAATAAAATCACATAAACTAAATTGTTTTTTTTGTTTAAAGAATAATAGAATGAAACCAATAACATAAGTTTTTTAAAAAAAAAAAAAAATGGAGGAAGAAATAGATGTCAAGAAATATGGGTAAGCTAATTCAGGTAGGGAAGCGAGAAAAAGATTTAAAACGTATAAAAACTATCATAATAAAGCTTTAAAAAAATAAAACATGGGGTTTATATGTTTTTTCAAAGTAAGTCAATTGGAAGTGCCACATGGAATGTTTACGTGTTGGGTCTGAAACGGTATAAACAGGTCCTTCCACGAGCCCCAAACTTCTTGACAACACGAGTGGTGTTTACAAATGGTAAAATGGATGTTTATGTGATATTTAGATAGTTTTGTGGGGATAAGAGGACACTTGCAAAGTTAAGGGGTCTTTATAAAAATAGATATAACTTCAATGTTAACTTTATGTCTTTTCTCTAAGACCTATATCACATATTTACTATTATTGGCTAAGTTCAAATTCGCACTCTTAGATGGTTTCAATATATGTGAGACAATTTTAGAATTTCATATGTTCTTATAAATCTTAAGTATGAAGTCTAAGTATACTTCATTAGTATATTAAAAGTTTTTAATTTTTCGCAAAAAATTAACTGTATGATTGTGATGAACGCCAAGAAGAGGCTTGTCTGGCGACCTCTAAGAGGTTAACAACGCCGGTCGCATCCGGGTTCCAGAATTAGGGTGTGACAACTTGGTATCAGAGCATGAGGTTAAATATCCTTAGTACCAATGTCTCACTAAACCATGGGACATAGTATCTTGTTCATGGTTGTGAAGGGCCACAGTAGGATGAGAGGATATTTGATGACTAGGGAAAATTCTCTTTCTGATACTCCTATGTCGTGCCCTTTAGAGCTTTGACAATTATGGTTTTTCAGCATATGATTCCCTTCTTGGGAAGATTCTTTCCAAGGGAGCAAAGAGAAAACATCAGGTAGAAGAGGTCATCAACCCTTCGTCAAGGAGGTATGGCGTGTTAAGGAATATCCTTGAAGTTATTAAGTTGTCAAAGTAGTGCTTCTTCTGTTGTTTCGATAATGCTAGGATGAAATGAGCCGTTATGATACGGGGTCGTGTTCGAAGAACTGAAAGAAGAAGTCGGCAGCCAAGTTAATGGACAATATGGATCTTATAGGTTAATGGTCAAGGCTCCACAGGTGAGGAAATCACCTAAGTAAACGGAATCGGGAAGCTAAGAGGGACAAGTCTTTTTGAAGGTAGTTCTTTCTAGAGTTAGGCTTGATGTTCAAGACAAGCTAAGATTTTAAGAAGGGTTTTCAAAACCAAGTCTTAATTATCGAAAGAAGAATCTCAATGATTATAGGTTCTATTCATCCCCCTCAAGAGGGGAGAAAGTTTATCCACCAAAAGAGAGACAAATTGTGGTAAGGGTGGTAAGAAACAACGTGACTTAATGCTAAGTGTAATGATTACATAATGAGCATGTCTGTGTGCTAGTATGAGTTATTTCTACCGTCCAAAATATTTTAGTGTCATTTGGAGGAACGAATGTTTCTAGGAGGGGGGGGAATAATGTTAAAATTCCAGACGAAATGTACTCGTCTAGTATCGAGCTCTATTAAGTTTTTTAAGAAGAATTGGGGTGAACATAGTATCACAATGCCCACTATTTAGAAATATTAGGATATTAGAATATATTAGCTTAAAGGGTGGTTAGCAATCTTGTATGTATTAACTGATGTTTACGGAATGGTACCTGCAATGAAGATCCTAAGCTAATAACATTGAATCTATACACATTATGTACGAGGCATCCATGTGTCAAGCCTAGGTACCATGGAACATGATCATTTAAATTAATCATGTAGAGTAAGCAGTGCATAAGGATATAGTGAAGATCCCTGGGAAAACAAGAAATGAGAAGCAACACATGTGCAACCCATGTGAAAGAGTTCGGTTAGGGTGGTTAGAGCGGTTAGGGGTAGGCGCACATGTGGGGATCAATCCATGTGGTGATGAGCTTCCGAAACTTATTTAATTAATTTAAATGGTCAAACCGAAATCCTTACACTAGACAAGTAACTAACTATGAAACATCCTAGTACCTAACCTAGTATCGTCCAAAAGGGTTGGTTATGGTCCTAACGACTTAGGGGTACTTTATTAATTACCCTAGGTCACTTAATTAATTAAATTATCAACTTAATTAATTAAAAATCATGGTCAAACCCGAATTGGTCTAAGTTGAATGTTCTCCTAGTTGTAGTCAATTTAAGAGGGACGTTTAACGTAATTTAAGTGGAGGGTCTTTAGGGTAATCCTTGGGACGTCTATATATTGATATTAGGTCAATTTAGACCACAATTACACATTCCAAATCAGAATCAAAAAAAATTCTTTTATTCTCTTAAGAACACTCTCTTTTCAAAACGCTATTGAAGAACTAGAAAAGTTTAAGGAAGAAGACGAAGGTTTCGAAGTTTCTAATCAAGATTCGTGGGTGGATGATTCACTATAAGGTATGTTTTTTACTTTGGGATTCCTTTACCAAAAGAGGTCCTTTAGGATACGATTTAAAGATTCAACTTACTAGGGTTTTTAACTCTAAAAAAAGGATTCTTCTTAACCCAGATATGATTTCACTAAAAAGTAAAACGTTTTCTATATCTAATGCGCAGTTGAATTGTGAATTCTTGATTGAGGAATTTTGAAGAATGTGTGAGACAGATTTCTTATGTGAGGTTTCGAAGGGCTATTTGTAGTAGTATTTGCTAACGTGAAAACGTTAGGGTTCGAATTTAAGGTTTGAATGAACCCTTTTATGACCCGTTTACCTTCTCCTATGTTATGCATTGATCTTTTACATGATTTTATGATCTTTTCTTGATTATTTCATTGAGTATTTCACTGTGTATGATTATGAATATTGCATTATGAATGAGATTCTTGGAAGCAAGAGATAAGTATTCTAAATGTGATTACTCTTAGATGGTTATGCTAGTCTATATGTCATGATACTTTGTTATGAACGTATGTATGATGTTCATGTGATATTCTGGACTATCGAACATGTAAATCATGAGATTATGATGAATATGAATATGAAAAGTTATGATTACTCTCTGTATATGATGAAACAAAGATGATTATGCCATTGTAAATCTCAGTATGAAGGGTTTACGATAAAAAGGAAAATTTTCTAATTTATAAGAGCTCACGAGAATTTTAACAAGGAGATAATCTCATATGACATATGATAGTTTTTTCATAAATACAAATTAAAGGTATTTCAAGGAAAAAGGGACTTACGCTTTGGCCACGATACAGCATATAGGGGGAGTGTCCTCCCGAAGGGAAGCTAGGTTCACAATTATTCATGAGATTGAGGCCTGCATGTAATGTGGAACTATGGTGGGGTCTAAATACATCTCTAGTTCTTGAACTAAGCTACCACCATAGGATACTAGCTAATGGACTACCTAGAAAGCTAGTCATGTAGATTCTACTTTGGAGACCACCCTCTTTTCGACTTGGGGAAGACACCGGATTTTCCATGTTTAGATCACATTGGCTATGTGGTTAATGCGAGTTGCCTCATGTAAATGAAAAAAGGTCACAAGAAATGACCGTGGATAGGGTGACTTGAGGAGTCTTCTTAGTATTGTCGTGCAGGGCCTCTACTAGACCATGCACAAGTTGACTCTACGGGACATTCTAGGCGCCTTGTTCACCGTCATATGGTGATATGAACGATCTATGTTGTGATATATGATTGTTACTTTTATATGAATGTTGGGCTATTATGATGAATCTGTATTTTTCTATCTTGGCTAGTTAATGCTAACAACTCTTTGTCCCCACGTATTGTGAACCCCAAAGCCTTACTCATGGGTCATATCTTATCTACTATGGTATGGGAGTTATGGGGTTCACCATGACCATCTTTTTTTTGGTTGGGGAGGGGGATCATGGTAAGTGTTTTGTATGTTATGTTATATGGTTGTTTGGGGCAATATGTAATGTTAAAAAAAACCCCAGTTTTTTTGATTCCATGAGAGATGTCTTTGATTATGATGATGCTTTAAGTGATGAATTATTGGGCTTGTAATATGTGATACGGTATGTGCAGGAGATTTTTATAGACTTAGCATGTTTTCTAAAGATATGATAAATGAACCTTTTTCAATAATGTCCTTATATGTTATGTGCATATACCCATATTCAGTACATGTGGCGTACTAACCCCATTACCTTATTTTACTACAACTGTAGGGTCCGACCATTTAAGTTAAGGAGGTCGATTTGAAGAAGCTTAGAACTCTTCTCCAAGTCTTGGTAGGTCCTCATGCTCGGGGATGCTATATTTCATAATCTAGCTTACTCATATTTTTAGTAGTTTTAAGAATATGCTATTTCCATTATGTTATTTGGATTCTTTTTTTAATAAGACCTATATGACATATTAACTATTATTGGCTAAGTTCAGATTGGCACTCTTAGATGGTTTCTATATATGTGAGACAGTTTTAGAATATCGTATGTTCTTATAAATCTTAAGTATGAAGTCTAAGTATACTTCATTAGTATATTAAAAGTTTTAATTTTCCATAATAATTAACTGTATGATTGTGATGAGTGCTAAGAAGAGGCTTGTCTGCGACCTCTAAGTGGTTAACGACGCCGGTCTCATCCGGGTTCCAGAATCCGAGTGTGACAACAAACTCCATAATTTCACCTATAGATCTTTGGAATTTAGCAACACATCACAAAAAGCAAAGAAAATATACTATATATGAAAGCAGTAATGGGCAACATGAATTTAAGCAATTACAAGTAAACACACTTCAGATTCAATTTCAGTTTTTCAATTTCAAGCACAACGTCGTAAATCTGAAAAGCTTGAAAGTGTTCTTAACAAAATTAAAAAGTGTTCTCTCTCTAAACTCTATTTTAGAACGAAATTCTTCATATGTACTCTGTTGATCGCTTCTTCTCTTTCTTTTGTTCTATTTATAATTTCCTAAAATTATGTCCAAAACCCTAATATGTGACTCAATCAACGACAATTGTCAGGCTTGACATATTTTTGTAGTGAATCACCTCTTACTCCTCAGATCATCTTTCCATGATCTAGGCTTGAGGTGTTTGAACCAAACTTAAGGAACTCAATTAATTAATCCTTTCATTTTCGGTGAATGGATAAATACCATCTTGGTTTGACTTTCAACTAATAACTCTTTTCTTTGCACACTAACAATTTGGGCGATGTTTATCAAGGTCAACCTTTTCATTTGGATCATTTCTTGACTTTCGAGATACATCAACTTATTCAATGGATACAAGTGCTATGCATTGTATATTTGGGTGAGGTCGTGCTTAGTTGGCGATCCGACCTTTTTTAAGCGATAAACAATGTATGGTTTGCACTTCTTGTTGAATTTTGCCTTTCTTTCGAATATCAATCCTTTCCATGTCCATTTGCCTTCGTAGCTACAAAACATCAACATTTTATCTGAATAGGAAAATTTTTTACATCGAGGACAATAATTATTCAACTAAATAGACCTCAAATGAGAGCAAATCCACCTGTCATCACACCTCATCTTCCTTCACATGCCCAAACCATATCAACAAATTATATATTGAAACTAATTATTTATAACAAAGAAGGAAAGATACATACAAAGTAAAGAGATATAATATCGTTAAGAAAAATTGCCCTTCATATTCGATCATTCAAACTCTTTGATGAAATATTTGCATTTTTATTTGTACTATTCAACTATAATTCACTTCAAATACTGATTGATTCCAACATAGGGATTGCATTGGTTTTGTCTTTCCAGAAAATGAAAAATTTCTTATAGTTTTTGTGTTGTTTGCGTAAAAGAAATAACTAATACCCGTCTATTTTCTTTTAATCCATCGATCATTTGAAAATTAGTTAGATTTTTAAAAAACATGTTGTACTGGGTCTAATCTTTAACATCTCGCAATTCAAAATAGCAAGGAAGAAGCAAAGAACTGAAAATAGTAATTTTTGGAAATAATTTAAAATATGAAAATTTTCTTATGTTAGGAAAAATTGATTTATGATCAACTTGAAGGGTCCATTACTTCTAGCTCAAGATGATTTAGGAGCACTTCCAAATATGGTTGGATAAATTTTGAAAGTGTCTTTTCAATGCCACCAAGTTTGTGTGATTCCGAGTTCATTATTAGTAAATTGTGCCCTTTGGAATTTGGGCTTTTGGTTAAGTAACTGGCCCATCCGGATTGTAGAAGGGTAGTTAGGTATTTTCCTTACCCAACTAATTAAATTCGTTTTTAGTAAATTAAGTGGGTTAAAAACTGAGTTATTTCAGTTTACACTTTTGAAAAATAGAGTCAGGGCTTTTGAAGAAAGAACACAAGAGAAAGGAGAAGAGTATTAGCAAGAGTTGTCAAGTACGATCGAATTTGGTTGTGGATTCACCAAGGAATTGATATACAAGGTATGTGAGTATTTCATAGCTTTGGATTTGTTCACCCACGTGCCAAAAATGTTTAGTTCAACGCAATTCGTCCTAATAGATGTTTTTGACATGTATTATTTAATTTGAATGTTATTCTTGAATTGGGCTTAATAGTGGTGTTTATGAGATCTTTAACTTGATTTTTAGAGTTGTTTTGAGTTATATTGATTGGTACATATGTTGTGTATTCATATCTAAAATGAATTTTAGAACAATAGTCAAGTTTAGGCGAATTAGGGCTGGAAAACAAAAAAGGAAAAGTCAATCATGATCTGGCACACAAGTCCACGTTGCAGACTTGCTCCCCTGGTGACCAAAAAGTTTCTCCACTACGCGGTTAGGAGGCAGACTCCTCTATCACAAAATTGAATTTTGTGAGTAATTATTTAAAACATCTCCGTGTCATGGACTTGTTGCAAGATGGTGATTTCGTGACTTTTCTCATGTTATCTATCTAAAATCATCCCTAAACATCATAATACGTTTCTATCACAAACATAATCCTTGAATCATTCATTCAATAAAAGGAGAGTAAGAGTCAATTCCAGTAAAAGTTAAGAGCAAGTCAAGATGGATTTTTATCATGTTTCAAAGATTCTTTTACAAATGTTTTAACTTGTTTAAAACTTAAGATTCAAGATGAGGTAACAAAGAGTAAGATTTGAGTTCATTTCTTCAAAACTATAGGGGACTATGATTCCCAAAGAGATTTTAAATGTTTTCACATTTAATTAAGAACGGAAACTGAGATTTTCAAAGAGCCTTTGGGCTTGTTTCCAGAAATGAGTATATGCTTTCATAATAAAGCAAGAGGGGAAACTTTGATTTCAAATGTATCCTTTGTGTTACGTTTGAGTAATAATCTAAAATCACAAAAGGAATTATGTTTTAAACATAAGAGCTAATATTATATTATATTACGAGTAGTATTAAGCGCTGATATGAGGGAGAGTTAAGGCAGTTCACAACCTCCATAAACCATGTAGCCATCATGGGTAGAAAAGGGTCATACTTTTTAGATGATTCTTTTAGTGATTTAGCACAGACTAGTGGATCAACTTAGTAGTTTAGGTTCTATAATAATGTAAAGGTATAAGATGGCCCTTGCAGTGTGAAGCAAAACTTTGTATCATCACAATAGCTCTTACGTGATGGTTTTCGATCAGAGAAACTCCCACAAAAGTTAATTGTATTTTATATGCAGTTTATTGTAATATGGACAACTCTCAGAGTGATATTGCTACATTACGACCTACAAATTTAATATAATGTTTTAAGCACCTTTTCCTTATATTGCAATTGTTTTAAATGACTAATTGAAATGAGTTCGGTCATGTAGAGTTGAATTGAGCTAGGTAAGTTTTTCAAATTTCCTTTCAAACATATGTTGGTGAATCTCCTTGCTTTCTTGAGGATCTATTTCATTGCGTTCAATATTAGTTTTGGTTAACTAGGATGTTGTGGGGTTTGTCCCAACATCTATCACATTTGTTTTAGAGGCTTCATAGACAGTCAAATGTTAGTTTTTTAGTCTTTTCATTGTCATTATTCCATGTTGAGACTTGAGTTTGCCTTCATGGCCAGTTGAATATTCTTTTATAATATTCCAGTTTATGATATGAAATTAATTTATGCTGTAAGTGTCTCCGCTTAATAAGAAGACAGCCTAGGGTAGGGTTGTGGCGGACTAGCGAAATTGTCTTCGAGTGCCAGCAAGTCCAGGATGTAGGCTCGAGGTGTGAAAAGATCTTTCTCGATTCGTTGGATAGAAAGAGCATTTTACTTATCTTGATTTTCTCTCTATTTTAAAGTGTAGTATCAATGTAACAATCAGGTTCCGTTGCTATAGAAATTCCATCGACGAAAAAATTGGGGTTGGAAAAACTTTTTCATAGTATTTGGGATTTCCAACCTTCTGTAGATTTTGAGAAAATCAAAGTCATCGAGGTGTATGGAAATCTGGTAGCAATCAAGTGGAATAAATATGAACTTGATTACATGATTGGTTAGATAACATTTAAGGAATCCGTAAAATTTTACGAAATTAAATTTTGATAAGTAGATCTTCGGGAATCAATCTTAGCATCAGGGTTATTTTTTGAGTGTTTTAGTGGGTTAGAGGGTGTTGGGAAGAAGGGGGGGGGGGGGGGGGGGGGAATGAAATTCCCATAGTGGCTCTCTGTCCCAAAATATGCCGCTGAAGACGCATGATGCCACATATAACGGGAACATGATGACCTCTGGGGCGGATAAGACATGACTTAGAAATTGGGGTTTTTCAAACGAGGGGTCCATGTTTCAAAAGGTGTCGCTGCAGCGGGAGGGACGTGGTTTAAGTCAATAATTAAACCCCTAAACGACCTTATTTTGCACTTTTCAGCTTTTAGAGATAAAGAATGACCCCTGGGTAACTCCAACTCGTTTTCCACCTTTTTGAGGCTAACAGTAAGCTTTTCACTCTCTGAATTCATTTTTTGATCCGTTGAACGTAACAGAACTGGTCAACATTGTCGGGGAAGGGTTTCTTTATAGATTCTATGGGTCATTAACCCTAAAATGCTAGGAAGTTGGGATCATGGGTTTGATCTAGGGATTCAAAAATTATTTAGTAATCAAGTAATTAGGTATATTCTATTATTAAACGTGCATTATCAATTGTTTGTAGACGACGAACAAGCGGAACGGAACCTGAAATGGAAGGATCAAGTCTCTAAGGTTTCAAGCTTTTGGGGGGTAGGGGATAGTTGTAATTTATGATTGTTATGATGTTATGCTAGTTAATGCTTCAGTGATGAGAGGTGTTGGTGGATGATTCAACTGTTAATCACACTATTGTAAATGAGATGTGTGAATTGTCAATACCATGAAATCATAAATAAATGTATGATCTTGATAATGTACTTGTGATTGTGATTGTGGTGTGTAATTAAGGATTAGATTTCAACCGACCAGCAAGATAAGTTGGATCGGGTTGATACGTTCCAACACAAATATTGGATCACATTGCCACATTCTAGCACAACTATTGGATCGAGTTGCCACATTTCGACACAACTGTGGGATCAAATCACCACGTTCCGACAAGCTAACTGGTTGAGTTTGCATTCCGTGAGAGGACCAATGATGTAATGTAATGTGTTATTTATTCGTTATGATGATGATATTTAATATGTTTAAATATATGCATGTGTTTATATTGTTGTTAACTTGTTTTTATTGCACTAGTGGTGTAGCCGTGTGATCTTACAAGTACACGGTGGTTGTGTACTTATTCTGCACATGCACTTATTTTTGTTAAGAACATGATATCTTCTAATGGCTACTGGAAGACCTCGCTTAGGATATCAGTGATCGTGACCAAATTCAAGGGTGATCCACTTCGTCTGTGCTGCCATGAGATTCTATTTCGTCTATGTCCACCCTTTCCAGACATAGATCTTTTGTTTAGTTAGTTTAATAGTACAAAAGTATTCTTAATTTTAGACTGGATATTGTTTAATAGTTTTGGTACATTGGCTTTCAGATCTTAGGTTTATCTTCCGTAAAAATTATTTGTTAGATCTTTTATTCAGTAATGGAACTTTATTTTTAGTCATTTAACTTGCTTCCGTAACTTAAATGCCTTAGTTTAGACTAAATGATTTAGTTGGATGGTAGTAGTGGTTATCCATCATGTTGTAAGTGTGGGTGCCAATTACGATGGTTTGGGTTGTGAGAAGTTTGGTCTATTCCTGTGGTGGCTGAGTTTAGTGAGGTACTTTCCAATGACTTGCCTGACATGCCTCCAGATAGAGACATAAATTTTTGTATTGACTTAGAGCCTTGTACTCGCCCCATTTCTATTTCTCCGTATCGCATGGCTCCAGAAGAACTGAAAGAGCTTAAAGCTTTAAATCCAAGAGCTCCTTGATAAGGGATTTATTCATCCTAGTGCTTCCACATGGGGTGCTCCGATTTTATTTGTTAAGAAGAAGGATGGTAGTATGAGGATGTGTATAAATTACCGGCAGTTGAACAGAGTCACTATTTGGAATAGGTACCCCTTGCCTAGAATAGATGATCTTTTTGATCAATTTTAAGGTGCAACAATCTTCTCTAAGATTGATCTAAGATCCAGGCATTGTCAATTAAAAATTAGGCTAGAAGATATACCTAAGACGACATTTAGGACTCGATATGACCACTATGAATTTTGGTGATGTCGTTTGGGTTGACTAATGCGCAACTTTTATGAACTTGATGAATGGGGTGTTCAAGCCATTTCTTGATTCCTTTGTTATAGTCTTTATTGATGATATTTTGGTTTATTAAGGAAGTCAAGAAGAGCATGCCGACAATCTCTCTACTATTTTTGGTGTTTTTGGGAGGCAAACGTATATGAAAAATTTTCCAAGTGTGAAATTTGGTTGAAATGAGTTGCATTTTTGGGGAATGTAGTGTTAAAAGAAGGGGTAATGTAGACACCCAAAAGATTGAACCAGTTAAGAGTTGGATACGACCTTCAGTGATGGAAATGAAGAGTTTTGTGCGACTCGCTAGTTATTATAATCAATTTTGTTAAAATATTTTCTTCAATTGCTACTCACTCGACCAATCTGACCAAAAAGGAGGTACCACTTGAATGGAATGAGAACTATCAGGAGAGCTTCCAAAATCATAAGACTAATCTGACCACTCGCCCATCCTAGAACTACTGGTTGAGAGTAAGGATTTTATTATTTATTGTGATGCTTCACATTCTGGTTTGGGTGATGTGTTGATACAAGATAAGAATGTTATAGCTTATTCCTCACATCTATTGAAGGTGCATGAGAAGAATTATCCCATTTACGATTTGGAGTTACCGCTGGTGGTGTTCGCTCTTAAGATCTGGAGACATTATCTTTATGGTGTTAAGTGTTGATCACCGTATTTTGCAGCATGTATTCACTCAAAGGGATTTGAATTTGAGACAGCGAAGATGGATGGAGTTACTCAAGGATTATGATGTGACCATTCAATACCATTCGGTAAGAAAAATGTTGATGCAGGCGTTGACTTGGAAGGCGGTAAGCATGGGTATCTTAGCTTACTTAAATATAACTAAGAAACCCTTGGCCAAGAAAAAATTAGAGGATCCTCGAACGAAGATTGCAATGGGTAAGTCCCAAGAAACCACTATTGATGGGAATGATATACTCATCTATAAAGGTAAAATATAGTTGACGACTTGATTTAGAAATTATTGGTGGAGTCTCATGGTTCATGGTATTCCATTCATCCAGGTGTCACCAAAATGTATAGAGATCTGAAACTAGTTTGTTAGTGTCTACACATGAGTCAAGACATCATGGAGTTCGTGGTGAAGTGTCAGAATTATCAACAAGTGAAGTATGAATATAAAAGGACTGCGAGTTTACTTCAAAGAATGTCAATTCAGGAGTTGAAGTGGGAATGAACAACCATGGATTTTGTGGTTGGTCTCCCCAAGACATTGAGGAAGTTTGATTCTATTTGGGTTGTGGTTGATAGATTGACTAAGTCAACCCATTTTATTCCGGTTGGTAGATTGGAATACAAAACAACTAGCTAAAATCTATGTGAAGGACATAGTGAGGTTGCATGGGGTGCCCCATTGTATTATCTCAGATCGTGGTACCCTTTTCACTTCAAAGTTTTGGAGGAAGTTGCATGTTAACTGGGCACACATCTCACTTTTAGTACAATCTTCAATCCCAGGCGTATGGACAATCGGAAAGGACTATTCAAATTTTGAAAGACATGTTGAGAGTTTGTGTGATTGACTTTGGAGGGCATTGGGATAAGTTCTTGCCATTGTGTGAGTTCTCTTATAATAATAGTTATCATTCAAGCATTGATATGACACCATTTGAGGAGTATATGGGAGGGGATGTAGATCACCCATAGGTTGGTTTGAGGCTGTAGATGTGAAACCTTTGGGGGTCAATTTAGTGAAGGATACTATATATAAGGCGAGGAACATTCAAGCTAAACTTCTAGCCGCTCAGAGTAGACAAAAGAAATATGCAGATCATAAAGTGAGGGACATGAAATTTTAGACTAGCGAAAATATTCTCTTTAAAAGGTATTATCCATGAAAGGGGTGATGAGATTCGGTAAGAAGGTTAAGTTTAGTCCACGATATATTGGTTCCTTCGAGGTTCTTCAATGCGTTGGACCGGTGGCGTATAGATTGGCTCTACCCCCTAATTTTTCTAGTGTACATCCCGTATTTCATGTGTCAATGTTGAAGAAATATCACGGTAACGGTGACTATATCATTAAGTGGGATTCAATTATGCTAGAGAAAGACCTCCAATATGAGAAGGAACTGATTTCTATTCTTGATTGTGATGTTCGTAAGTTGCGGAACAATGAAATTATGTCTATGAAGGTTCAATAGAAGCATCGCCTAGTCGATGAAGCTACTTGGGAGACTGAGAAGGACATGCAAGACAAGTATCCACAACTGTTCACTAATTCATGTACTACTTTGCTCTTTACTTCGCTTACTTTTTCTATGCTTTGTCAGTCGGGGATGAGTGATGAGTAAATTGATATCTCCTGTAACGACAGGGTTTTGTCGTTATAGAAATGCCAACGAGGTAAAAATCGGGACTGGAAAAACTTTTTCGTAGTCTTAGGATTTTCCTAACGTTGTCCAGATTAGGAGGAAATTGGAGTCATTGAGGTGTAGGGAAATCTAATAAAAATTGGGTGGAGTAAATATGATATTGATTACATGATTGGTTAGATAACTTGTAAAGTAATTCGTACGACTTTACGAAATTGAATTTGAATAAGTAGATCTCTGGGAATCGATCTTATCGTTAAGGGCATTTTCAGAGTGTACTGGGTTAAAGGTATGTTTAAGACGTGGGAATTGAAATTCCCGTAGGATCTTTATATCCCAAAATCTACTATTGAAGCGGCATGATGCTGCTACAACATGCATTTCACTGTGGCGGACGAGACGGGACTTAAAAAATTGAAAATTTTCAAACAAGGAGTCCCTGGTCCCAAAGGAGCCGCTGCAACGAGATTTATACAGTTGCAATGGGATGGATGCCATCATTTTTAAACCTCTAAATGACCTTATTTGACACTTTTCGACTTTCAAATCTAAAGAACGACCTGTAGGCTACTATAACTTGTTTTGCACCATTGTTGAGGCTAATGGTATGCTTTTCACTCCCCGAATTCACTTTTCAATCCGTAGAACAAAACAGAATGGGTCAATATTGACGGGTATGATTTTTTGGTTGATTACATGGTGTAATTTAACCCTAAATTGACTAGTTGGGATCATGAGTTTGATCTAGGGTTCATAGAATTGTTAGTAATCCAGGTAATTAGTTATATTCTATTATTTCCCGTGTATTATCAACTTTTTGTAGACGACGAACAAGAGGAACGAACCTGGAAAAGGAAGGATCAAGTCTCTTAGAGTTCAAGCTTATTTTGAGGTAGGTGATGATTGTGATTCTATGATTGTCTGATGTATGCTCGTTCGTGCTTCATTATGATATTTGTATGTGTATGCATGTTGTAATGTTGATAACACTTACTGTAAATGAGATGTATGAATTGTCAATTCCATGAAATCATGACTTAAATGTATGATCTTGATGATGTACTAATTATTGTGATTGTGGTGTGTGATTGAGGATTGGATTGCCACGTTCCAACAACCTAAATTGGATCGGGTTACCACCTTTTGACACAAAATTAATTTTTAAGGTATAGATCTTTTTATTTTTACAATTCTATCTATTAACTTAGAAAATATAGATTCACTTCGAGTGATGGAGGCATAAGATTAGGGTAATGGGAGGGGAGGAAAGGAGGAGAGATGGACATGATAAGAGTTGATGTGACTATCCTTATCTTTTCCTTTCTTCTGTTTTTTTTACCTTTCTTTTTCCCCTTTGTAATTCAACAATTTTTTTCTTTTAAAATAATTTTTATTATTAATTTTAAATTATATTTATTTTATTTAAGTCTTCCTTTGAGCACATGCACCTTACATTTTAACATTTGGTTACTACGTCCACTTTAATTTTGTAAGACAATAGACAATTTTCAGAATTTTGTAAAAGAACTAGGTGAATGCTATATTTTTCTACTATACCAAAAATCATCATAGTATGATGAAACTATTGAACTATTTTTCCTCGCAAAAATAAGAATACAATTGGCAATTTTAGTAGCCAAACTCCAACAATTTTAGAGGTGTTTTTTTTTTAAAAAATACTGGTTTTAGTTCAAGGTGTTATTATGGATTTCCTCTGATTTTTGCATTTGGTTTCTCATCTTTTTATATTCTTGATTGATGGTTTCCTCATACAAGGTGTAATTAAATAATATTTGAATGAATATTTTTTGCAAGATCCTCTTGTGGAACCAATAGTATATATAATAAAGCAAGTAACATTTTGTAAGTACAACAAAAGTAATTATAGTCAAAATGACAGATAATAGGTTTCACTAAAAAACCGTTTTCCACTTCTAGAATATCTTAAACTCAAGTGATTGCATCAATAATGAGTTAGAAGTTTTTCATGTCAACTTAGGTGAGTATAAACCCTATATAATCCAATTAATTACTATTATAATGGGGTAATCCCGTTTTCTTCTGAACAGTATTTGTCATTTGAGCGCAACTATTCTTAATAATTCTAGACTCTTTTTTTGTAGCATTATTTCTTTCGACCATTTTGTACTTTTAATTACCCAAATTATAAGATTGTCTAAATCAATTTAGAAAATAATTTAATCAACTATATGAGATAATTCATAACACATGATTTAATATGCTGCGTTCAATTAATATATTTAAATCAATTGAATTAGTTTATCCTATTGATCTCAAACATAAAAGTCATTTTCTAGGGCAATAGAATACATAAGCGAGAATAGTTGATTATATTGAAAATCCATTACAATATTTTGCTAACTATGTTCCATTTTTTAGTTACATATTCATGTAACACAATAATCTGAGAAACTTTATCTTATTATATCATGCATCAATAGTTTTTGATCATTTTAGTGATTATTTGTTTTTGACAAGCCATTAGATGAATTAGAATAAATAACAATACACTCTATAGGATGTTGAGATTCTATATAATCAAAATATTTAGCCTAAAATTATATTATTTAGAATTGTTTTATGTGAAGCTGACTAATTATGTTTCACACATTGATTATAATATAAGTTGATCAATATATGGAATTGAATAATCTAATAAATTGTTGAAATATCACATGAAACTTCATAATTGAATTTAAATGAAAAGCAAACATATCCTAATGATTATAAATGTGTATATATGCTTTTCATGATCTTCACTGACTTAAAAAGTGCATGGATATATCCAATTACAACACTGATATGGTAACATTGAAAAGTTAACTTTCTCTCACAACGATAGGAAACAGTTGATGTGATATAATCATATCTCCATTCCCGGATTTTTTCTTCTTTGTTTTACAATCTTTGAAACAAACTTTTTTGCCTTAGATGTTGTGCCCTCTCAAAGTATTTAATGTATCTTTTCATCTTATTGTTAATAGTGGGATAAGGTCATTGATTTTAGTTCAATGCCTAACAAATAAATAATCATCTGGGAAATGCATATTAATTTGTTGCAAATTTTTTTGTAGCTAAATGAATTTAATATAAGTCATCATCAAATAGGATTAGGGATGAATTTTTACTGTTCAACAGTAAGAGTTATTTGTTGTTAAATCATTGATTAACTATATTAAAACTAGTTATTTTGTTAAGAACTGTTACAATCAATAAATTCCGTCGATATACATGAAATTAATTAGTCACATATTTTTAGATGGATATGACATGGATATCTTTTATGATTTTTTATGATTTTATTGTTATTGCTGTTAGAGTTAGTTATGTTAATAAATACACTTCCAAAAAAATTAACTATGAAATTCATCACTAAATAGTCCAATATACCTAAAATAATTTTTGATAGACTGTCCTTAAATGAAATAAGTAAAGATTTTTGTTGTTTACAAATAGAAAGATACAATGCCAATCTTAGTCTTTTGTTTAGTGATATAATAAATAATTGTTTTGTCACAATATTATTGTTACAATATATAAAATCCAATCATATGCATAAAATTAACTATTCAGATGATGTATGATATAATTTAATTTTACTTGCAAATTTTTCAAAGTAATTGTGCATTTGCAAACTTTATTGCATAGAATGAATCATGGATCTTCGTGCAAAATTCAAGGAAGATACATAACAACTTAGTGAAAGACGGAAGTTTATCTTGTTAATTAATTTTTTCTACAATTAGTTTCTATATAAGTAGTTAAATGAATAGAGATTTTAATATTTGTATCTAATCTACGTTAAAATTGTTTTGAGTTAAGGTATGTTAATTATTTTATTTACATGTACCTCAAATTTATCTAGGAATATTATTGTAGTGATTAAATTAAAGTTACATTCTGATGGATCATGTAGGTTGCTTACAAAAAATGATTCTCGAGATAATGAATATGTCAGATCTTACAAGGATGGAAGTTGCTAGTTATCTAAAGATACGTTTTTAAATAGATGAAAGGATCTGCACACAAATAGCTGTGCAAATTTATTATTTATATTTTTCTAGTCAATATTTCTTAATAAACATTTTATTCTATTTTTATCATATTAATATATTCACACAGAACTTTTTCAATTTATTAGTTGACTGAACAACTAATTGAACTTTGAAGAATTTTTTATTGGTAAATCAATGTTCGTATGTGTGTGTGTGGGATTTGTTTGGCCAATAATATTTTTTTTATCAAATTATTTTACTAATACTATTGATTACTATTTTAAAACAAGACCTAAGCTTCGAAGGAATTGAAAGAATATACGTGGGATCAACTGAACTCAACTCATTTAATTATAAAGCAATAATACTAAAGCAATATAAAGAAAAACTTATAAAATATGGATAAAAACATGGATAACAACTCTATATACTGAGAAACACAATAGTGACTCAATTTGTATGCATATATACAATATAAACTCTGTTTGTATGTGAAAATACAAGTAATGTTTGTGTATATAAGAATAAATTATATAAATGTGGGAGTTTCTCTAACAGACAACAATCACTAAGACTTATGTGATGATACACCATTTTGCCTCAAGCTGCTAAGGTCGTGATATACCTCGCCAGGGGTGTAGAACCTAACTATTATGTGGATCCACTAAGATATGCTTAAAAGCGTTAAGGAATCATCTGAAAATTATAACCCTTTTTTACCCACACTGGTTACATGGTTTATGAGTCTGTGAGTTGTCTGAAATCTCCCCTTATCTGTGCTCAATACTACTCCCAAAAATGTAGTAGATCATATGTTTAAAAACATTACTCTTTCTATGATTTGAGATAATTTCTCAAAAACTATCCAAAAGGCTCTCTTGGAAATCCGTTTTTCCTTTCTTGCTTTATCAAAAATTATCTCAAAGGCTCTTTTAGAAATTGGTGTTACCTTTCTTGTTTAAATTTGAAAACATTTACTTTTTGGAATACATAGTTCCTATATAATCTTTTGAAGAAATGAATTTCACTCTTTACTCTTTGCCTAACTCAAACTTGTAATGACCGGGTTCAATCATTATAGAAATGCCAATGGAGAAAATTTGGGGCTAGAAAAATATTTTAGTAGTATTTGGATTTTCCCAACCTTATTCAAATTTTGAGAAAATCGAAATCTTTAAGGTGTAGGTAAATCTGGTAACAATCGAGCGACTTATTTATGAATTTGATTACAAGAGGTGTTAGATAACTCATTAACAAACCATTATGAATTTACGAATTTGAGTGAGTAAATATCCGGGAATCAAACTTAGCGCAAAAGGTATTTTCTGAGTGTCTTGGGTTAGACGTGTGTTGTAAAATGGACTTTTGGAATTCTAGAAGGAGCTCACTTGTCCAAGAATCCCTCCATGGTGGGGTATTCTGCAACCCTAGCACCGCAACTGTGGCGGGATGGGGTCAACTGCGGTAGGTAGGACACAAGTTAATGTCATCAATAAACCCCTACACGATCCTATTTGTCACTTTTTGTCTTTTCGAGCTAAGGAACGACCGTAGACAATTTCTACTCATTTTCACCATTCTTGAGTCTAAATGTATGTTTTTCATTCCCCGAATTCGTGTTTTGATCCGTAAAATGTAAAAGAATGGGTTATAAGTGACAGGAAAAATGTTTTGTTATGGATTATATGGTGGAGACAATACTAAATTTTTTAGTTAGGATCATGGGTTTGATATCGGATTCATGTAATTTTTAGTAATCCAGATAGTTAGAGATTGTTTGTTGATTCCCATACTTTATTGATTGTTGTAGACCAAGAACCAACGGAACGAATCCAGAAGGAAAGGATCAAGTTTCTTAGGGTTTCTGTTACACCTCAAATTCCATTAAGACGGATAGACACTCGATGCCCTAAGGGGCCGAGAGAACCAACCTGAAATCTGTTCTTACTATGAAAATAACTATAATAATCATGATAAGTTCACAAAGGACGCAACGATAAAAACCAACATAAGTTGACCCAAAAATTTATGTACAAGATGTGGCTGTTGAGGCCACAACTCCTAAAGACACAACTGAACCATGTGCATTCGTCTAGAAAACCTCTAAAAATATAGAAGACCTAGAGTAGGTCGAGACAGATCCCACCTTACCCTTAACTACGATACAATAACTAAATAAATTTACCAAGGACTTAGTAAAGCTCTGAATCAACATGGAGCTCACAAAAAGTATCTGAGTGTCGTATGCTCCTATTGAAAAGGTCTACTTGTTGGAGTACATGTGCATGCAGTGTCACCAGTGAGGGACGTCAGTACGGAAAAATGAACTGAATATGTAAGGCAATATAACATATGTAATACGAGGCTCAAATGAAATCAGGTATCAGTATATGAGTGCATATATCAAGAGAGAAGACCACCATTGTTTACTATTGTGAGATCATGTAAGTTACATTGTTTTCTTTACTTTTATTATGTTATAATCTTGTAGGGCATGCGATATAAGTGACCAGATGATCAGTGGTAGAAGAGGATGACTGATACTAGGCATATTAACCCCTGTGATGCGGTCCTCCTAATCACACAATTAGGGATCGGCCCAAGCTAGGCTTTTACCCCTGAGCTGCCACCCTTCAATACCAATAGGAATCGGCCCATGCTAGGATTTTGCCCCTGAGCTGCCACCCTTATGTACCAGTTGGGATTGACCCATGCTGGGCTTTCGCCCCTGGTCTGCCAACCGTAATTATATAGATTTCTTCATTTAGATTCTTTAATCTTTGAAAATGTTGTTTATCAATTCATAAATCTTTTAGGATTATTATTTGGATGATCATAACTCTTTTGAGATGTTATTTTGGTGGTCATAATCATTCGGTTTTAATCTACAATTTAAGTGATGGTAAACTAAAATTATGCAGGCTATCACAATCACACACAACCGTGAGCCTCGAAAATAGTGCTAACTTTGAGAGATAATGAAACCATTCATCCTTAGCAATAATGTGTGTGTATCACCACACCTCTCAATTCTATGTCAACACATAACATTATATATCCTTTCCCAAGATCCAACCAAGCTGCACCAACAATAATAAATATAGAACACCCCAAATCTTCTTTATTCATACAACCATTTATTGAATTTGGCCACCCCCCCTTGAGTCGTCATTAAACATTTAACCCTAATTCCTCGCTCAACACATAACACAATTAGACAAAAAAATGTGGCAGTCACCCTTACCTCAATTTCTGCACTTCTCCTTATAACCTTGATTCTTCTAGAACTTGAGCTCCCTTCACACTTAAAACCAAATGAATAGAAAATATCTCTTAATAACTAAGGAAGTGAGAATTAGCTTCTTGAAATTTTCTGCTTTTGTATTACATGAGCATGAATAACATGTTTTTCTAATCATCCATGGGAGAATTTAACAAGATCCAAGTGTTTTCACTTACCTTGGTTTGCAGATATGAGGGTTTTTTTGAAGAACACTAGAACAACTTAAAACTACTGTTTTAATCTTGAAAAGATTGAGAGAGAGAGAGAGAGATGGAGATAATTCTCAATATTATGTGTTAAAATGAGTGAATAATATCTGCTCATATTGGATATATATAGAATTTTATCTACCACAAAAATACCCTCTAGAACCTCCTTTTTTTGGTTATTTTTTAGCACTACTTGGTCCAAGTGGTATTGCACATTCTTATCCATCAGCCAGCTACACAAAAAGGCAAATCAAACTAGGTGTGGATGCACCTACTGGCTTCACTTTGGCTTTATCTATATTGGCCTTGGCAGATTTGGCGTTCTAATTTCTTTCCATAATTTATTTTCTATTTAATGGTTTGGGGCTTCATTGTAGACCATTCTATAAATTCTAAAGCGGTCAATCAGCTTTGGGTCCTTTAACAATATCCATAAGCTTGAAGTGATGATTCAAGCAACTGTTAGCTTAATAATGCCAAGCAACCACTCCATATTTTTTTATTTTCATGAATATTAACATCCTTTTCTTCAACTTATAACTTATTTTTCCAAATTTGAAGCTCAATTACCACATTACTATCTCTAGTTTAAATACATCAGACTGGGTCAAACTTACAGTAAACACTGTGAAACGTGCATACATATACATTACTTGTCCACAATTAAGGACATGGGTCCCTCACCTATCTAATAAGCCAGCAGTATACAAAATAGAATAAGCATATGCGTAAGACGGGCGTTACAACAAATCCCCCCCCTTAAAATATTGTCGCTCGAATGTTACCATACTAGTTATCCCACCCAGAATAAATAAGATTTCAAGCCTAAGTTATACTACTATTAATCACATAATACATATAGACATATACTTACTTGTTTGCATAATAAATTAAGCATTTTCATATTTTTCTTTCTTTTGGATCTGAAAGAGATGAGGATCTTCAATTTCATTCATGCTTCTTGCGCTTTCCAATACTTCTTCTACTTGTTGGTTCCTTCCATAACAACTTTTTACGAACTACCTCTTTATTTCTTATCCCTACTTTTCAATTCCAGAATAGCAATGGGTACTTTTCATAAGTCAGATTTCCCGTAATTATGCACATCTTCCGTAGAGTAATCCGAGATAGGTCACCCTATGCGTTTTCGGACATTTTAGCATGCAACATTGGAAATACTGATGACAGCTCTTGTGGTAATCTAACTCTAGCTACTTGCCGAATATACGATAATCTTAATGTCCCTATAAGAGCTTTGACTAAAAATTTCCCTTTTTACCAACCCTCATTGCCCTATTCGTTTTAGACACCTCAAGAACACCCGATCCCCTATAGAAATTCAGTTCCTCTCATTCTAATATCCGCGAATATGATTTATGTCGACTTTGAGATGTTTTCTAGCCCTCTGTTATCCTTTCACTTTTTCTATCGCTTAATGGACAGATCTGCCCACTAGAAAGTTTCCAACCTATTTGGAACAGCCAATTGGGTGTCTACACTTTCGACCATATAAGGCTTCATAAGGGTCCATTTAATGCTCGAATGGGTTGCTATTATTATAAGCAAATTCAAATAAGTTGTAGGGATCATCCCATCTAACCCTTGAAATCTAATATAAAGCCTCACAACATATCTCAAGTTATGATTGTAACGTTCTGCCTGGCCATCTGTTTGAGGGTAAAAGGCTATACTTAAATTCACTTGTATTTGAAAACTCTTCTGAAACAACTTCCAAACAATTTTCTGATATCCTCTATAAGATATTATAGAGATTTACACTCCATGTAGTCGAACTATCTCTTTTAATGTACAACCTCGCATACTCTTCAGTTGTATAAGTAGTCTTTACCGCCAAGAAGTGCGCTGCTTTGGTTAGTCTGTTGATTATTACCCATATGGAGTCAAACATCCAGAATGAGTGAGGCAAACAACTAACAATATCCATGTTGATGATGTCCCTTTTCCAAATGAGAAGTTCTATATGCTGCATATAACCTCCAAGCCTCTGGTGTTCTACTTTTACCTATTGACAATTTGTACATTGAGCCACAAATTCTACAATGATCCTCTTCAGGGTCCCCCCACCATAATTTATTTCAAGTCATGATACATTTTAGTGACCCTCGGATGAACAAAGTATCTTGATGATGTGGCTTTTCCACCATGATCCTCTTTCTTTGTTCATCTTTAGTAGGTTCACACAATCTTTTTTGAAATCAAGTCCTCCATCTTGAGAAGGTTTGAATGCTTTGTCCATACCATGTTGTACATTCTCCTTAAGTTGTAAAAGAATAGGACCAGTATACTGCTTCTCGTTTCACTTCACTACTAATGAGGATTCTGTTGCATTTTACACAATAACCCCTTCAATCGTGAATTCAAGAACGAACCCCCAAACTATCTAAGTTGGAATAGAATCCCTTAGTATTCCTGTCGTTCCCAACTTACCTAAGTACTTGTTTTAGTTATTTTAACCGGCTTAGCTCATCTACTACATTTGCCTTGCCGGGATGATAGAAGATATCAATGTCCTATCTTTTAATATCTCCCGCCCACCTTCGCTGCCTTAGATTTTATTTCCTTTTCCTTAAGAATATTGTAAACTCTTGTTTCAGTGTATATGTCAACATTAACTCCAAACAGTAGTGGCACCAAGATCTTCAAATCAATACAACTGCTGGCTAGCTCTAGATCATGGGTTTGGGTAATTTTTTTCTCATTGTGGGCCGTAGCTGCCGTGATCATTAGCTATAACTTTACCATGTGTGCATCAACCATAACCTAATCCCACTCCAGAAGCCTCACATACACTGCATACCTTCTTTGCCTTCTGGAATTACTAATACGGTGTAGAAGTAAAATTACTCTTTAGCTCTTGGAAGCTTCTTTCTTCACATGCACACTCCTACTCCTTTGAAACTTGGTTTAATTGTTGTTCGATTTTGGGGGGGGGGAAGGGTCAACAATGGAGATCCTTCAACGAACCTCCTGTAATAACATGCCAATCCAAGAAAACTATAGATTTCCGTAGGAGTTGTAGGTCTTGGCCAGTTTTTCACAACTTCTGTCTTTTGGTTATCAACTTTTATTCCTTCGTTAGATACAATATGACGTAAGATTGCCACAGATTTCAACCATAACTCACATTTAGAGAACTTCGCATACAATTTACAATCACGAAGAATTTGTAAAACGTGCCGCAAATGGTTAGCATGATCCTATTCCGATCTTGAATACACCAAAGGTCATCTCTGAACACTAATCACGAACAATCTAAAAAATGTCTTGAACACACCCTATTCATCAAATCTATAAAAGCTGCTGGGCATTTATTAGCCCGAATGACATAACTAAGAACTCAAATTGACCATATACCACACTTCGGAAACTGTCTTATGTAATAACTTTTTTCCTTGACACTCACTTGGTATAAACCTACCTCAGGTCGATCATGAAACAACTACACCTTGTAACTGATCAAAAAAAATAGATCATTCTAGGAGGGGATTATTTGTTCCTTATTTACCATTCATTCAACTACCATAGTCAATATAATAACTTCTTAACGATCCCCTCTTTCTTGTGTAACAAATAAAACTTGTACTTCCCCATGGAGACATCTAGGCCTTAAAATCCTGTTTCTACCAAGTCTTTTAATTTCTCCTTTAACTCCCTAGTTCTAAAGAATAAAATCTATAAGAGGAAATTGAGATAGGTTTTGTATCTGGAAGCACATCAATACAAAAAAAAATCCGACTTCGTCCTCTGAGGCCGACCTGAAGATCCTCAAGAAACACATCGGGACACATTCACTTACACTAGAACATATTGAGGTTGGTGGGCTCCTGTTATCTAAAATTGTCACTCTGACCAAGTACATATGTATTCTTGGAAATCATCTTCTTTGACTTAATAAATTTTACCTCTTGAGCCCCAATATTACCTTCCATTTGAGACTGCCCTCTTTTGGAAACTAGAAATGCACTTCTTAGTTCGGCAATGCTAAAATCTACCGTGGCAACAAAGCTAACCAAATCATACCATTATACACATCAAAATCTAACCATGTTAGATCAACAAGTTAGGACATGTATCGTGATCACACAAATAGTTTTACGATGCAATTAATGATAAACTCTTCTAGCTATAATAGACTCATCAGTCGGTGTAGACACTTCAAATGGCTTCACTAATAATTCTTGTGTTCTTTTGAACTTCCCAGGAATCAATGGTGTAGAATATGAAAGTGTAGACTCTGGATCAATTAATGCATATACAATATGTGAAAATATGGACAACGAACTTGTAACCACATCTGGCGAGGCTTCCGATTTTTGTCGATCCCCTAGTGCATATGTGCGATTCTGACCTCCACTAGAACTAGGTGCTCCCCTAGCTCCTCTACCATGAACTGTGGGCATCTGTATCCCCTTACCCAAATAAGGTGTTGATGAGTTTGATGCAAAAAGTGATCTAGTTGGCTGTCCAATGCCACCCACGCCCCTATGAGAGCAGTTACTCATTATATCCCCTGGTGTGCCACACCAAAAACAAACATTTGTCCCAAAACCTGCATGCACCTAGATGATTCCTCCCATACTGTTTAAAAGGATGTCGAGGAGGACTTGGTTGGCTCGTACTTCCCTACTCTTGATGACTCACTATTTGTGAGCCTTGTCTTTCACTTCTTTGCCCAAACTGATTGCACCTAAACCCTTGAAACTATGCTGGAGAACTTGCTGCAGAGAAGAAAGATGATGTCCCGAGGTGGGTCTGTTAAGAAATCGAGGCCTAAAATCCACCTTTGAGATGGTGTAACGTCTCATGGATCTGGACCTCTTGAATAATGCCCTGTTTTAAAAACTCTTATGTCCTTCTTCTTGTCTGACCTCCACACTTTTGCGCAAAGTCATGCTCCTTACTATGTCCCTATCTTATTCATGAAGCAATGGTACATTATCTTACTAAATATGGGTCTAATCTATCCACATATCGATGAACTCAGTCCTCCATGGTAGCTACTATTTTAGGAGCATATCTGGCAAGTAAATTGAATTTGAGATTGTACTTTGTCACGCTCATACCTCCTTTGTGGAGATTTAAGAACAGATAATGGTTAATAGAGAGAAGAGAGTAGTAGAAGAGGTGTGTTTTATTAATAAGGCAAAATGCCCTCTGTATTAAACATACAAAGTGACCCTTTCATATTTACTAAAGACGATTGGCATTTAAACTATTTTACACAGTTACTTGACTCTTACTAATTTACCAGTAGAAAACACATAATTTTTACAAATTACAGAACGCAATTTTAGTACGCGATAATTAAAGATTGGAAAAGGAAGGCTTACAATACTTTGGATCTAAATAAATTTTTTTATCCCAATGGTTTACACAATTATGTTGAAACCCAAAAAGAAAAATTAAAAATGGAAAAAGTATTAAATAACAATCTATCATGTTGCAAAAAATAAATGGCAACCAATTTGGATGCACAAAAAAACCCAAAAGATATAAAATTATACAAAATAGAACTCCATATAAATATTAACAACCAAGAAGAAGGGTATTATAAAAAATGTACATTAGAATAATGTTTTTTTTTTTTTGCCATTATTTTATGTTTTGTTGGTAGTATATATAATTTTTACATCTTGCCGTGTGAATATTTTAACTTTCCTTTCCTGGTGGCTATTTTATTCTGATATCTTCCATTCATACTAATGATTTATCTATGTTTTTGTTCTGTTAATGCTACTGTAATAATTAGCACTTATTATAAATTTAAATTTTGTTGTGGTATATTAAGGTTTCCTTTAACCTGCACGTTTACGGTTTTTTTTTCTTAGGAATGTTTATTCCTATCATCTGCTAAATATATTTTCAATTGGTGTATCTATTCCTTCTCTAAAACATGCTTTTTTATATTCTGTGCTCCTATATGTCATATTTTATAGCTTCTTCTTTATTTTTTTTAATACGTTGTATGTCTTTATTTATTACTTTACTCGTGTTGCGTATTAGGGTATGGTATTCTTTTTCCACTTGTAGATTTACAATCAATAACATGTTCTTTTGGTTAACTACGTAATATTCCTTCTTTTGTCTTTTAAATAAACCAACTCTTTATGTAGGTAGTTCAAGTATCGTTTCAACACTTAGTCTAATTCTTTTTCCTTTTATTTGTTCCAATATTGTATTATCAAATATGATTTTTTGTTGTGATATTCTTCATCCAGGAATTTCTCTTCAGTTATTAATCTTTATTTCACTTTCAGTCTTGTATTTTCGTTTTCATCACTAATCTGGGTCAATGTTTTTTCTTCTTATTGCTATATCCGATACTTTGTATATGCCCTAGCTATCATTTCATCTAGTTCATAATCTATATATTCTATTTGTATATAATTTTTCTTCGTTTATTATTAATTCCGCATTTGTTTTTTCTTTAAATTTTTCGGTATGTACAATCGTTAGCTATATGGCCCTATTTTTTTCCACAATTCTAACCTGTACATTGGGATATTTTCTTTTTTGGTCTAATATGGTCCTTTTTGGTTTGTATTTTTTATATAATAACCTTCTTCTTGGTGGTTTATCTTTTATATTTAGTTCTATTTTTTTGTATCATTTTTATATCTTTTGGGTTTTGTTTTGTGCAATCCAAATTGTGGGCCATTTGGTATTTTGCAACATGATAAGATTTTTATTTAATACTTTTTCCATTTTTGTTTTTGTCCTTTTTTGGTTTCACATACTGTGTAAACCATTGGGTAAAATTTTTATTCTAGATCCTAAAGTATCTGTAAGTCCTTCATTTTCCAATCTTATTACTTTGTAATAATGGGTTCTGGTAATTTTGGTAAAATATTGTGTGCTTACTTCTCTTGCTTCATTATATTATAATTTTGCTTTGTAGTAATATTCTTTAAAGCACAAGTATATTGTTTTATATAGCACATTTTACTATAGTAATTTTTGTCATTAATTGTCTATTTTTAATATGGCTTTCTTTGTTTTTTTGTTCACAAAAAAAAAAAAAAAAAAAAAAAAAAAACCAAGAACCCCTTCCTATTATCTGTGTCATACCTCAATCACTTCTTATTGCGTGATTCAATGTTATCCTAATCTTTCTATAGTTTTTTGCTGATGGGGATCCATCCATTTTCCTTATATTCTACCGTACTTCTAAACTTCTTTTTCTGGGGGTAGGTTTTTCTATCCTAGTTTTTGAACTGTTCCTACGAATGTTCTTTCATATTCTTGGTTTTTCTGTTGATTTTATTTTCATTATCTATCATTGTTTTTAGATATATTCCTGTCCATATAATCTTTCTTTACTTACATCTGTTACACAATCTAATCTAAAGAAAGTATATTGTTCACCTCGTTGGTCTTTGGCATCCAATTTTTATTTAGCCCGACTAGCCATATTGCATTAGCTCTATCCTGATTGTTGGTAACTTTTCTGTGTAATAAGTTGGTGGTGTCCTGTCGTGGATTAGCTCTATGGACTATTTCTAGGGACTATTTCTGGGGACTATTATCTTGTTTTTACTCCTGATGTACTGGGTCCTATTGTATCTCCTGTGTTTATTATTTCTCATTTTTTTGTTTGTTTGTTTGTTCTACTGCATTTCCGTGTAGTTTCACTTATATCACTCTTATCTCTGATTCTTGGTCATGGGTCATTTTCATCTATTTCATTTAATTCAAGATCTCTCGTTTAAATTTTTGTTCCTTTATTTATTTCATTTTTTTAGTTCATTTCTTTTTCTAGTTCTTTTTCTATTGTTTTTGCTTTTTGTTTATTTTCATATAGCATTTTAATCTATCCAATTCTCTTTCTAGTTTCATTATTCCCTTGTGTTTTTTTATTTCTTCTATTTGTTGTACTTCTTGCCTTGCTTCTATTTTTATTTTTCCTATTTCTTTTAATTTTCTATTCTTCCCCCCCCCCCCCCATTTTTCTTTGTTATTCTTACCATAAGCTGTTTAAGCTACTTTTCTTGCTTTGCTGTTTTCTTTTTTTTCGACATCAAATATAATTATTTCCTTCCTATTTTTCTTATTATCTTCTTCCAAAATTTGAAAATACTATTTTTTATCAACATTCCCATCTGATTTTCATATGTTTTTTTCGTCTTACTGCGAATTCTTCTTTATTCATTACTGAATTTATATATTATATTATTGTTGTAACTCATCATTCAAGATAGTCTATTTCTAGGTTTTAACATAGATATATCTTTCCCTTTGTGTTAGTATTGATTTTTTACATCCTGGCAGTATATTTTTCTTCTATGGTGGGTGGGGGCTTCTTTTTCTATATTGTAATTCTGTTCTTTTCAGTTTATTGTTTCGATTTCTTTCTTCTTTAATTGGTGTTTATGATTTCTCTGTCCATACTGTTTTTTCAAATAACACACATATTTGTATTCTGTTTTCGAATATATTTAATCACATGATCTTTTTTATCATTACTTTGTTTTTAGTTTAATTGTGATAATTTTATATTTATATATAAAGATTT
This sequence comes from Solanum habrochaites, assembly GCA_027704765.1. NCBI lineage: Eukaryota > Viridiplantae > Streptophyta > Magnoliopsida > Solanales > Solanaceae > Solanum > Solanum habrochaites. The sequence goes on along the minus strand of JAKWJA010002489.1, from coordinate 59,951,877 downwards.
AATTTTTTCCATATTTCCTAACCTTCTTATCCTATCATTGTTCTTTGATTTGATTTTCTTTACTTTTTATTCAATTATTTCTTTGGTATAATTTTTTAAAAAACCTTGCTTAATTTTCTTTCTGGGATTTCAATAGTTTTTAATCTGTAATTTCCAAAAATAACCATATCATCTTCGCCATGTTCAGTTCAGGCCCAGTATAATCTCCAATATCTAAGTCAGCATATAAATCAAATATGTCAAAATACAGTTCATCTTGTATACTTTGTATAGTTAATTCAGTCCAACCTTGAGTTGTTAATTTCTATTATCTCGTATGTTACTAGTTTATATATTTCCTCTTTTTATATAGTATTAAAGATTTTTTAATAATATATAATAATAATATTTTATTATCCATCATCAGCATCAATTAGATAGTTATCATCTTATTCATTTTTGCGAAAAGTTTTATTCCTTCCTCCGACCTCTCATAAATATACTTTTACTTATTATTATATATGAATTAATAATCATCTCGTCAGTCCACTACTACAGCTTTCTCTTTAATTGATTACCCTAACAGCGCCCTCACCTTTGTTTACTCCCCTAAACGGCTTTCTTTGCCTACCCGGTTCAACCTTAGGATGGCAATAGTCTGGGCATTATTTTTTAAAGAGCTTTCTGTAGCAAACCTTCTAAATATGTTTATTATAACATTATTAAAACATTATAAACAACTATATTAATAAGAGATTTTTCAGTACTAAATTTGATTTAGCTAACTCATAAACTTAAGAAGTAAAATACCTGATTTTGTAGTTTGAGGTCGCTTCCAGATTTTTTCCATAGTTTATATTTAATTACTACCTCTGAATAAACCATTTTTGTGTGCAGCGTAAAGAAGGAGAAGAGAGTAGTCGAAAGAGGTGTGTTTATTATTAAGACAAATGCCTCTTATATAGACATACAAAGTGACCTTTTCATCTTTACTACAGACGATTGGCCTTTACTATTTACATTTACAATTTACTTGACTCTTACTATTACACAGTACTTGACTCTTATTACTATTTTAAATGATAATCGGCTGAACAAGCCAAATAGTAAATAGTAATAGTTTTGTGTCGCCATTATGTAAAAAGTTTGCGGCCAATTATCATAAATAGTAAGAGTCACTTTACTGTGTAAAATAGCTAAGAGTCAAGTAACTGTGTTAAATAGTACAGGCTAATCTCTTTAGTAAAGATGAAAGGTCACTTTGTATGTCCATATAAGAGGCCTTTTGCCTTCATTAATAAACACACCTCTTCTACTACTCTCGTTTCTCGTTTACGCTTCCACTCAAAATTGGTATCAGAGCTAGATAATTAATATAAACTAGGGAAAAAATTTGGAGCTCCTCACATCTACAAAATCAGTGTATATACTCTTAAGTTATGAGTAGCTAAATCAAATTTCTTCCTGAAAACTCTCTTATTAATTTATAGTTGTTTATCATGTTTTTAATAATGTTATAATAAACATAATTTATAAGGTTTTTCTACCGAAAACTCTTTAAAAGTAATGCCCCGAACTATGCCTCCTAAGGTTGAAACCGTAGGCCAAGAAGGCCGTTTAGGGGAGTAACAAAGTTGAGGCGCTGTTAGGGTATCAATTAAAGAAGAAGAGGTTCGTAGTGACTAGAACGAAATGATTATTAAATCATTATTAACTACATAATAAGGAAGTATATTTTTAAGAGGTGCGGAAGGAATAAAAATTTGCAAAAATGAATAAGATGACTACCTATCTAATTGATGATGATGATGTATAAATATATTATTACTTTATATATTAAAATCTAATACTGATATAAAAAGGAAATTTAGAATAAAACTAGTAACATAACGGATAATAGAGAATAACAACTCAAGTTGGACTGAAATTAACTATACAAGTATACAAGATGAACTTTATTATGACCATTTGATTTATATTGCGACTTAGATATGGAGATTAAATATGGCTGAACATTGGCTAGATGATATGGTATAAATTCAGATTAAAACTATTAGCAATCCAGAAAATTAAGCAAGGTTTTTAGAATTTTATCAAAAGATTAATGAATAAAGTAAAGAAATAAAAATCAAAAGACAAGATAGATAAGAAGGTTTAGGAAAAATCTGGAAAAAATTAAACTTTATATATAGGAATATAAATTATCACAANTTTCAATTTATGTTGAAATTGAATTTTCAAATCGCGTTTTTAAAATTTATTTTTTTATAGAATAGAATATATGTATCAACCCTCAACAGCTTGTAAGTAGTATGTTAAATTTTATGTATGCTATTCTTGTTAGATCAATGTTTATTCTCTTCCTTTTAATCGTAATTCTATGTAATTACTCGATTATATTGGAAGAAGACAATTCGTTATATTTTTTGGTTAATTAACAAATAAAAAAATATATATATTTGGCAGTTATGTGAATACAATTTTGATCACTAGGGATACAATTTAGTGGCAAGGTAAAATACAATTCTGAATTTTAAATGTAAGTGAGCACATAAAATGACCAAAATTTGTGATATACAAATTATGATGAAAACATCACAATAAAAAAAAAAAAGGAACTACAACCTTTTTGGCATTGGCAAAATTGAAAACTATAATCACGGAAATGAGCACAATAAATACTCACATCAGTTGGCATACAAAATTGGACTTTGTAGGTAATATCATTATGATGACACAAAAAAAAACTTTTCTGAATACAATCGTGAGATATTAAATACAAAATGATCACAGACAATAATACTCACACAATTTTTGAGATTCCCAATTTTAATTTTGGAATTTTTAAAGTGAACACATAGAAAATATTAAAAGTGTTGGATATACATTATGATGAAAACATTAATGAAAATGAAAAAGAAATTACCAAACTTTTTGTCATTTGAAAAATTATTAAGAGTGACAACAAATGAAGCAAAAATAAAAACCGACTCAATTAAGTATGAATTGAAATCCAAAATGTGGAGCTTTGTTTGGTTATACCCATCAAGTCGTTATGATGAATATAAAACTCAAAAAAAAAAATAGTTTTTACTTTGCCTACAAAGTGATATCTGGAAACTGTATAAATAAAACAAAAGGAGATAAAGTATGAAAAATAAATTAAAAATTAAAATTATCAGTCAAGTTGGTGTTCTTAAAATTTCAATTATTTATCGATATTGGGACAAAATAGTAGGAACATTGTCCGAGAATTAAAAGTTGAATACCTTAGTAATGCTAATAGATTCTGTCATGGCGGAGTGATCCTACGAGTTTATCACACCGGAAAAAAAAGTGATTTCAAACTACCCAAACAATATGTACACGACCCACAAAAAATCACGAGGTCCGTGATGGCACCTATGTTTCCAACCGATAGGTAAGCCAATACCTAACAAGTATCACAATTCAACATTAAAACGAGAAAAGATAAGTATCAAACCTAATATCTAATACTAAGTATTTCAAAATATAAATGGGGAATGGATGTAAAAAAAAACTGTACCCCAAGAGTTAGGGTCGAAGTTTTACAAAGCGGCTACAAGAGGATATAATTCCAAACTAAGAGAAAAATCGGAACTAAATATAAGAAATTCAGAAAATACCCTAGAAAAATAACAAAATAACCTTATACAATAGATTTTAGATGAAGGTGTGAACCGCAGAATCAGAATACAAGCGACACAGACAGGGGGCAGAACAGACAAGATTATCCCACCCCAGCAGCACAAACCACAAACTCCAAAGATTTAATTCAAAAAAAACTCTAACCCAATCTTGAAGAATGTTGCCCAAATTGAAAGCAATCGCACCCCACAAAAGAGTGCCGCCAAGTGTAGATGAGTAACGAACCACGTTGTCATGTGTTGTACCCAATATATTTCTCATCTGATGCCGACAAGAAGAGAGACCAGAAGTAGTGACGGGGTTGATTTATATTACAAAAATATATAATATATTTTTTAAGTTATTATAGTAAGTCGTTCGATATTACACCCTTTCAGTCAGAAAGTTCATAAATCAAATCGGATAATCCAACATCAACTAACTTTAAAACCACAAATAAGATATTAAAAAAGAATCAAATAAAAAAAACCCATAATCATCATAAATGAAGGATGTCATGAGATTGCATGGCAAATATGACACCCATGAAATGAATGCTAAGCATTACCCAGGACCTCTCTCAACCGCTATATATACATGATTACTCCACCTCGGACCAATACATCGAGGAGGTTCATGACCCATGGGGGACTGCGACAGGGGTCCTACATATTACCGACACGGACGATCTCACACGATGTCTGTGCGGACGACTCAACGCACTATTGCATAGTAGAAACAAATGTCGCAAACGGACTGACGATCTCCACGTGCCACAAATTTACAAAATTAACACTCCTCACCATCCCAGCACGGCACGAATTTTCTCTAAGTTTACGCGGGTCTGCCCCAACTTATACTCAATCTCATTGTCTCATGCACATTTGCAACAATATTTATTTCAATATAGGGGATGATGATATATATCTCATCAATCAATATGAAACATAATACCTAAACACCTGTCAATTATAACAAACTGATAAGGGTGAACTAAAATATAAAGCAACAATCACACAAAGGAATTTAAAAATGTTAGTCAATAATATATAAGCTAAGGACCATATGCTTGGAATTCTCACAAATTTCAATCCAATTCTAGCAATAGTACTTTTCCTTTTATAACCCAGGTCCTCGTACAATTGAAGAGTCAACAGTCGTCTCATCATCCTGCACTTCATCAACACCATTGATACGAGACCACCATCTTGCCCCCTGACCCTTTTGTCTATTTTCATTTTTTATTTCATCTTTTTAATTGAGGAAAAAAACGTCCTTAACAAGCTGGAAAAAAGTCTAGTAAACATTACCTTAGATGCCCGCGAACTCATGTTGCCCACGAATCTCTTTTAAAGATTTTTACTTCCTTTTTCGACAGGTTTCAGAACGTTCCCAATATACCATTTTGCCAATATTAGTAAGTAAGTGAAGCAATTTTGTGACTTCAAATTTCTTATATGTCTAAATACGGCGCCTTAAAACCACTCATTTTTTTCAACCAAACTCCAAATCTTGATATATATTGGGTTTTGCCCCAAATTGTTCCATATGCTAAATTTCAAGCCAAGAAAGAACTTTAAAACTAACATAACCCTCTTAATGGGACTAAATTCAATGTTAGATCATATAAAATACAACCTAATAATTAATTATCACAAATCCCAAATATATATTAAAAACTCGCATTTAATATACGAATAAAACCATTGACCAAACTTTCAAACGATTGCAGAAGTGGAACGCCCCCTCCCTTTTTTCTTCTTCGGTTGGCACTGCACATTTCAAGATCCCCATTTTCAATTATGAGCCTAAAATAAGAAACATTATCCCAAGCCAATGATTGGCTCAATCTTCATTCTACCATTTGGAACTAACCAATAATTATATACTAAACATTCTTTGACAAAATCACGGAGAAAACACAGGGCCCCAACATTCCCCCTGCAGACCGCCCGCCCACTTAAATCATTTCGACTTAGATTCGATTTATTATAATATAATATATATATATATAGTATATATTATATATGATATAGATTATTTTGAATACTAACCACAATTGCAAGAACAACATGGTAATATAAGGTAGTATCCATCAACCAACTACCCATTATTGTTTTTTTATCCTCACCCATTATTCAAAAACATAGCAAAAAATAATAACATTAATCCCAAAACACTCCGACAATATATTACTATATAAGAATTGGAAAAGACCGAATATCTCATATCTTTACCTGAACAATGGCTATGATTCTATGATTTTTCTCCCCATCTCGTCTGGTCGCTGTCGTTGGTTTTTGTGGGGTAAGTTAAGGTGTCACATCCATTTTTTTTTTTCTAAAACAAGAGTTTATTAACCGTGATGAAATGAAACCCAATAATCCTATTTATCTATATTACTTATTTAAATAAAAAAAGTTTCATCAAATTGGGTACTCATAGTTATCTAATAGTTTAAAAATACCCCTTTAAATTTTTTTAAATGGAGTCAAAACTAGTCCTAGTTTTCAAAACGACCTAGCGGGGACGTTACATCATCTACACCTAAAACAAACGTCGTTCACTAGACGGAACGTAAAATATTAGGATATCAAGGGACGCCTCCTACGCATAGTCAAAAAGTTAGAGATAATCTGGTTCTATGTTTGAATTGTACTCCTTAGTAGGCGCTGAATCAATCCAGATGATACTTCTTCAATATCAAAAACAGTTATTATTACACTCAACAATAAATAAAAAAAAACAACAAATAAATTCAAGTGCAACTGCACATTCTGTTTGAATCTTCATCAACTTTTATGAGTGAACCTTTAACAAAACATGAGTTTCCAATCATGAACTATAAATCACGAAACTTTTTATTTGTATTAACTCTCACCTGTTTTTAATGCGATGAGAAACCTATCTTGAGGACTTGACCATTATATATAAGAAAGGGGAATTTTCTCAATCGAATCAGTGTCCACAACCAATCAGTCGAATACATCATATTTATTTTGGATATCAAATATGTTCTACCTTGCAATACTCGAATGGCCCATATCTCACTATGAAATGATAATTTGTTGTTCTATGCTATACTCACTAAAAATAAGGAATTGACCCAATCACCACTCTAAAGTTGGCTCACACACGCCTGTGATGAAAACATGTCCTCTAAGACCTAAATAGTTTATCGACAGACCATTGAAGGTGAAGCTTGTAATAAAAAAATCAAGCCGAAGTACCAACTCCATATGCATAGACATCCAGACATGTGAGATATCAATCTTATGTATCTCAAATAATTAAAAATGGGCATTCTCATACAGGTAACTATCTCCTGATGTAAAATTAGACTAACTATTCAAACTACAAACGTAATCTGAAACTAATAAAAATTATACCACTTGGAAAAATCGGTCCATTATAACCATTATAACGTCAACTTGACCCGATACGTTGGAAACCTTGCCAAAAAAATTTCATAAACAATATATTTCCACTCCAACTCTAGTATAAAAAGCATCATTTTAATCCTACTTTTCATGCTTTTGGGCTCATAATTTCTTGATAACAATTCAAACACGAGATACAAATTCAATCCCTTATACGATCATCGATAATAGTTGCTTTCAAAAATAAACTATACTCCCAATTGCCTTAGATCAAATAAAAAAAATTGAACTATCGAACTCTTTCCGAATTAACTAGTCGGACTCACATATTGGAAGAACATAATTAAGGTCTTATTACTACTTAAAACTCATTCACCACAAGAATTTCTTCCTTGACTTCTCCTCTAAAACCTGTTATCGTAAGTCGTACACAAATTTCCATCACCCAAACTATCGAACATGAATAAGCATCTCATCCTCATTTGTAACAAAGGTAGACTACCTATACTCCGTATTTGCTCTAAGCTAATCTACTAGCACATTTAGTTTGCCATCCGATAAAGATTAATCATCCATAATCCTGGAGAAACTTCCATATCCATTGTATCACAAATTTAGATTTCTCTTATTAAAACTTATACTAAACACCTCGCCAATACACAAACTATAAATAAATGCCTTTACAATTTAATGCAAGCACCACCACCACCAAGTTTAAGCTATAAACTTAAGACAGTTAAGTTATTGTCTTGAACTTTCAAATATCTGAAGCAAGGTTAAGCTATACCTACCTTTCTTCATTTCATACCCAACCAAAAAGAATAAATATAAAGAAAGGACTCATCCCCCCCTCCCCTCCCCCCCCCCCAAAACATAGATGTTGTTGGGCCTAAAAACAGTATCATACTAACCTCTGAATCGATCTCCCACCGTTCAAATCAACCATTAACAGGTGCCACGAACACTCAATCCAAATTTCAGCTCGATCCAACGGTTAAATTAATCAGTAAATATAATTGAGTTTTGTTGGCCGAAGACGGAAAAATGCGCAAAAACAAAACCTTTTCTTCTTCTCATTCTCTCCTCTCTCTTCTCTTGGTTAACAGCTCTCTAAAAAAAATCTATTTGTCCTAAAGTCTTTCAAAAGAACGACTCACTAGTAGTTGGAGTTTTCCCTCAAGACCATCCTCTATTATAGAGTGTGTTTTTTTTTTTTCCTACAAGTCAAAAAACCAACTGGCAAATAGGGATTACAATTCAAAATCTTTTTCCTTAATAGAATTGAAAACAAAATAAAGAGAATAAATCCAATTATTTCAAGTAGGATTAAGTATGATGAGCCCCCTTGGTTGAAAAATGGGCAATAAGCCCCAACATTGAGCTTTAGGGAAAACTACCCTCACACCACATCAAAAAACATTGAAAAAGCCAGATTATTTCGATGTTAATTAGTTAATGCATGTGTTAATGACTGCAAAAACACCATCGAACTAACCAAATAGGGTAAAAGAAAATCCAAAATATCATAGCTAAAATAGGCCGTCCAATTTCAAACTGTCTCAATTCTCTTGGGATCCCTGGTAATACATTTCTGGTCACTTACATTCAACATGCCACCAAACTAATCGAAATCCCACACTTAAAAAAAAACATGAAACAAAGCTTAATTTTCTTCAGAGTCTAGAGAATTTTCATCCTCAAATGTAATGCTCGTGATCCTTCCTACTATGGGAGTTATACAAATATTATTCTAGATGAAAAATAATACAAAGGAATCTCAATATGATTAGATAGAAACACCCAATAAAAATTCCTGATCCAACAAAAATTCCTTACTCAACAAGTCTTGTTATCGTGCTTTCAAATTTATCAAAACGCTTCCCCCCCCCATAGAAATATTAGAAATAGGCCAAGTGTTAACTAATAAAGTCAATTAAATTTATTGTTTTTATATCAATCTACAGGAATGCCCTTCCTAAAAAATTCTTGCACCATTTTAAATGATTTCCTAAAAGAGGACATAGCATCCTAGTATCACCAACTTAAGACGAATAGGGGGGAAGACCAACCCTTATTCCTCACAGTGAAACATTTAGAGACATTTGATGCCTTTCTTAAGGGTAATGATACTCTGCCTGCCACTTAAATTTTTAAAATTAGTAAGAATATTTGAAGTTGTGTCTTACCTGATAGTCATAAATTCCATGACCATGAGAACTTCAACCATACAACCAATGATGTTTAAACTTCCTCATTATAAAATACGATGATTTCCACGGTTGTCATATACTATTTAGTCAATATAAGATCGATGTAATCGATCTACCATAAGAACCACTACAGGGTAGGAAATAGGAATATGTATAGGCATAAGAGAAAGGTCACCAAAGGCATAATCGTTCAAAAAGAGGTACATACTTACGTAAATAAAGTAGATCCACTTTCGAACTAAAATTATAGTCAACGAGACGAGCATATCGAAGATTACTTTGTAAACCACTTGATTCTCCCAATTATTATTAGGTTATTTATCCAAGGTAATATTTTCAAGTCCACTGCCTATATTGTCTATCGATTTATTTAGCAACCGCATAACTTCCTTGCCGAGACATCTCTTTATAGGGTCTCATGCAGCTTCATTACAAATATCATTCCAAAAAATTCATTAACTGAAGGAATCTTTTGAGTACTTGAACTTAACCAACCTTGTGAATTCCATAATATAAAACAACCAACATGGGTCATAGCGTCATTCAACTTGAACTATTCAATTCTTTTTTTATCTTACAGTATACCTTCACTCTAAAGGATAATAAAAAAATATTCATAAAAAAATCTTACCCTCTCAAAAAAGTCATTTAGAAGTGATCACGTTTTAGAATCTCTACTCAACTTTTTCACCCTAGACACTTACCAATAGAATGGCTAAAACTTTAATTTGATTCCAATATGAATGTTCCTAGTCTTATCATTATACTTCAAGGCCATCAACAATACATTTCATTACGAACTTATTCACAATTCATAAACACATGTTTATAAAAAATTGTCCCCAGTAGTAAATTCAAGGAAGGTTCAAGGTAGTCTTGTCTAAATCACACCTTTTAAGAAAGTTGTTTTACTATTTTTCAACCTGCGTCCAAAAATTGCATTATAAAAATTTCGAAAATGCTGCAATCACTAAGATATTTTGATAACCACACAACTTACGTACTAAACTGCATAATATCATCACACCTACCACAAAATTGTCCAATTTGAAAATGTTTCTCCTCACCTTGCGAGAGGAGAATGAAACCAAGAATTTGACCTTAAACCAAAACCACACCGAACGATTAGGAATGAAAGAAGAAGCTTCCTCATAAAGTCCTGTAGTCTCTCAAAGATACGTAACAGACGTCTCCGAACCCTATCCGAAGACTCGACAGATCAGCTCTTGTACCGTGAAACAGCTTGAAACCTAGGGCTTGATACCATTTTTTTTCACGACCCAAACATCCACGGTCGTGATCGCACCATGTTCCAAACACCGATAGGTAAGGCCAATACTAACAAAGTTATCACCAATTGCAAACTTAAACGAGAAAAGATAAGTATCCAACTAATATCTACAACTAAGTATTCAAAATAAAAAATGCGGAATAAAAAAACAAAACTACCCAAGATTAGTCGTCAGAAGTACAAGAGCTTCTACACTAGGATATAAATTCCAAACTAATATAAAAATCTAAATATAAGAAATACCCTATCAAATAACAAAATAAACCTAATAACTAAATAGAGGTAGCATTGAAGGTTGTGAACCGCAGCATATTCCCAAGCAGCACACCACAACTCCAAAGAATAATCATTCAAAAAACTCATTAAACCAATCTTGAAGAATGTGCCCAAATTGAAAGTCAATCGTCGCACACCACAAAAGAGTGCCTGCAAGTGTAGTATGAGTACGAACCCCAGTGTGTACCCAATATATCTCATGACGCCACGAAGAAGTAGTGACGGGAGTTTAGTTTGAGTTTATTTTAATACAAAAAATATATATATATTTTTTAATTAGTTTATAGAAGTCTATATTACACTTAACCAGTCAAGTTCATCAAATAGAATAATCAAAAACATAAACTAAACTTTCAAAACCCCAAATAATTAAAAAACACATAATCATCAATAATGAAGGATGTAGAGATGCAATGCCAATATGACACCATGAAATGTATGCTCGAATACCCAGTACTCTCTAACCACTATATACATGTACTCCTCGGGGGAAAATACTCGAGGAGTTTCATGAAACCATGGGGGACTCGACGTGGTTCCATATATACCGACACCGGACGATTCTCCAAGTGTCATGGTGCGGACGATCTCAACACTATCATAGTATCAAACAATGGTTCGCCAACGGGACGATCCGCCTCCACGGCCCCCAAAATTAACAATCTTAACATCTCCACCATCCCCAGCACGGCACGATCTCTAACGGCCCAACTATACTCAAATCTCATGTCTCTGCACATGCACAATATTATGTCAATATAGGGGATGATGAGTGTTATCTCAATCAATCACTATTGAAACATAATACATAACACCCCAATTATCACAAACTATACGGGTTGAAATAAAGGAAAGCACACAATCACAAAAGGAATGTAAGTCATATACTATATCAGCTAATGCCCCATATGCTTTGGCATTACTCAACATTTCAATCACACATTTCTATAATAGTACTTTGCATTTTTATAACAACCCTGGTTACTCGTACCAATGCCCGTCACACCCATTGAATACGAGACCGACCATTCTTTCCCCCTTACCCTTTTGCTATTTCATTTTTTATTTTAAAATCTTTTAATTAAGGAAAAAAAAAACGTCCTTCAAACAAGGCTAAAAAAGTTTAACATACCTTTAGATGCCGAACTGATGTTGACCACGAAATCTTTTAAATTGTTGCCTTTCTTTTAGCAAGGTTTCAGAACGGTTCCCAATCCTAGACACCGAATTTTTCGCAATCATTCGTAAAGTATAGCAACATTTTTGTAGACATTTCAAATTATATGTTGCTATCAAAGGGCTAAAACTCAACTCATTTTTTTCAACCAACTTCCAAATGTGATATATATGGTATGCCAAATTTTTCCATACTGCAAATTTCAAGCAAGAACTTAACTTTAAAACCTCTTTAAATGGACTAAAATTAAATGGGTGAGATCTATAAATCACACTAATAATTAATATCATCCCAATATATATAAAAAACTAGCAATTAATAATACGAAAAAACATGAACAACTTTTCACCATTGGCAGAAGTGGAACGCCACTCCCTTTTTTGTATTCTTTTGGCATTCGTTGGCATGCCATTTCAAGGAATCCCCATTTTCAAAGATAGCCATAAACTAAGAACCATAAGTCCCACGCCAATGATTGGTCAATCTTATTCCTACCATTCTGAAACTAAAAATATATATTATAAAATTCTTTGTGACAAAATCACAGAAAAACATTACCTGCAGCAATTTCAATGAATTCGACTTCGATCGATTTATAATGATATGATATATATATATAGAGAATATAGATATATAATTATCATAATATATTTCGAAATACAACCCAATTGCTAACAAGGTAAATAATTTAGTAATGTCTCCACCCCCCAACTACCCATTAGGGGGTTGTTGTATCACCAGTATGTCAAATGGACACAAAATAATAACATAATCCCCAACACTACCGACAATATTTTACTTATATAGAATTGACAAGAAAACTCAATATCTCATATCTTTAACTGAACAAAGCTTATGATTTTCTCCCTCTCCGCTAGGGCGCCTGTGGTTAAGGGTTCACATCCATTTTTTTTTTCTAAACAAGAGTGTATTAACCGTGAACCCCACTAACTATTATTCTATTACTTAATTTAATAAAAGGTTTCAGCAATTGGGTACCCTAGTATCTCATAGTTTAAAACACACTCCCCCTTGACCTTTTAACATGGAGGTCAACCTCGTCCTAGTTTTCACCCCGCGCCTTAGCGGGGTCGTTACACAATAATTTTGACGATTTACACCAAAAAATAAATCATAAAACAAGTATTAAAAGCTGGATTAAGAAAGGAATCCCAAATGTTTTAATCAAAAAAGGATTGTCGTGAATACTCTCTGTATAAATATGATTTTTCGGAAAAAAAAAAAAAGAAGAAGAGAGGCCAATTTGAAATGGGAAGGAATTGGAAGAAGAATTGGAAGATGAAAATATGAGAGAGAGGGAAAATACTCATTTTTTAAATACATGTGAGAGCGGATACTTGGAAAAGTTGTACTTAAAAGCAGATCAACTAGGAAGTATATTAAAATACCCGCACAATTCCTTTCTCAAAGAATAAATAAGCGGACATGTTTTGACATTTTATAATATTTATTAAAAGTATGGAGGATTTTTACTAGATAAGTTAAGTTATTTGGACTAGTTAAATAATTTTCCATATCATTTTATGTTATTGACTGTATCCCCCGGAAGAAATTTTGCGGACATTCTTTCTGCATCGTCCTGTTTTCTTTATATCTGGATTTTGGACCTGATTTTTTATTAACACATAAGCATTCCTTGCATTCTCAACGGGAAGTTGGAAGGCCCAAATGAGACTAGGAAAGAGGTTTCACATGGCAAAACAACTGGAAGAGAGTTAGGAAAGGGAAAATATTTCGACCCACACAACGACAATAACTACAACAAATGAGAGGTTAAAAAAAAAAGAACCATTTAGCCCACACACAATCTAGTAGCTAACTCATGCGGAAGACATACACACGTCACATGGTGGCAAACCGAAGGACTTCTTAATATAGGAACAAGGATGCTGATCATGTATTCAAATAAAAAGAAACTAATCAAAGTAACCATTGAAGTTGGAATAAGCATGCTCATTTAACAATTTTTTTCTTATATAAAAAATAAATAAATAAAGGTGGCAATATCACTATGGGAGCCAAGGAGGAGAATGTCAACAGTAAGCTCAAATGCTTAATTGGCAAAAATGACTTCACCATGGAAAGGCAACCAAAAATTTTCTCAGACAAGCTTGAAAATGAGCTAAAAATTAACCACAAACAGAAAGCTTAACAACAAAACAAAACAAAAAAAACAAAACAAAAAAAAAAACTGATTGAGAGCGAAGAAAAACACAAACAAGTAAACTCATAATACATTAAAAAGATAGAAGACCTGAGGACAATGACCTAAACAATGACGAAGGGATGCTTCCCATAATGAGTAATTATACAGAAATAGCAAACTCAACAGCAAAAGGCCAGGGTGGTCACCAAAACAAAGAATTCCCCATTTACAAATTCAAGTTCAAAGCTAGAGAAGATTCACTTTGTTGTAATTAGCCAGTGGAAACACAAAGGATCCCAAACTTTGACTTGGCGGCGTAAATTTAAACTCGGAGTTTAGTTTTCTTAAATCACACAGACGATAAACTCCTGTAACTAGAATCCAAAATCAGTTACAGAACAGAAACATGTATGTATCTATAATTGACAACAAGCCAAACAATGGGTTAAAGCTGACAACCAGAAAAACTTGACAAACATCATCCCGAAAATCTAAAAAGATAAAACACACTCCTTAGGAAACGACACCATTCAAATTCACCACTAGTAGCCTCTAAAAATTCGGAAAAACAAAATCGATAGGCGAGGACATTAGAAGAAAACAGGACGACAAACACATATTAACATAAAATGTATAACAATAATAATAATGATAATAACAAAGAGAAAGACGCAGGTGGAACATATCATACATGGGCTCTCATCTCAGAGTCCGAAAAGAGTCACTTATTAAACCAAACATATTGGACTCTTAACGAACGGAAGGGTTGCGAGTCATTTACCTCTTGATGGGCAGCGAGCAGGACAGCACGAGCAAAGAATCAGCGAGCTTCCACGACCACAAAAATCCCACGAACAGCAAACAAAAAAAAAACGAATGGGAATCCGAACAAGCTGACTTGAGTTTGAACGAGCTTTAAGAAGAAAGACAACGGACAGCAAAAATGGAAATTTTCTTTTTTGTCCGCTCTTCTGCCGGGTCTGGAGATTCCCCCCCCAAATAATTTCTAGACCAAAGAAAATCATCTGTCCTTTTTTTTTGATCTTCTCGCCCCGTTTTTTCAAAGAACCAGAAAGAGTATTGTTATATAGGAAGGGGGAATTAGGGTTTTCAACTTCTTCTGAAATCCCATCATAACCATACCAATCATTTCAAAATTTGAAATCACAAACGTTAGCCAACAATTTGGAATCAACCCTTTTTCTGGAATTTCTAACCCTATTCCGGAAAGGGAAAAGGGGGAGGGACGGCTGAGATGGCTCCATCGTCCTTGGAAGGTGATGTGGAGCGATCTTGAGCCCAAGAGGACGAAAACGCGTCTGCTCTAGCTGATAGAATTGCAGAGATCGTACAAGGGCCTGAAGAAGTAGCCGTTAGGACACGCTCCATTGGCGCTGCTGCGCTCACGCTGTGAAGAAGATGAAGCGTGTATCATATCTTCGCTTGGAGTTGGGTAACGTCGTCGTTGGCATCGTTTCTTTTTGTTGTACTACGCGGAAGAAGAAAAAGAAACAAAGTGGGACAACTGGTATATTTTGGGTCGGTTTATACATTGTTGGGTATTGCAAAGTTGTATAACCCATTTTAAGAGAAAATGGGCTGGGAAAGGGTATGGGTCTATGGAGTGGGCGGGGCGCGGGGTTAAAAAAAAAATGGAAAAAATAATTTATAATATTAACATAAGTTTTATATTCTTTAATTTTCCCTTTTTTTTAAAAATATTACATATTTTTGTATTTCTTTTTAATTTTAGTTTAAGGTTTATGGGTACATAACATTCTCCTCATATAATACACAAATTACCCATTTTAATGTCTATTTTTTCTCCATCAAAACACTCACACCTTTTTAAATCAGTTTTTGGATTTTGAATTTTCTCCATTAAAACACTAAACCTTTTAAATCAAGTTTTGGATTTTGAAATTATTAATTTAATTAAATTAAAACACCAATTTGAAATTTGACTTCAAAATTCAAATTCAAAAATATTTGAAATTTCACAAATTTGGACCAATTTCTTCTCGTTCGAGTTCTAAGCAATCACGTTTTAGTTCGTCTTCTCCAGACAATCGGATTTTTCTTCTTAAAACCCAGCATATTTTTATTGTTTTCTTCTTTTTCTTTTTAATCATCTGTTTTTTCTTCTTAATCCATTCATCGTTACCCAACATCTTTTCTTCTTAATCATCACAGGTCTTTCTTTTTCATCCCTTTTTTGTTTTTGTTTAAGTGTATAGTACGTCATCATCGTAATGGATCCGTTAAGTAATATGAAGGATATAATGATGCCGACGAGAAAAATTGGAAAGAAATCGAAAAAAAGTCTTTGATGATCCTATGAATCTTCAGAAGAATCAAAACCACCAGGGAGTCTGCGAAAATTCACCATCACGGTTGTCAAAATACAACAAAAACAGAAAGAAGAAGCAAACAAACATTGTTGTAGAGCTCTACATGTCTCGAGTTAGTTTTTGGCTACTAAAAATTGTTGTTGAAAGTAAGTAAAAATTTAAGGAATCCAATATGTATAAAAAAATCATGAAATTATTATATGTGTCGTGAAGTTCTGAAATTTGGTCTAAGGTATCATTCACTAAGTTATAATTGGTATCAACTGTGTTGATTGATAGTAGAATATAGAAATTAGTGTGTATTAGGGTTTAGTCGATATTTGTACGATACTGTCTTAGATATGTACCACCAATGTTATTAATGGTTAGTAAGCTGAGACATGTAGTAGATCGTATCACATGGTTTTCATGTAGTATGATTTTTTGACAAATTGATTCATATATCGTTAAGGTATTAGTTGTGTAGTGATGTATGATACCTTTGTTTGAACATTGTTATAATTATCATTCAATAAGTTGAATAATTGTGTCATCAACTGTGCTTAGATTGATACATATAGACTAGTGGTGTATAGGTTTTGATGATGTACTTGATACATGTTATTAGATATGTACCACATGTTATAATGTTTTAGTCTAATTGCAATGAACAGTAGTAGATTGTATCAATGTTTTTATGTAGTATTGAATTTTTGATCCACTCTTCCGCTCGCTATTGTCACTCTCAATCTCAAAATCAACCAAACAACACAATGACCGTTTCTTCATCCCCATTTATCCATGTTGTTCATCTAAATTCTCTTCAAATTACTACTTATCAGAAACGTATTTGAAGCAAAGGTTTGAAGAAATGATGCGTGCGAAAATTTATTAAATTAATGCTCTGTTACCGTAAAATAAACTGTTTTACGTAACATTATCATTAAATTTACCGTTTTTTTTCCATTTTTTTTCTCAACCGTTTTAAACTTACACATAGTCTAATTACCATGTATCCACTAGAGGTCTAAAGATCACGGCACAACAAATTAAGGGATTTTTTGTAAATATAAAATTTGTCGGGACAGAGTGTTAATATATTGAATTACACTTATGGGATTCCTTAAATTTTTAACAAAAAATATAACTTACGTGTAAGATTTTGTTAAATTATATTTTATCCCTCTTACTTTAAACTTTATTGAAAAATTGTCTTAAAAAATGAAATGTTATTCCGAATACCATAACAAATAGTTTGGCATAATAAAAGATAATTAAAAACACAATTCAGTTACACTCTTTAAAGGAAGAGAATATAAAATGATTGGTTTAGTCCTCAAATCAAGCGAAATTTATGATTCAATCTCTTTCAAAACTTATCAGATTTAATCAAATTAAAATTTAAATTTTCTTCTCCCAATTTCTCTTCCAAATCGTCTGCCTTCAATTAAAAAATTACCTTTTTTTCTCTCAATTCTATTCCAAATTCATATGGTTTCAAACAATTAAATTTTTATCTGTATTTTTTTCCCAATCATATAGATTTTCAAAGTTGAAAACAATAGCCGATCAAAATGATCATGAATACGGTTCAAGAATGCTGAAAAATGAAGGTGAGTTCCATTGAATGATACATTATAGTGAATTATTAAATTTTTCTTTCAATGCCTCAAAAGATTCTTTCCAATTTTTGATTTCAAAAAATTCACAAAAAAAAAAAGAGAAGGTACATCACTGAATATTTGATTTTGCCTAAGAACAATGAAGGAATCTTTAAAAAAAAAATTGGACGTTTTCAAAAAAATCTGGAAAAAACAAATATGAGTCTCGATGTTGCAATATTAAAATATATCAAGTTTTCAAAGTTGCATAGTAAAATAGATCTAACATACAGAGGTATGAAACTACATATATTGTGTCATAATTTGATTTTTAATTTATATTTTTGAGATGATCATTCATTCAATCGTGATACATAGTATGTGTTGTTTCTTGTATAAATTGATAAGTACTATACTCTATTAAATTAAATAAAATTAAAATAAGTAATCTGGACTTAAAGGCTAACAGGTTACTGTGTGATACTGTATATTAATTCAATTTATTGTTTCGATCAAATATCTAACATGATACATTCTATTTGTATATCTTGTTCTGTTTGTGGAATACTATACCTTTATTAGATGATACATTATGCATATATTTTGTTGTTAAAAGCATCAAAAATATTCAAGAATGAGGTAGTATCAGAGTAAAGTTATATTTTGTACCGCCTAATATAGTAATATAAGTTTAGTGTTTCATTGTTTGTGATTGATGCATAGAAATAAACTGTTTAGGAATGTATATTAACGTTTTAATGTAACAGGTTTTGTGAATTATCAGAGTATGGCATATTCAGTCTGGATGATTCTGAAGAAAGATTTAGTTGTCTTAAAGAAAATATGCCATTGTGGAAGATTCCAAGTTGATCAAGATGTTTTTTCTTACCTGTTTTTTTTGATAATAATGTATCTGATTACAATAAGGGGAGGAGGGGTTGGAAAGAGGTGTGTGTAAGCTGAAAATAACGTGTTATCTATTAAAGGGGACATTTAGTAGTGATTTATGTATGTGATACAATAAGCTTATCATGTTTCCGTATTTATGTATGAAATAGTTAAATTGATACATATTATTTTTATAAAATAAATGAGATAACACTTGAAAATTAAGTATCAGATTCGTGGAATCAAACAATATTGTACGCAATGATGCTATCGACATCATATAAAACAACTAAAAGACTAATTTAAGAATCAAAATAAATGAGATTACATTGTGTGGCTTTGGCAGTGATATCGATTTTGTATGACTGATCCACTAATTTGTTATTTTTTTAAAACGGTATTTCAATGTAGATTTAAAAAATTCGAACATGATTAAACCATTGCCAAATCCCAAATATGACGTTCTAAGTTTTGATTGTATAACAAAAGATTTCTAACAATATGAAGACATAAGAAAAATGTTATTTAAGTAATAAATAATCAAATAATGAAAAAGAAATCCTTAATATAATCAAATAACAAATATTCTTCCCAAGATTAGTAATTTGGGATTGAATAGGTTATATCAATCAATGATTTTTCTTTATATTAGTTGATTTTGATTTTTTGTTGTTATTATTTTTTATATTTCTTCGTCACGTTATCTCAAATTTCAATCGTTTTTTATTTTGTTTAAAAACTTCATCACCAAAAAGTAAATGAATTTTTAAATCTTGATTCAAAATATTAATTTTTAGATTCAACCCATTTAATTTGTTTGCTTTTTTATAAGTTTTTTGCTTTTATCTTATTTTTTATTTTATTAATCTAATTTTTTTTTTAAAGAAATAACGATTGATTTTATTTCAACTTGACTGTTTATTTTTTACTTTTTCTTATTATAATCTGAAATTCTATTGTTGAGAAATAAAAAATTATTTTCAAAATTTTGTTTATTTTTGGTGTGGTATAGGGCGTGATTTGTGGGGATTGAATAAAGAAAAGAAAGAACTAAATATTATGTTGAGGAGTTAGGATTTATGTATCAAAACGTTGGGAGTGTGGAAAGTAAAATAAGGGATTTGGGAAACATTTTAGGTAAATTGGTAGGGAATAATGGAGATTCTTGAAAAGAAAGATGTGTATATAGGTACTTTATCCTAAAAAAAAGGGCTGCAAGGAATAAAAGTGCCATGGCGTTGCTGAAATTTGAATAAAAGGAGACTGAACATTTTAAGAAAAGTGGATCACGAGTGGGGAGATAGGCGCAAAATTGAGGTAGTTGAAAGTTACAGTGGTTAAATTTAATAAATAGCCGAAAGAGTTAGATAACAATTCGCTAAACCTCAATAAAAGCAGCCCCTACATTAGTATTATATTAATCACGGCTTTCCTAAATTGCAAAAAAAAAGTTAATTATTTTAATGGTAAAATAGTGATTTAAAATATAACATAATTCGAAACTAAACTGTTAACTAGAAACTTACTAAAAGTTAATAATATTTTGGAGAGGGATCTTGGGAAATATTTTTTCATAAAATATACTAATTGTGATATTTGTTATTTAATTATTATGTAATAAATTTATTACTCTTTTCCTCAAAAATTATTTTTTAAAAATATGGCACAAAGTAGCAAAATAATGCAAAATTTATATTTTTTCACATAATTTATAAAACTAATTATTTTAAATTATTTGAAAAATTTAAGAAGCTCAAGAACTAATTTATACCGAGGAGGGTCGAAATAGGATGTCAACAGATAAAGGCAGAGAATATGGATATTCATTTGCAGAAATATGTTTGGAAAATAGAATAATCCATCAAACTACTGTGCCTTACACTATTCAATCTAATGGGATTGCGGAAAGAAAAAACAAAAATTTAAAGGAAATGATTAATGTCTTATTATAAGTTAAGGTTTACCACAAAACATGTGGCGGGAAGCTATCCTTATATCAAATCGAATACACAATAGAGTGTCTCACACAAAGACACATGTTATTCCATATGAGAAATGAAAAGGTAGAAAACTCAACTTGAAATATTTTAAAGTGTGGGGGTGTCTAGACAAAGTCCAGGTTCCTATATCTAAGAGGTTGAAAATAGAGTCTAAGAATGTGGATTGTGTATTCAATGGATATGCCACAAACAGTAAGACATGTCGATTTTTGGTTCATTAGTACGAACATTCAAATATTCACAGTAATATGATAGTAAAATCAGATAATGTCGAATTTTTTTAACATATCTATCCATATAAAACGAGACTTGATGCAACTAGTAGAGGGTCTACACAACCCTGAGAAGAACCAAAAGAGAATGAAATCAATGAAGAGAGTCCAAGGCGTAGTAAATGTCAAAGGACAACTACTTCATTTGGATCTGATTTCGTAAAACCTTTCCTTCTGAAAGGGAGCCTCAAAACATTCAAGGAAGCAATGTTGTGGTTCTACTCGACCTATTGAAAGGGCGCAATATTGAATCAATCTTACGGAAGCATACCTGGGAGTTGGTTTTTTTGATATTCCTCCAGCGCACAAACCATTGGGTTCAAAATGAATTTTTAAAAGGAAGATGAAAGATGAGGGACCTATTGCCAAATATTAAAGCAAGACTTGTTGTCAAAGGATTTAGACAAAAGAAAAGTCTTGTATTATTTTGACCATCCTCGCCAAGTGATAAGATTACCATCAATTCGAATGTTAAGTGCTTAGCAGCAGTATACGATCTTGTGAAATCATAAAATGGCTGTGAAAATTGCCTTTAAATGGAGAGTTCGGAGGGGTCAGAAATTTACATGGAAACAAACATGAGGGTTTTGTTAAGTTCCAGGTAAAGAAATGAAAGTGTGCAAACTTATTCAAGTTACTTTATGGACTTAAACAAGCACTACAACAATGCATGCAACGTTTCATCAAACCATGTTGTCAAATGGATTTAAGATCAATGAATGTGATTAACATGTTGTGTACATTAAAGATTACTCCAAATCAGGGAATCATTGTATGCCTATATGTGGACGACATGTTGATATGAGCAAGGACCATTGGACAATATAAAATCTATAAGTGATGTTCGCTAGTAAGTTTGATATGAAAGAGCTAGGAGTAGCTTATGTGATATTATTGGGAATTAAGACTTCTCAAAACTCCTAAGGGTCTACCATTGTCTAACTCCTTGGATTCATAAAGTAATTGAAAATTTCAAGTATGGACATTTCCAAAAAGGGAAAAAGACCCAAATTGAATGTGAACTCATCTGGCAAAAAGAAATAAGGGGAAAGTCATTCTCATTGGAGTATGTCTGAAGAGGGTGGGAACATGTAATGTATGTCATGATTATACACGCCCAGATTATATGATATAGCTGTGCTATCTACAACTGCGGTCGATACACAAGTAATCCCAATTATTTAAAATGATCAGTTGGGCAATGAAGAGAGTTTTAGGATACTTAGATGAAACTCAACCTTTTTTACATTAAACAAATATCCACAGTTTTTGAAGAATATAGTAATGAAAATGATTACTGGGCGGTCACCTGAAACAAATCCACAAGTGGATGTTTTCAATATTGTGGAGGAAAGGAGAATTCTTGGGAATAATTCAAACAACTTGTGTCGTTCACTCTAAATAGAGTCTGAGAAGTCAGTGTTCTTGACAAGGCAGGTGAAGGAAGCTAAACGTCTCCGGAATTCTTTGAAGATATTTCGTTTTGCCAAGCCAATAGCCCCTTTATGCATACACTGTGATAGTGAAGCTGCTATGCAATAGGAAAGGGGTGATGAGGTGAATGTGAAAGCATTCTGATTGAAAAGCATTATGGGATAACAATAAGTTCTTCACTTTAAGAGGAAGACTAAGAAAACTCTATTAGCTAATACTATCTAGTGAATTATCACAATTGACATGTAAAGCAAAGGATAAAGGTAGAATGCACGTACAAAAAGGCCTCCTAACTAGGAGAGGGAGTGCGAAACTATCAACGAAAATGAACTATGGCAGAGAACCAGTCATCGTGGGGTGAGGTGGTGGTCGGTAACTCACCTAGAAGATGGAGATCCTAAAATCGGTTAAGGAGATATAAAACAAAGTCATTGATGATGGTTTCAACATTTCAAAAAGTATTTTATGCGTCCATTCTCATGATGAGACAAGGTTCGTAATCAGGTAGACATTAAGGTTTTTAATGGTTTCTAACGTTGAACAGGGTATATCAAATTAGTGTATCACGAGGCTAACACATTTAGAAGAAAACCACCTAGGTGGCGGGTTGTGAAGTGGTAAAACCGGGTTTCAAGAAAATTCCGGATTTAAGGTCAGGTTCTCAAGCACTTTATAACGAGATGGTCATAGTTAAAGAAAACAAAACAATGAGAACTAAGAACAAGTTCAAGGGTTGATGGGTAACTTAATTGTTAGGTATACACCAAAGCTCGATGTTCAAAGATATCAAATTATATCAATTGATCGAGTATATACGAATAGGGGGTCAATACTACAGAAAGTTTTTTTAAAGGGGGAAAACCTACCTACCCAAATGCGATTAACCCTTACTTACAAGACACACAAGTTTTTCATGCATATGTTTTAACAATAATCATTTCTCATTCATGTGAGGGATTGTTGGGTTTATAAAAATGTGAATGGGAAAAGAGAATAGAAAAATGGAAAAGTGAGGGAACCAATTTGGAGGGGAAAAAAAAGTCATTTACAAAGTGCAAATGAAAGACATTTCTCCCATATCGGTAAAAAAAGGAAATCGTTGTCCTTATATTAGGAAACACTTTCTATACTTATTAAAGGGTTAAGTAGAAAGTGCCCCCTCGCGCCGTTGTCATCGCTCGCTCGGCCTCAGCTTTGAATTCGGCAAATGATGTGATTGATTGATAAATTTATTTAATCAATTTTGTTAATCGAATAAATCTTGTTAATCAATTTCTTTTCTCTTACAAATTGATTTAAAATGTTAGTTAAATAACATAATTAATTTTGGCTCAAGGAAATTTATTTGAAATTCACGTGCAACGGTAATAACGATCTGATTTCCGAAAAATCGTTAATTTTTCCCAAAAGACACATCTTTCTGAAAAATTGTTATTTTCTCAAAAGACACAACCTTCTGAAAAAATGGGTTTGAACAGACACGTTTCTTGCTGAAAAATGGTATAAAAAAAAGTCATTTTTCGTTTTCAAACACTGAAATTTTTTCTTTTCTGCATACATTTTCTCTCATAAACAAAAAGTGTCGAATCAACTGAGTTTGTGTGTGGCTGTTATTGTTCTTACATTCGCTGAAATTATTGAAGTTTGAGGTACCTCTACTTTAACAGGTTAATCCATTTTATCTTGGGAGAAATTAATCTGTAACCTTGAATACAATGAGGGGATTAAATTTCTTAAGAAAAAACAGTAATATCTGAGGACTCAGATTAAAAGTATTTTTCTACCTATTTCATCTTCTTTTTATTTCTGTATTTTTGACTAACCTTAATAGAGTTCATAACACAAAATTCACTTGTACACCATTTAAGGGTAAACGTTAAGTGCTATCAAGTTATACATAATGAGAGATACTTGCAATTAATTTATATATTTTCTCATTTTAACGATAGAATCAGGGACTTATATTAAACAAAATAGAAAGAAAATAATTAATTGAAGTTGCAAAGCGAAAATATTACGGAATAATTGAAATAAAAAAGTAATTATAATTAATAGTATTAGTATAGAGAAATAATAATAATATATATATAGGTGCTTGCTCAATTATGAATCTAAAGCGTCATATCTTGTTAATTATACATTTGATGTTGGTGGACAAAGCTGGCTTCGTTTTGGAATTGCTGTCAAGCTCTCTTTGTAAATTGCAATTCTCAAACTTCTGGGAAAACCCTGTAAATGGTTATATTCCTTGACTTGTTGAGTATAAAGATCACCTGAAATCAAAACTCCAGATTGAGTTTGAAGAAACAAAACATGATCCCTCCATATTATTATTGGGGATTCAATTGGATGAGCTGTAAATGAATATTTCTTAACCCATGTTTTATTTTTACCGTACTCTTTCAATAACCAGACATCTGTTGATTCTTTTCCTGGTAGAATATCATTCCCAGGATCGGGATAACAAACCAATGTTAGGCAGTCATGTAAGATTACAATTCCGTAACACTTGCCGTCGAAGTAATCACAACCATCAGGCATCAGTATACTGCGGAAAATCTCAGTACAGACGTCAAAACAAAGAACTACAAATATTGCATCGTCACTTGCAATCCAATGAACGGCTCCGTTGTAATACAACTCGGAACAAGCATACCAATGCATCTTTGGCATCTGTTGATTAATATTATTTACATCTCTCCATGAATCACTAATCAAATCATAAACATCCACTTTCCACTTTCTAAAATGAAAATCATAGAAAGGAGGATCACCAATAATTTCAGAAACACTAACAATCTTATAATTATTCACAATCCAGTCAAAACCAAACCCGACCCCTGAATTGTCCTGATAGAAACCGAATGGACAAATGTATGTGTCTGGTTCAAGTAGCCTATAATTTCTTGTTGTCGGATTAAATAGAACCACGAATCCTGAATCGGTCAAAACAATCAAACCATTGCAAGGACCTAATAGTCTATGGAACATACATGAACTAGTTGTGGTGAGATATGGTACAACTAGATCTGGAAAAATAGCCTTATGATCTATTTGTTCATCAACATCAAACAGAAAAGACATGATACTTTGGTATTCGTCGGGTCCTTCTCTGAAGGATCGCTTGAATAGAATGAGTTCATCTTTAGTAGTTGTGGTTCGATTGAGATGCAACTGAACAAAAGTTGATGAGTTTATGAGAGCACACCATGTTTTCGAGACACATTTAAGTCGTAAAAGAGATTTCACTTGAATCCTTGTAAGTATATACATCATCACATCTTCAGGATATATTTTCATAATTTCATCCGCCATCTTGGATTCTCTCTTCACCAACTCACTTTATGGAAATTTGTATCCAAATTGAAAGCTTATTCCTGTTACGTTCAGTGCACTAACTGATTACCCGTCACACTAGCTCTTTTGTGGTTTTGAGAGTTGTTCACATATAAGGTTGTAATTTTTATTTTTATTTTTATTTTTAAATTAAGCTTGGACCATTGGTGCCATTTTATTGAAAAAGGACGTCAAATGAACTTCAAGGTTGTAATAAGTATTGAAAGGAGAGTTATTTTATGTGTTATTTAGTCAACACTACCGCCCATACCCTCCATTCTTTTTTCTTTTTTTGTTTCTTTTTCATTTACTTTCACTACGTTAAAAAGAATTATTGTCTTCCCTTAAGTATGTTTCAAAAGGAATAATTTTTCTTTAATCTTTTATTAGTGATACCATCTAATAATTATTTTATTTTTTCTATTTGTTTGGTTAGTTTATCTTCTTTTAATTTTTTTTCTTTTCTTCTTATATTTTCATCTTTTTAAGAAAATAAATTACTTTGTTTTTTCTCATTGATTATTTTTATTTTCTCTTTTCTCTTTTTCTTATATATTTCATTTATTAGAGATATCTTACTATTATTAGTATGATTATTATTATTTTTATTTTCCCTCTATCATCATTTCTAATCTTTACCTTTTTAAGAAAGTGACTAAATCACTTTTGCGTGTTCGTTTCTTACTGTTATTATTTTTATTTTTCTTTTATTTCCCATTCTCATTTACTTTTTTTCGAAGCTCATTTTTTTTCTTCATATTATCCTTTAATAGAGATAACATTTGTAACAATTTGTCAAATTTTCTTTTTTCCACCCTTATTAGATATACCATTTATTTTTATTTTTATTATTTATTCTTTTTTTATTATTTTCTTTTTTCGTTATAAGTGATTACATTTGGTGATATATACTCTTACGGTATCATTTATATTAAGAATTATTAGGATGTCAATCTAAGAAATTTTAACTAATTCACGATCAATATACTAGTTTGTTACAAAATATTTTTTTTATTTATAAATATTTTTCAAGCTACTTTTTTGTAATAATTTTGTTTGCTTTTTATAATTTTCAATAATATGATAGTTTCTTTTTAATTCACATATTTTGGTTTAATTAGGTTAGTGTTCATGTTGATAGTTTGTATTAAAGTTAATTAGTTTTATAATTTGGTAAGTATTTTATTTAATATCTTTCTTCATATTAACTATTGAAATATTATCTTTTTCGCGCAAAAGAACACTACTGCTCAACGTGGGAGACAAAACGTCGAACACATGAAATTCCCCCAAACCACGAATAATCTACTTGATAAATAAGTGCCCAACACAAGCCAAATTACTTATACAAGATACACCTATGTCTAATGAAACTAATATTAAATGATCTTAGTTGAGTATGAGTTGCTAAGGAGTACTACAACCAACAGACCATGATTGTTTGACACCAGAATACAACAACAACAATACTAAAAGCAAAACTTTTCAATCTCTCAATCTCTCTGTACTTTCGTTTTTGCATTTTCACTCGTTGGCATTGGGATTTAGGAATTTAGAGGTTGATGGTGTATTCTAAGGAATATAAAAATATGTGTTAACAGTAGATTCGCTACCTTGAGAACAACACACTAAAAAATCTTAGTACCGCATCATTTGGAGCCATTGGGCCAACTAAATCATTTAGTTATGGGGTGCTCTATACTAATTTTATACAAGACCTAATTCAATTTCTACATAGATATATATATAAATATTCGGTAATGAAATTAATGGATGCTCGAGCACCCGGCGGACACCATGTGGATCCGCCTCTGATTTCCCCTTGATCGATCTAGGCTCTGATTATTACATCACAAAATTCTCATTGGCAGAGCAATTAAACATTGTTCTCCAAGCAGGGCCCTGGTTCATAAATAAACACATTCCTTCAATACAACAATGGATTCCAACGTGTTTATAGCACCAAACGCACACTAGCAAAACTGTTGTCATCTTGTATTTCAAACTATTTTGAACGGGAAAACTTCGCACATCTTTGCCTAAGACAACAACGTTAAGAAATTATTCACACTAGAAAATTAAAACTAGTACAGCCTGAAACTAGAATCAAAAAACAGAATTAAAAAATCTAGACAATATTTTTCTTAAGAAACATTGTTGTTAATATGTGCAAAGAATCTTCCTAGATTTTGCCAACAAACTTTGCAGAACACGAAGTTACCAAGTTAAACGAACCGTGTAAGAAACAAAATTAATAGAAGCGACTGAAATTAATATCCAAATCTTAAATTTGATAAACAACACGTACCCGAATCTGGAAAATTTTTAATAGTAAAAAATAACACGTCCACATGAACTGCACAGTGTCCCCTGTAAGACCATTATTCCCCTTTAATATCCGAGGGTTTGACATTTGGAATATGTCCTCCCGAGGAAGGAGGGTAAAATAATCTCAATCACAGGTATAGAACCAAAAACTCCGGTGTCAGCGAACCAACTCAATGACAGTAAAGTACACTTAGAATTTAGCTTTATTATTGACGAAAAGTCATAAATTATGTACTAAATGAGAGAAATCCCCTCAATTTATAGAAACCAAATGGTAGTGGCGAAGGTTCTTATTGTGGCCTTACCGAAAGGTCACAAAACTTTGGGAAAAGTTCACCATCTTCAGAAGGGGTAGTCCTAAAAGGTTCTTATTGTTTCTTCTCTCTTGCCTATATTTTTATGATATAGCTTATGAATGGATAAGACTATATCTTTATGTGAGAGAGAAGAACCGATTTAAATAGAGTGTATGTTTTTACATCTATCCACCTTGCTCCATCATGATGAGTATTGAGATAATGGATAGTTGATAGAGGTAATGGGTAAAGCGGAAGGATTTAATGGGTAGTTGAAGTAGACTGTGGTTCCATTTCCACCACTTCCCACTTGCTCCACTCCCAACTTCCTCCACTTCTTCCAATTAGAATTAGCACGTAGTTATAATTAACTATTAAATCAAAATAATATTTAATGTGAGTGGAGTCATAGAAACTAGACATTTCTCCCAGTTGTTCTCCACACGTAACATCATTTTTACTTAATAATTTCCACTAATCACTTTCATTACAAATGTGGCTCACAATCCTAAGTTTCAATAATTATATTTTTGTTATTACGTTATCAACTAATATGAGTCAATGCGTGCTACACCACTGTTAATTTTGCATAGTCACTTTTATGTTTCGGACATTCTTCCTTAACTGGCAAGTATTTTTCACTTCCATATGTTTGGCACCTTTAGAATACTTCTCGATTTTTAGAGAAAGAAGACTGCCGCAAACACTGCTCACAATAAATTTTCAAGCGACTTGAATACTGCGACTAGTCTAAGTCATGAACATAAAAGTTCCTAGCCAATTAGCGCGGAACTTGTGTCTCTCAAGCAATGGGCCACAACTCATCTTCCATAGTGGCTGAGGCTACTTAACAGACTGCTTCGCACTCTCTAGATCTTTGTCTCCTCCACTAATAGAAACCAATACCCACATGTGGCTTTTTCGTGTAGCCACACACGCAGCATAATCTGAATCTTGAATATCGAATCACATCAGATGATCATATCTTCTATAATTTGATCATACTGATAAATTGTAGTTTCTTGCAAGTATCACAATACCACTTTCTTCCGTCAGATTTCCAGTGATCCTCCCTGGATCTTTGATAGCGGCCCAACATATCACAATGAAAATGATGTATAGGTCTAGTACAGGTTTGGGCATACATCAGACCTCCCCAACTATTGATGTTAAGGAATATCATTTCATTTGCTTACGTTGATTAGTCACTAGGAATATAATCTCAATTCATTCTTCGGACCATTGAATTGGGGGGGGTAACTATAATTTTCTTCTTTCTGAATTTGGAAGGGACTTGATGAGAATTTTTTCATTTATAAAATCTCTCTTATACTTTATTAATAGAGGCCTTTCTTTAGACAAACTAATAATCCTTTCTCTTGTATATTGAAATATTTCGTCATAATCCAATCTACCCTAGGATGCCTCTCCCATATCTTTTTCATTTCAAATTGTTAGATAAATATTTCTTGGTATCATGGCAGCAAACCAATCAAACTCATTAGTAGCAGTCAAGCCAGATGTCATCAACATATACACTGACTACATATAAACTTTACTCCACTAACTCGTGCTATATGATACACCTGATCAAACAATGTTTGCCCTAAATCCAAAAGTGGCTAGTTTCATCAAACTTAAGCACCTTTGTTTAGAATCTTGTTTAAGTCTTTATAATGAATTTCTAAGTTACACACCATGTGTTGTCCTTTCCTTTACAATAGAAACGCCTCAGGTTGATTCATACAAACTTCTTCCTCTCAATTTTCCATTTAGATAGGCTGTTTCACATCCATTTGATGTAGCTTTAGAGTCATAATAGCTCCTAAGCATTATAATTTTGAGTGAATCTTTCTGGAAATAGGCAAATGTTTCTTTATAGTCAATGCCATCCTTGTGATTGAGTACCTTTTGCAACAAGTCTGGCCCTGTGACGTTCGATGTTTGCCAGTTGAGTCACGTTTGGTCTTTAACTAACCCTTATCACCAACTGTTTTACTAACCTTTCTGGTATGCAACAAGGTCCCATCCTTTCATTTTTGATTGGGGGTGCCCTTCCCATAGATTTCACTCATCTTTTCATAGCATTTATCCATCTATCAAATATTATTACTTTCAATAGCTTGTGAAACTGAAATCCTGATCATATCAATTCCTAAGGTCATTTCTGACTCGTAAAACATAACCAAATAGTCATCATAAATACAAGTCTCTTTTCTTTGAGATTTTTTCTGAATGCTACTTCTTGTGGTACATCTACGGCAGGTTCAATTAATTATTGCTTTCATTGAGATTAATAGGAGCCTCATTGTTTGTTCGTGTTGATTGTTAGATTGTGCAATAACTTAAGGAACACATCTTAAAAGAGTAAAAGGTGAAGAAATCCTCACCTAAACTTCTTTAATATTTGCACTTACGTGGTCTCTTCCCTCCCACTAACTTACACCATTAAATCATACCCTGACTTCCAGTTTCCACTTATTCTTGTACTATTATTAGGAATTAACTATTCCTTTTGATTTTTCTGGATCACAATGAAGAAACCACTGTTGTTCTTGAATCCAGTTTCTTTTCTGTGAGTTATAAACTCTAATTTCTTTCGGGCAACCCAAAAAAACCCAATGCAGGTGCAATTACACTAGGTTTCCTACCATTCCAATTCAAAGGTCTTTTGGATGCTTTACAGGAACAACTATTAGTGTAAACGTCAGCCTCTTAAAGCATACATCCCAATTTAAAAAGGAATAGATGAATTACTTATTCATACTCCTAACTATGTCCATTAATGTACAATTTTGCCTTTCGTCTACAAAACCATTTTGTTGTGGTGTTCCCCAGGCATTGTGTATTGAGTACATATTCCATGTTTTTCCAAGGAATTTAGCATTGGGACCTGGGTGTTTGTCCAATTTAAAATCATATATTCCATAATATTTACCCCCCTCTCATCTGACGCTATTATTTTCACCTTTCTATCTAGTTGTCTTTCAAAACTCAGTTAATACAGACCTCTAAGGCATTTCTCGCTTTGAGACTTTTTCATGCAATAATATACATACCTATACCCCATAATGTGACAAATCGTCCAGTAAAAGTGTATAAAATATTTTTCTTTAACAAGATGTAATATCAAAAGGACGCCAATATACAGTGTGTATAATTTCATCAATAAAGTTGTGTGCTTTTTTTGGATCCCTTTTCTTGTGGTCCTTGTTTGTTTTCCTTTAATAATAATACAATCCTACACAAATGGTTAAGGTAAGTTGAATCCCCCAAATTGTGCAAGATTTCTTCTTAACTAATCTTTCGAATCGTTCTTTGGATCTATGCCCTAAACTTTGGTGGCCACAAAGAAAGGCATTGTTCCATTCAGCCAAACTTTTGTTTGGTTCGCAAATTATGATGTGAGTTAAGAGTTGTGTGTTTAGGCAATAGATTAATCAAGATTCAGTTTGTCAAGTTATACAAGAGTTACTAGTAACCAATGAATCTTCTGTTTAACAAACTAAAACAATCATTATCGAAAATTAAAAAGCCCTGTCTTATCCAGACTGGACAAGAAACTAAATTTCTCGAAACAGAAGGTACATAACAATTCAACTAAATCAAGTGGGGGTGTGGTGAAAAACCCAATTCAAGGATCACAAACGGTAAAAGTTTCCTTAGCTTTCACTGGAGCCTTCCACTCTCTAATTCTCCCATATTCACATATATGTTTCGTTTTTGTGTTTATGTTTTGTGTTTGTACATGAATCCCGCTGTTGCCAATCTGTGGTTCAGTAAATCAGAAATTACTGGTTGTAATAAACCCTTCAGAAACACGAAGTACTGAGTTTTTTTAGAACCAGTAAATAAGATGGAACATAACTCTTATTTTAAAAATAATTTAATATTAAAACTTACCATAATCTTAGGAATACCTTTTTCACTCAAAATTTCGGAAGAAAATCAAGTTCCACTGAATTGCACAGTGTCCCCTTAAGGAAATTTCCCCTCTAGTATCCGAGGTTTGATTTGAATATAAGCCGTCGCACGGGTAAAATGTCTTAATCAATAGAGTAATAGATACTGAACACGGAAACTCTACTGTCCGCGAATCAATCCACAGCAGGAAAGTACACAAAAAAGCAGTGATGTGTTTTTAAGAGAAGATCAGGAATCAAACAATTCGTTAGTAAATAGTCTGAGACTGAATGTAGTTATAGCAAGAATTAATCTATTCCGGAAAGGTTGCAAACCCTTTCAGAATTGACACGACTTAATGAAAGGTTGCATAACTTTTCAATGGTATTGACTGTTCCTACTCGGTGTAACTGCACAGTTCAACCTTTCAGAACAGTGGCGGAATTTTTATTTAAATATAATGGAATTTACAAAGAACGGGGTTCACAGCGCGCGGACCGAGGTTGGGTCGGGTTAACTAAAGTTGAAACGGTTAATTTCTGTATCACCTTGATTAATTGAAAATAATTTTTGTGGCCCTTTACTTAATTACAGACATAATTAAAATAATTTTCCAAAAATTAAATCTCTCGATCGTCATTTGCCCAAGCCAAAGCCGAAGCGAAGCCGAACCGCAGCCGAAGTCGAGCGAGGCGACGACACTGACGCGTCGAGGGGTCCTTCTTTCCAACCCTTTTATAATTACATAGTGATGTTTATTTATTTAATTCTCCTATTTTTCATGTTCCATTCCGATGAGGGACTATTGCCTTTTTTATTAAGGCATTCAGAGAACTTTTTCAAGTTCAACCTTTCAGTTCTAAAACTTTTCACAAATTTGCTTTCTCCTCCTTCCCTCTATTTCCCATCAATCTTGCTGCATACCCACAATCCCCCACAATTGATGGAAATAGTTTATAAACATAGGAATGCACATGACAATTTTGATACTTTACAAGGCAAGATTTAAGTTGATCTGGAAAAAGTAGGTTTCCCCCTTGGACTTTCACTAGTGACATATGTCTGATTATTACTCGGTCAATCGGTAGATGTGATCATCTTTTGTACCGTCGAACTTTGGTGTATACCTAGACAACCAAATAGTCACCAATTAACCCTTTACTGTTTACTGATTCCTTACGGTTGTGTTCGTTTCAAAGCACACAACACCCTCCTGGTTTGCATGAGTGTATAGAGAATAGCACTGTTTTGACATAAATCTCTTTGAAGCTCTTTCATTTCACTTCACACCTCACATCGGTGATTTCTAACCGTGGTCATCTCGTAGATACCCTATTTGTCGTCAAATCTACCAAACTCAGCAAATCTTAAAAACTTTAACTTTATTACCGCAACTCATACAAGCCTTAGACGTCTTACCTTTCCTGAACATTTTCTTCATCATGAGGAATGTATTGAGCTTAATTGAACAATATGTCGAACCCGTCAAGCCACATAGGCACTTTGTTTTTCTCCTATAGACTCCTAGCTCTTGGGCTCTTCAGTCCGCTAGATAGAGTTATCTCGTCATGCTGACTTGTCCTAAGCCGTAAAATCCCATTCCCTTAGATTATCTTTCAAGCTGCCCCGTTCTCCCACTCATGCCTTTCGTTAAGTGGATCTGACAAGTACATATTCGCTTGGACTTTACATAGTCAATTGTGATAATTCCCACTAGAGAGCAGTTGGCTATGGTTTTATGTTCTCCGTCGTAATATGAGAGACGTTATGGCTTCCGTTGTACTAACGCCTATCCCTGCCCTACCTACTTGCTTGCTTGATCTATCGCATGTAATGCAAAGTGGTCCAACAGGTTTGGCCAGAAATGGAACTATCCTCTAGGAAATTCCGGAGCACTTCTCTTCTTCACCAGCCTTATCCAAACCAATGAATTCAGATTCCATTGTGAGCGAGCAATACATGTCTGTTTGCGAAGATTTCGCAGAGGACAGCTCCTTCCACCCAAGTATTAATACATAACCACTCGTGGATTTTACTCACAATCATTTGACCCGGTGACCAATTTTTGCATCAACTATATCCGTCAATCACACGAAAGGGCAGGATATTTATTATAATGCCAAACTAATGGTGTGTCCATTTTAATAACCCACACCCGTTTCATATCCATCCATTGAGTTTGATCCGGATTACTATGTACGACTCAGTTTACTAATTCACATGCACATATTGGTGCGCGTGGCATTCATAATATACCATCAAACTCTTCCCAACCTCTGGCATATTCAAATTGAGAGTCCTTTGACCTTCATTCTTTTAAAAATGTAAACGAAATCAATTTGGTGAGTTTTGACTACATTGAATTCAGTAATTGAACTATCCAATACTTTTTCAATCCTAATGAGATTGAGATATGCTAGTCCCCTGGGGTTTTTTGAATAATCACTGACCCTCTAAGATCAAATCAGCAACTCCTAATCTTTCATATCGAATTGTTGGACACCTGCGGCTTAGTAAGAATTAATATCGCAATTTCTTTACTCATTATACATTGTCATCACAATACAAGGGCAAACATGACTTCATGAATTCATAAACGTTTTTAATGTAAACGACATTTATCAACATTCGTTAATCCTTGAATGCCTTTGCCAACATTATTTGTCAAATTTTAGCAATGCCATTGTTTGGGTGCTTGCTTGAGTCCCATAAAGTGACTTCACAATTTTATCACACTTTCTTTTCTTTTAACCAGGAACATAAACCCTTCAGGTTGTTTCCATGTAAATTTCTTCCTCTAACTCTGCCCATTTAAGAAGGCTGTCTTTACATATCCATTGAGGATTTTAAGATCATGCACGTCGGCTTAGTGCCTATTCCCATCCTAGTATGTTATCCTTTTTACTGGAGAGTCTGTTGTCAAAGTAGTCCACAGACCTTCCTTTTTGTCTTGTACCCTTTGACTACCAGTTCTGGCCTTATATTTCGTGTCATATCCCCCTCAGGTTTCATTTCCATTCTAAGATCCTTTTGTCCTAAAGGTTTATTCCTGTAGGAATATCAGTCAATTCCCCAAGTGTGATGGCTTAAATCTGTTAATCTCACTATTGACTGCTTCTTCCAATAAGTTGACTCTGACGAAGACATAGCTGCTTTAAATTTCTTGAGCTCATTTTGAGCAATATGCTATTAATCTGGTCTCAAGAAACAGATTTTTGTTGGTCGAGTAACATCGCCTATGTTCCTCACTAGTTAATATTTTCCATTGCTTCTTTCCTCGTGGTCGTTAGGTCGTTCACTTGTTGACTCACTTTCAGTTTTATACGGATCTAATGTTTTCAAAACTCTGCATTATCTGTTCAATTATCTATTAACATGAATCTCATGATTATCAGATTTGTGAATACCAAAAATCGACAGCTTTACTATTCACAGCATCCCAATAAAGACATCTCTATTGTTTTGGATCCAATTTTAACCCTCTTAGGTAACGGAACCTCTACCTTGGCTAAACACCACAGAACCCCCACACTTGAAATATTTGCCAAGTTGTGGGTTTTCTTTCTTCCTTTTCCACAACTCATATGGAATTGATTGTGTTATTTTCGATGGGAGTACCTCTAATTGAAGTATTTTATTAGCTGTAGAAGGATGGCTTCCCCCCAAAGATTTCCGCGGTGACCACAATTGACATTAAATGCATTCATCATTTCCATTTAATGTTTCTGTTTCACTTCCGATTCTGCCCAAACATTTGACTGCTGGTGAATAATAAGATGCAGTAAGTTGGATGAAGAATATACCATATTCCAACATATCTCTGTCAAAAGGGACATTCATATTTCTCCACCCATATACTCCGAATCATTTTTAATCGTTTAGATTCAATGGTTTTTTCCACTTCAACTTTTTGTATTGCTTAAAATGCAGTTTATCATTGCGTCATCCTTACTATAAGCAAATATACATAAAAAATCGACTTTGGCAGCATCAATAAAAGATTATAAATATACTTTTTCCCACCACGAGATGGTGTTGACTTCATATCGCATATATCTGTGTGAATTTTAAGTCTAAATTTTAGAATTCTTTCAACAGCTTGTAAGGATGTTTAACAAACTTACTTTCACACAAATTTCACATTTCGACTTATCGCTTTAAATCAGGCATATACTTCTAGATTAATCAATTTTCGCAAGGCTTTGTAATTTTACATGTCCAAACGGGCATTGCATACATTACTTAACTCCAATAAGTAAACAGAAGCATAATTTTTATTGTAATACTGTCAATAAACATTACAGTTAGTTTGAAAAGACCCTCATTGAGTATCCCTTTTCCTATGAAACATTGTCCCTCTCTTACTTTATACCAAACCATCTTTATCACTAACTAGGACAACACGTAATACCAAAAAAAAAACCCTTCTAACGAGTAAGTGCAACATAAACTTAAATTCCAAAACTAATCAGTAAATCGGGACATGCTGCCGAACGTGTTTTAAGTCGAACACATCTTCCGAATGTTCCTTTTCAACATTACTTTCCCATTCCTGCAATCCTTGCTGTTGCTCGTGTTTCCCAGAATAAATTCTTCTCGTACTCAGCAGGAGTGTATGTTAAAGGCTTTCTTTTGCCGACAAATATGCTCCTAGTAGCACCTGCGCTAGAACCACTCCCTTGCGGGATTTCCAACTAATTGTACACTCTGATATCAATTGCACACAAGTCATCTGCATCTTCCATCTTTTTCCACGATTGTTTGCTTGACTTTTTGCCTTTGGCCTTTGTTTTTTGTCCTTTCTGGGAGCATGACATCAGAAGATCTATGACCAGCCTGCCCGACATTATAACAGTTGCCTTTGAACGTGTTCTTCTTGCCTGTTCTGACGTTCTGCCCTTTGGAACTTCTTTCTCTTTTTTTGTCTTTGGTAGTAGCTTCTTCAACAATATTACGCTCCGATGAATTGTTTAACTCTACAAACGACTTCTTGGTTCGGCTTTTTAGTATCTTCCTCAATCTGAACGATCACGACAAGATCTTCAGCTTCATTTCTTTCGCTTGTTGCCTATATATAATTCTTGATAATCATTTCCACAGAAGGAGGCAACTTCTCATCATTGGCAGCCACTTGAAAAGCTCATTTCCCACCAATATCTCAGCATCAGTCATGGTGAGTAAAGTTGAAGTTCCTTCTCTTGTGATCCAACAGTTTTACTATCTACCATTTTTATAGTCTAAAACCTTTGCGACCACAAATTTTTCAAGCATGCATCGTCTGTCTTATATTTTCCCTGCTCAAGGGACTTCCACAACTCTTTTGAAGTTGTTTTTGTCACTATAGGACATTATTAATCATATCCTCCTAAGCACTGCAAAATGTAACCTTTACATGGAGTCTGACTGTTTTCATGCTTCAACAATCATGAAATTTTCCCTGTCTGGCATATCATCAGCATGTACTTGAGATCTTCACTTGTAAATTTCTGCAGACCAAGAGTGGTAAGGCCGAAAAATCTCTTGCTCGCATCCCTTGAAATTCATACCTATGAATTACCCACACCGGTTTCTTTCTCTGCTTGTTATACACGATTTCGGGTTTGTTGCATTCAACAGGACTGTAACACCAGTGTTTCCATTTCCTTCCTGATAAACAAATTGATACAATAATAAATTATAATTGCGACTTAAGTAGTCTAAATCACAAAGATTTTTGTCTCCACCAGAAACACAGATTTAAAATAATTTTCCATCCGTTAACTATTTTTGCCAATCGTGTTTAAGCAAATCAGAAATTGACCTGGTTGTAATAAACCATTCAGACACGAAGTAACTGAGATTTTGTAGAAACCTAAATAAGATGAACATAACTTTAGTTGTCAAAAATATTTATCTGGGTACAACTTACCAGAATCTGGAATAACTCTTTCGCAAATTTAGGAAGAAAATCAAGTCCACTGAATTCACAGTGTCTCCTTAAGGAAATTATCCCCCCTCTTAGTATCTGATGTTTGATTCGGAAATATACCTCCAGGGTACAATGATCTTACCATAGAGTCAGATACCAAAAACTCTAACTGTCACGAATCAATCCACAGCTAGAAAGTACACGCAGAAATTGTGTGTTTTTAGAATAAGGAAGATCATAAACTTCGTTAGTAAATATTCCTGAAGAATGAAATGGTATTTTTTAGGCAAGATAATATATGTCTGAAAGGTTCAACCCTTTCAAGAATTGACACGACCATTAATGAAAGGTTGGCAAACTTTCAAATGGTATTGACCTTTCCTGACAGTTGCAACCTTTCAAGATCGATCATTTGCAAATCCAAAGCCGAAGCCGAATCCGAGCCCGAAAACCGAACGGCGCGCGTACGACGGCGACACACGCGAGGGGGTTCCTCTTTCCAACCCTTTTAATAATTAATAGGAAGTTTTTAAATTATTAAAAACTCTCCTATTTTTCATTTCCATTAACGATGAGGACTATTGCCTTTTTTATTTACAGCATTTAGCGGACCTTTCAAGTCCCATCCTTTCAAGTTCTAAACTTTTCAAATTCCCTCCTTCCCTTTATTTCCCACAATTCTTGCTACACATACCCAATACCCTTCATCGTCATTAGAAACATGAACAGTACAACCAGCATCAATCCACCAAGATTATAAGGACTTCAAGTTTAAATTTATTTGAGACATATAAACTGCACTAGAGTTACCTTCTTCTCTCAGTCCTGCGTAAATTTCAGGTAAAAAAAAAAAACAATCTTTCTGAAAGTGTCCAGATTTTTCAACAGCAGAAACAACACTTACCATCTCTTATGTCTTCTTCTTATGTACGTGAGAGGATGACTCATATAACATTATGGTGCCCCTCTGTTTTTTTGTAGCATTTTTCTTATTCCTTTCGTTTCAACTCTTTGATGACCTAACAGGTTAACGGTGCAGTTTTTAGTGTTTCACATCATTAAAACTGCTGATACAACAGGTTTTTTCCCTTTTTTCACCCTCTGTACAACCATCTAGTGATTTTTTTTTCACAAG
Organism: Solanum habrochaites; assembly: GCA_027704765.1. Taxonomy (NCBI): domain Eukaryota; kingdom Viridiplantae; phylum Streptophyta; class Magnoliopsida; order Solanales; family Solanaceae; genus Solanum; species Solanum habrochaites. The sequence continues at coordinate 59,912,318 of JAKWJA010002489.1, read as the reverse complement.
CTTATCATTTCCCTTTTTGTATATACCTAGGTTCTCGACACCATTTTGGTGGAGCTGCTTGGAGTGTTTTTGCTTTATAGTACCTGCTAGTGAGTACCTTACTCCAGAGCTTGGTGGGGTTTTGGAAGATCCTCCACACAAGAGTTTTGTGGCTGGCCCTATTTTTGATCTCTTCCTAGTGGATTCCATTCCACCCTTATCTTTTTTACTGGTGATTATGTCCCAGTTTATCAGATGAAACTTTTCTTGTCAGCAGTAGTTCCCCATATAAAATCTCTTTGCACCTTATCAATGGTATCAATATTTTTTTGCAGATAACTTGATGTATTACATTAAATGGGAGGGGATGCTACTAGGGTGGCCTTAGCCAATACACTCCTACCTGTCATGTTGAGAGTCTTAAAGATTTCTCCCAACACCAACTTTTTTCCTCATATTAGGGGTAAAATAATTATTGCATACTCTTTGACACCTAACCTCATGGTTGTGACTTTATATATAACTTTTATGTTTTTTGATTTGGTTATGATCTTTTATCTCTTAGAAGTGGAATTGATCCTTCTTGATTGATACTTGCCTTATGTGTAGTGAGATTGTGTTTATTCTATGTTTACATTATAGTCTAGAACTTGTCCTACATGTTATTGAAGCGCAATAAGTGTTTGTTTGCTTAGGAGAGATAATAGGTGTTCTTTGATTTTTTTCCAGTGAAATATTTAGCCTTTTTAGATATTAGTATCACTAGTTAGACTCTTTTGCCTATACCTCCTCGTTTTGGAGCATGTGATTTTACTTGACACCCTTACTATTTGTTGAATCCTCATTTTTGTACATGCTTCCTTGAGAACCATAGACTTCTTCTAATTCTTTCTGAAAAAAAGGAATGGTTGGAATGAAAAAGGTATCATGATAGCTAAGAGTGTATAAAAGCCCTATTTCAAAGAATGTGAGGTTAAAGAAAACAAAAAAAGATGAACAAAAGAAGTTACCTTGATGAAGGCCCTACTCCTTCAAAGGACATAGTGCATCTTAACTGTAACGACCCGCAATTACACTCTAGAAGTTAGGAAAACCCTTAGGTCATCACAAGGCATACTTGAACTTTCGAAGGTCTTGTACTATCCTTTTAGCTATCATTCATATCATAAGGCATGAAAAGTAGTGCCTAAATTTAAACTTTTAACGATAGATAATAATAAGGAAAAAATCTTTTATAAATACTAAAGGATAGTCTCATCGTCACAAGCAAACTTAAAGACATGACATAATATTTAGGGACATGACCCTTTTACAATTGAAAGAAATACTTAATAAATCTTTAACCAATTTTTAATAAAAAGAAACAAAAAGAAACAAAGACTATGCCCCTCTATATAAGGACATACTTAGTCTTGATAGACGTTCTATGTCCCAAGCTTTGATTTCTAAAAACTTAAAACTTTCTACAATCACGATTTCCAACTATACTTATATGAGTATTAGAAAAGTCTAAGGTTATACACATTGTACTAAGTATACATTTGCAAAATCATTGCAAAATTGACATTTAGAGGAAACATTACAAGTTATGCTAATTATTTGATTCACAACATCATTAAGGTCTCATTTTAACACATGTAAAACTTCTTTTTCCTTCAACATAAAGAGCATACTTACATTGACCCAAATATCACATGAACTATACCCTATCCTAAGTTGTGTTCCTAAAGTCCCTTAGGTAATACATAAGGAGATTGCCCCTACAACCTACAAATACTTTACCAATTAGATCCTAAAACGACTTAAGACAAGCATACTTCATTACATTTAACAAATCAACACTCATACTAAAGATACTAGATCGAACAACATACTTCCAAGTTTCAGACTTCACATAAGTACCCCTCTAAAGTTGGACTTAACATCCCAACACGGGGTGGCAATGTGAGAGTACATCCCATACTACTACACCCACTACATTGTGCGACCTTGTAGGATTGTATGAGATTAGATAACATTACACGGGTTCTCATTCCTAAATTTTCGTCATACATGACATAACTTTAACATTCTTTATACTTATTTGACCTAAAGTCCACATTGTTTTCTTTTTATCATATCTGCACCACCTTCATACATTTCCATTAAAGGACACACCAGGATCCCCTCCAAATGGTCCACTTGTGCAAAATTTAGAGTGGATAGTACGTCCCATTTTCACCCCGAACCCTAAGTCATTAAACCCTTAAGACAGCTTAGAGTCCTTTACTATTATCTTTGTGGGGGATAGCTTTAACCAACCCTAGACCATGAGAGCATCGTCAAGGAACCTGGTACTACCTTACCGGATGAGGATCCCTACTTCTCAAGGTAGTTCACTATGTCTTTACCTTTCCATGGGTTTCTCCATTATCTACCCACCGACGTGGACGCATAGTTAAGGATAAGGAGTTGACTACTAAGTAACTCACTCTCTACACCTAACGTATGAGCACTCTCTGCGCAAGATGTTACATTGGATTACATAACATCTCTACTCACGAAGTGTACCAACCTTTCTTCAAACCTCTCGGAGCTAAGCAATAAATCCCCCGCGGAGTCTAAACTGCATAAATATAGGTTAATAGATATTATAGAACACACCCTCCTCTCACCTCACGAACGGTATCCAACCCTTCATCACCTATCTAGGAAGCTTAGTGGACATAGTGAGGTTGGGCTACTACACCTTCATCTCTTAACTCAACGACATAGTGTTCACGATCCAAATCCCCCCTTTTCTTCTAGGAATACAGTCAGGGATGGTTCTAGATACATCATCTCCACTCACGAAACAATGTCCACCCTACATCCCCCAATTTTTCATTTACTGACTTCACATTGAAGCATTCAAGTTGTGTTGTATGAGCACATATGACACACCTTTCTAAAACTCCACTATTCATATACATGTAGACTAATAAGACATGCTCAAACTCACTTAAATCACTAATTTCACAACATTATCACATACTTCACATATCAAAATGCTACTTCATTTGACATCTCCCCTTCAGATTCTCATAATCAACATTCCAACACATATCGCTACATATACATATAAAAAAAAAAGTATCACTTTCTTCACATATCATACCTTCAGGACATTTTCGAAAAATCAAGCACAATACACATAATATTTTATATATGTCAAGTACAACCCACGACCAACCCAAAGGTGGCCCGTACCACTCAAAGTTACTTCAACAGCTTAACTTATCTAAGATAGAATAACTTCCCATCACCACACCCTTTAATTACCCCCTATTCACAATTAATCCAATAATCCCATCATAAAATAGATAGCCCTTAGGGCAGTAGCTAAAACTCTATAAAACCCCCTACGACTAATACCTTTACATTATCTTAATCATGCTCTTAATCCATTCATAAACCAAAAGTTGAAGGAATTTCTCATTGAGCCTTGGGTCCATTGCATTTTAACCTAAAATCATCAACACTCATTGACAATACTCATTTCCCTTTATTAAAACATGTTCATGCAGCGGAACCTGCCTAGAGTTCAAAATAGAAGACGTTGGAGTTTGAAAATCCTTTTTTGATAAGTCTTTAAATGCGCTCCTTGAATGAAAGAAGAGACAAGGATGAACTACCATAACATAATATGAAGAAAACCACGAGATTTGGTGAAGAAAACATCCACAAGATTCAACGCTAGCTCCACCTTGAGTTATAGCTCCTAATGGAGTTTGGGAGAGCTTTTTGGGAGAGAAGAACTTTTGAGGGTTTTGAAATTTTGATTTGTAAATGAGATCTTGGGGTTTTTGGTTGGGGGAAGGGGTGTATAATTACCTAAAATCAGTATAAAACACCCACCCCAAAATACCCAAACCACCCCTACATTGATTGGACCACTTTAGACGAGTCAAATATTACTTAAATTTTTGGAATTCCCATCGTAGAAAAAGTCCGCGTCGCGGATCTTCTCTCACTAGGATTTGGAAATTATTTTTGGACAATGAATTGGGCGATCTGGGCGCTACGCACCTTTGTTTCACCAAGGCACAAACCCTGCTGCCTTGCGCAGCTTGCTTGGCCAAAGTTTGGGGTCCCTTCGTGGACCCCTAGGGCGATCCTTGGGGGGCCAGACCTAGACGTTTCAATTCTAAACAGTTTATTTCACCTAATTAAATTTTTTAAAAAAGTTTTATCCTCCAAAAAAAATATTAAAACACATACAACATACAAGGGCGCACTAGTCTCAAACACAAGGCTAGTTTTCGAACGTCATGGACGTTCTTGGTCGTTTGACTTCCAAACACTCCCAAACTTTATGAACTGACTTCTAATGATAAACTAAATTATTTTAATATATTATTTAACTCATTAAACACATGTTAATCTCTAGTTTGACCTATTTCATTTTTAGGATCGTTACATTAACAAAAGTAAAAATATGTAAGTTGAGGGTGGATATTATGAAGGAAAACTTCTAAAAAAAATAAAGTTGAAACATTCTTGAGATAATGAGAATTAATTGTGAAATAATTGTTGGAAATAGGTGAATTGAACATGAAAGATAAGAAAATAATGGGTAATGGAAGTATAAATTGCTAAAGTGCGCAAGGAATTTAATTCATATTAAGTCCAAACCGTTAAAGTCCCTTTGATTCGTAATTCAGCTGCTTAATGTAGTTGAAATGTACATATGGGAAAGCCTATGGTTCTTTTTGGCATATATGTGAGCGTTTTATTATGTGAGTGTTGAGAGTTGTTCTTGATATTAAGTACTTAATTTATATTCAATCTTTTCGATTAAGATTTGTGGACTATTCTCTTTTTGTTGAGGGCACTTGATAGGGGATTTTATTAACTTTGCTCTGTGGATGGCGGTAGCGTGCAATTGGGAGCCCAAACTTAAAAAATTTGATGAGTTCAAAGGCTTTTCTTGGAGTTAGGAGGTTTAGAGATTTGTTGTTAATGGGTGGATGTCTGTATAATGATGTTCGTGAATTGTACTTGATGTTTTGAAAATTGATATTGACCTAATTTTTGTAGTTACAAAGTAATGAATTCCTAGTTTTGATTGAAATTGGGATTAACTGTATGCCTTGCTCGAGTACGAGCAAAAGTTTAAGTGCAGGGTGTTAATGTGAGGCAAAATATACATATTTTCTCATTATTTGCTTTGTCCTTTTTGAGCATGAATTTTCTTAAATAGTGTATTTTATTTATGGACCTTTTTCTGGCGTTGTAGCTACATATTCAATGTTGATTATTTAAGGCTTTTGAAATAATTCTTAGTTTTCATTATAAGTTACTTCTATATTCTTGTTTTAGTATTTCATGCTTGATCACCATGAGGTAAATATATTGTCTAATATTGAAATTGAGAGAGGAGGGATTAGATAGACTAGAGGATAAATGAGTGCGTTGAGCGACCCATTACTTGCAGTTATTTGTGTTCTGAAGTGAAACGCTACAGACAAACAACTCGCTTGGTAATGAAATTAGATTTAAATCATCAATGCTCTCCATTAGTTAATATCCGTGCTTAACGATGCAGTTAGGTATCTAATTGGAGTAGGCGACGAGTGATGTGTAGCCTGAATCATACAATCAACCATATAAACCAATAATTTGACAACTAAAATTAGTTCTGAGCCAAAAATATGAAATATGAAATCAATCTTATCTGCCCCCCGCGATTTTCACTATTGGTAAGTATTTACTATTTTGTTCGTACAATCTTCTTTTTTGTGGATCTGCGTTAAGTAAATAGTAGATCCATATAATTAGTAAAAAATATTAATTGACAGCTCTCTTGGGTTCGATAATTATGGTTTCTTTCACATGAGCCACTATTTACTTTTAGGGCGGTCACGTACACTTGCGTGTGCAATTAGGAGAAACACCTATAACATCCTCATGTCCTAGACCATTGGGAGGTATAGTACTGCTTCACGAAACTAATTGGTGACACATCGATTACTCCTTTCTTCACCGATTTGATCCTCTTCCTTGAGAGCTCAACGTGATGGAACAAAGGGTGAAGTATGTCCCATCGGCGATGCGCCAAGTTTACTTGGAGATGCATAGGCTTCAGTTTCTTTGTTCTTTTCAGCCTTTTTGTTCCTTTTCGCACCATAGTGTCCATGCTTTTCTTGAAATTTCAAATATCTAAAACTTGATATTTTTCATCAGAATTTGAGATAAAATAAGCATTAGAGGACACCATTTCTATTAAAATGTAGCCTTAAAAGAGTCCAATTTGTGGACTCATCACAAGACCCCCAAATTTAAACTTTGGTTTATCTTCACGTAAAACTCAAGTTCACAGTTCAAATAGTATGGTCTAAAATAGTGTCAAGACAGACATCAATCATGAACATAAAAACAACCAGACTAACTACTTAATTCAAGGTCAACTGTGTACTCATACACCAACACTCAGTTGTGACCAAGTTCCCATTATCAAGGTCCAAGGCTCGCATTACTTGCTTCAAATGCAAGTTCAAGCTCAAACATAAGTGTCACGACCCGAGATTAATCCTAAGTCGCTACACGACGTAATCAACCTCGAAGAGTTCTTATACAAGCCCTTAGAATTCATTCTCACATAGGCAATAAAAATAGTTTGGAATTAAAATCTTTTAATCAAAATAATAAGACTCAAAAGTCAAAAACATTTAAAATCTTTATATGCAAGAGGAATATTATTCTCACATGGACAACATAGACCCAAATTCATGAAAACATACTCGGGACATGACCCTTTACAAAGAAACGGAATACTACAAGTTTATTTCAAAGCCTTTCAAAAGGAAACTAGAACATAACATCTGTGTCCTCTACATATGAGAACATACCAAAAAGTCTTGAGAGAAATTCTAATCTCAAGCTTTACTATGGAAACTACCTCTCACTTGCCACCAAAACTATATTTGTGTAGACATAAAACACAAATTGGGGTTAATCACAATAAGTACTAACTCTGATGACCATGGTAACTGGTGGCAAAAACCATAGCAAAAAGGGATATTATATTTGAGATATTATGCTTTCATTCAATGGCCATTTTTTTCGGAAACTTCATAATACATGTATAGAGGTCATATAGTAGTCACCATCCACATATAAGATAATATCCACATTATAGACATGTTCAACTAGTATCAATATACAAGACTTAACCGTATTTATGAAGTAAACCATTTCATCATCCAACAACCTCCATGTATAGTTATTCTAAGTCACACCTAAGTAAGACGTGAAGTGACCACCCAGACAACCTCTTCATGCACACGTAAGTGTTCCTCAAGACCACCAAATATAAGGACTTCCTTTTCAACCTAAGACAATAAGTCAATATTTATTATTAAAGACATTTAAGGAGACATTCACACATTTAGGGGAATTTACATAATAGTCATTAAAGACTTAGGGAACTCACTTTAGTGCCTTCAAAGCCCACTCGTGCCATGTGTAAATAGTATCCCGTACTACTACCTACACATTGTAGAACCTATCAAGTAACTAGAGTGAACATCCCACATTATGGCAATAGACGTTAACCGACATAGAACTTACTAGCTTGGCATGGAATCTGATGTCATGAAGTCCCACACCGGGCAGGGTGTTCTACTTGCCAAGGGTAGAACAAATACATAACCTATGTTGGCAAATGGTTTAGGGATATCCAAAGATGTACAGTGGACTCTAGCCTTTTCTTCGGGAAGAGTCAACATCTTAACCATATCCACTCGGTTCTAGCCTTAGTTCCCATAGAGTATTTCATTCACATGTAAATACTAGAGAGGGAACAAACATTAGGTCTATTGACCCCTTGTAGTTCTACCAAGAAGGGCACTATGCTTAGGTCTAGCCGATCAACGTTCATTAAGGAAAGCTCATTTACTTTCTTAGAGAGGGTCTCTACCGTTCTATCCCACCAACTCTATGTTTTATCATTCCACACTAGGAGGAGGCACCATTATAAGGTCTATCGCTTCAAGGTTTTACATTTACCTAGGGGTCTAGACTCTTCATGAAAGGGCATCATATCTAGTCTAACCGATTCGATACATAGCCGAGAAGCCTCATTAATTATTCATAGAAAGGTACAAATACCAGGTCTACAAATTCAAGATAAAATATCAAAATATATATACCCTTCACATTCTAACATCAACACACATGATCATAAAGAAAGAATATAATTTCCATCACAACACATTCACATTCTATAAAATATCACCATGCTATGTTTGAACACCATATTCATAACCTCCATATTGCACTTTCATATATACACATTAAGAAAATACTTCAATTCACCATATAATGCCTTCAAGTCCACAATCACAATACAAAGAAGAAGTAAACACCTCCACCATAAGTGGATCAAACCATACAAAAACAATTCTACTATAGTAAGAAATTAGGTCAATTCACCATTTTCCAATGCCATAATCTCCAATACGCAACTCCCAACGATTCTAACATAACAAGGGAAGTTATCCCTAACATGCCTACAAGGATGATTCTCAACTCATCCATATACCAACAATTGATCAAAGATAGATTTGGATAACAATAGGAAAGAATAATAAAAGTCAATCTAAGCACAATTCTATCAATAAAATATCATAATTATCAAACCTACTTCATAAGTCAAATTAAGGAATTTAGAGAAATCATGGGTTCATGATGTTTTCACCTTAATCATCCATTAACAGTAATATAATCATAATTAATCATTTGAAATCGTTTAATGCAAGAACCCATGACTTTGAGGAAGAATTGGGTTTTTTCAAGAACATAGGAAACTTGAAAACTATTTGAAATTGACTCTAGGGTGAATCTTGCCCTAGATAAAGTATCACCATACCTTTTTATTGAGATTGCCCAAGAAACTTGATGGAGAGATCCCTGAATTTGAAATCCTAGCTTCCCACCTCTTCTTCTTCCTTGAGCTTGAGAGAAATATTGAGAAAGAAGAACATTGGAGGTTTTTAATTTGGGGTTTTGAAAATAATGATTTAAAAAAGGTTTTAAGACTTAAAATTACTTAAATTTACAATATGATCCATTTAAGATCAACCCTACATGTTAAAAGATTTAAATAAAATTACTTTAAAATCCTCAACTTTGGCAGCCCCTTGTGGGGACCACACCCACTTGGAAGGGCCTTGAAGGGGCACCACAACCGTGGTGGTGCCAGTTGACCTTGATGCACTGGCTACTTTTTCCTTTCCAAGCCCCAAAAGGCTAAGGCACATTCACGACCACCTTCACGAGCTATGGTAAAGACCTTTGCTGAAGTGTTCCATGAAAGTTGGGGTAGTGGCTTGGCCAAAGTACCATGACATCAAGGCATCTTCACGACCTCCTTCATGAGACATGGTCAATATCACTCTTTGTGAAGAGGTCTGTGGAGCCTTGAGGCAGTGTTTAGCCAAGGTTGGAAGCCTTGTCCTTTGGCTAAGGCCCTTCCTTCCTTGTCTTGGCACAAGCCCAAGCACCCATAACCAACATCAAAACACCTTTTTAAGTATGAAGTGTAACACACACCTTAATGTCGACTCCCTAAACTCTTTCAAACAAGACTCGGTATATCAACACACCACTAGAACATATTAGCTCACAAGACCAGCATGAACGTCATGATCGTCCCATGACGTTCGGCCTCAAAACTCTTTAAACTAGACTTTAGAATTCAAAACTCAACATTTTAATAAGTTACCAACTTCTAAAACACAAGTGAATCTCTAGTTCATCTTAATTCATTTTAGGGTCATTATAATAAACATTCAAATGCCCTTACAAAAATGATGATTCCATCCTCACACAGGTGTATAATCAATTCAAAGTTTAGGAATCAGGTAGAATGCTCACATTCACAGAGAGAAACACAATGCATTTTTTCACCCATAGGCTTGCCCTTATTTTCTAGTCAAGAATCATTTCTGCTTTCTCAACATCAAAAAGGTCTTTTCAATGTTTGTTAATGGGGCTTAGTGCAAAGTTATGATCACTTAGGATCAAGCCTAAAGATCCTCATCAATTTTGATGCTCACAACACTTCTTTTTATCCACATTCTTCTATCACTTTTTATTCTAGTGCTTCTAAGTCATACTATTATTCTCGTCCATGGATTGCTTGGAAACCCAAATTTCATTTGTACTTTTATTCTACAACCTTCTTTGTGATTCCTTTATTTTATTTTTCTTTTTCTCTTTTATTTTATATGGAGAGTTTCTATTTTTTTTGTAATACCATGAGTTAAGGGAGACTTTTCTTGCACTTCTTGATTTCCCCTTTTCCTTTTCACCACACCCCAACTTAATCTTTTGGCTGCAGTTGTCTATTCACTAAAATCACAAGTCATGAGGATTATAGTTAGCGTTTGAATAAAGGTCTAGGTTGTCACATTCGGAGAGCACCCCCCATATGTAAATGGCGTCGTCGTCCTCGAAGAGAACTCATACAAGCCCTTATCATTCGTCATAACATATCATTGGTTAAAAATCACAGAAAATAAAAAACTTTTGCATATTATGTGAAGTATACTTAGATTTCTCTCTTAGAAACATGATAAACATGTGGTATGGTTGTTCAGGTTAGTGGGGAAGTTTGCAAGCTTTGTAAGGAGGTGGGTGTAAACCGTTGTTGTTAGTCGGAAGTGCAAAGGGATCCTTCCATGCCTCCTTAAAGGAGGTTTTCCCTTTCCCTGCGGGTGACTAATGGATTTTTCAAATCCAAATTTAAACTTTTGGGTACCTCCACTGACTATATTAGTGGTAATAAAATTAATTCTATTAATGGCATTAGTGGCTGAGCGTTAGGGATTTGGGTCTTGAGCTCTAGGTCCACTCTCATAACTCCTCTTTTCTTTTTTATGATTTTGCTTGTTCCCATTGTTCTGTAAGTCCATATAGCCCCCCGTGATTGGGTTGGGGTGGTGGTGTCAAGGAACTTACTTGAGTGCGGATCGTAAGCCTTTACATGTGGTGGATTCCGTTGTAGTTTAGTCCCTGCACACTTCGCCTTGTATTTGATTGTGTGTTGGCCCTTTATAGAAATTTCACGATTTGCTAGCCATCGTTTGTTTTCTTTTCTTTGCACTCTTCTTCATTGATTGTTGTTTGCTCTGTGTGTTCTGTATCATTAGGCTGAAGGGGTTGGGACAATTTTTGGTTATTTGACCTAGCATTACAAGTGCACATGATTCCTTCCCTTTCATACACCACACGTTGTTTGTCTGTGCCAATTGTAATTCACTGTTAACCGGTACCTCCAACGGGACATGTATGCATATTCTAGAGTATCGTCCCCTAAGGGTGTCTAAGGTACACATATCAATTTTGAGAAGGCCTCCGAATTTTTGCCCAACTTCTTCCAGGATTTTCTTGTCATAGAATTTTGTTGGTACATTGGGCAGCCTAGCCCAAATTATTGTGCGGGTGAGAGTAGATGTCTACAGGATGAAGTTCGGTTCCCATCTCCTTACTAATACAAAGTTCCCAACAACGAACTATGGTCCTTGATGTAATACTCCGTTTGCATTTGCTGGAATACTGAATTTAGCGACATGGTAGTCGCTTCCTAGAATGATGAGAATGAGTGGCTCAGTTGGTGTTATGAATAAGACTTGGTTTGATCTTGTGAAATCAAAACAAATGGAAAGATGAATTTCAAACATTGATATATTTGGTTGGAGACATTTAGGTACAAAATAAAAGTAAAGACAAATAGTATCTTGGTAGGTGAAGTTTAAGCAAAACCTAAAATGGTTCATCTTCTGTGAACTTTGGACATTTTTGACATATAGTGATTGTCAATTGATGACATCAATAGGATTGAATTCGTCACTATAAATGGTAGATCTAATTCATTTTCAAAAACATCCTTTCCCTTGGCATTATCACTTTCTAAGATATTTGTGTTTCCCTCTCTGTAGTTATTTCACTGGTATTATTATAGATGTAAAATTACAGTATTGGAGCAGTCAGCAGGTGTTCTTTGGTGGGACGTAGGATCATTTTGATTCAAACCACGTTAAATATTGTTGTTCTTCCTTGTTCTTTAATTTCACATTTTAGCTAACAGTTTGCATGTGTCTACCAATTTGTTTTAGAAGTATGCGTAAGATAACTTTTCCCCCAAAAACATTGATTATGACAGATGAGCACCAAGGTTGATAAAGCCTTTGTTTGTCTTCTTCAGCTAGCTGTATGACATCTTGTTGGGGACATTCATCCATGTGTTGTACAGAGCTTTTATTAATGTCATATTTTCCGTTCAGACTTTTGCTTTTGTCGATTAGAATTTCCTTAAAGGAGTGGGCCTCTCTCGTCCGATGATCGACATCCGGTGGTTCTGGTTGATCTTGTAGTCGGGGGGAGTCGGAGATCCAGTGGTTTCGTGTGGTGGCACAACCATTTCTAGGAGGAAGTCTGTCTCTTAGAGAGATTCTTTTTTTTTTTTGTAATCCTCCTTATGCAATTTCACCACTTTTTCATTTCTCTATAGGAATTTTTGGATCCATCAAAATGTCAACTAGATTAAAACCAACCTACGCCAACTAGTCCTCCGCATAACATAAGCCTCCAAGGGGGGGAAGGTGAGAAGGCAAAAGGGAGGAGAGGAGAGACGAAAAGAAGAGGAACAGGAGGGGAAAAAGAAAAGCCAGGCAGGGCAGGGGAACAATAACAACACAATTAAAAATATACGTCTTTTAACTATAATAATTCTGATTATATTAAAATAATAATTGAAATTAAATATAATACATTTTAATAAGAGAAAACAATAACTTTAATACAAAATTTTCATAGCTTCACCTCTTCTTTTTCGATAAATCACTATCACGAGGCAACTGATTATTTTTATTTACTACAGTTTTGCTACAACTCTAATACAATTGTTCGGAACTTCACCTAATATATAACTAAAACACTTTTAATACATATATGTTATAAGTATTATATGTGAATTTTAAAATGTATTAAATAGGTCTGGGCATTAGAACTTAAGTCTTATGAAAATGTGGTATTAATAATGTATTGAATCAGTTGTGTCTTAAAAAGGTTTGTGCGTACAATTTTGTGTTAAGGCACAAGATGAAAAAATGTATTATGGATATTTTTCATTAAAAAGGTACTACCACCTATTTTAATGCAACTTTAATACAAATTTTCAGAGTTTCACCTCTTTTTTCGTTAAATCTCTCAACAGACAACCGATTGTTTATAAATGATATAATTTTTATATAAATTTTTCAGAACTTCACCTAATATATAACTAATTTTTTTTTAAATAAAAATAAAAATGAAAACAGATTTTGAAATAAGAGACAAATAAAAATATTGAGGAAGATTATACAATTTTTCATTTTTAATCTTCACATTAATTTACTTATTCCACAATTATTCCAATAGTCAAATAAATATGAATATGTTATAAATCCATTGAATTAAGTGGATTTTCCATTAAGCTTATTCATGAACTTATCCTTATCATGGATATGTATTCCCAAGGTGATATGAATCTTTTTTGAGACAAGAATATATCTACTAATTTGACATCAAATATGATGACCTTTTGATTGATTTTTCTACCTATAAATAGAGATATCATTCACCATTGTATGACACACTAAAATAAGAAGAAAAGTTCTCTCTTCTATCTACATTTGTTGTATTCTTCTATCAATAGCTATATTATTCTGAGCTTGACTTTGTAACACATTATAAGCGCAAATTGTTTCTTGTTTCAATTTTGCTCACCACATCATTCAAATTGAGTTTTATATCAATGATTTGATGGTGATGATGAAAAGAATGAGTAAATAGTTACAGATCACATTTATCCAACAAAACAAATAAAAAGAAAACCAACAAAAATGATGTGAATTTGTATAGTAAATTTGGACATATGCTATATATATATTGCTTTATTAGGATGCTAGAGTATAGAGGTATTTTTATTCACATATTAAGTGTTACTTCATTTCATAAATTGATTTAAGTTTGCAGATAAATCACCGATGAGGAAATTCATTATGCAAGATCCGATACATCTATACTCATGTGGCAATTGGTGGAGGGAGACGAACTCGTGACATACAAGAATAATTTTCTTCCATGTCTTATTGAAACTTAGTTCACTTATTTATATAGAACAAGAAAATGATAATTTTTTTGAAGGCTCATATGTTAGTTCTAATTATTTTGATTTATATATAATTAGTTAATGGGTAAGATTATGGGTTCAAGTTTCATCACACCAAAGGGAGTAAGACATCGATTTAAATTTTGGTGTATCATGATGATAGAATATTGAGTTTGAATTTCATAGAACTAGGACCTAACAAGATTTTAGATGGATAACACATTGAGTTTGAGTCTCTATGCACCATAGTGATGATAAAATAATTAACAAAGCAAAAATGATATACTCCTCCAGTTTCAAAAAAGCGACCCTATTAACTTTTTGTATGTTTCAGCAGAAAGAATGGATCCCTTTCTTTTTTGGAACAATACTTTAACTTTTTTTAACTTTTCATGTGGCATGTTAAGGACCACCAAGATCAAAAGAACAGTTTGGTACATTTAACATACTTTGATTTTAGAACACAAGATTAAAAAGTCTTCTTTCTTGTCTATAAAACTCTTGGTCCATAGTCAAACTAGGTCATCCTTTTGAAAACGGAGGGAGGGTAGTACCTTTTGATGAAAAGTAGGGGTGGGCTTCAACTAGTTCGGTTCATTTTTTTGGTTATTGCAGTTTGTTGTACCAAAACCAAAACTGAATTATTTCGGCTGGTTCCATTCGGTTCAATTTGTTTTTTTGTAATACGATTCAGTTCGGCATATTAAATTCAGATTTTAATGATGTAAACTGTAGTTCGCCGGTGTTAGATCGCGTTAGGTGGACGTCGTTTGTTGACAAGCAGACAACAATGACCAACGGACAAATTTTGCAAATTGCCAGAGCCTAAGATTTTGAACGAAAAAGTAAATAAGAAAAAAAAATTGGAATGAGAAATAAAAAATTGAAACAGATGATGCGCCTGCAAATTGGAGTCGGAAGAGGAGGTGCAACGGCTGGAAACGGTTGGGGGAGAATTTAAAATGGTGTGGGAAGGTAACTGAAAGGTACTTTATTATATAGTCGGTCGGGTCGGGTCACGGGTTTTTGAAACTAACGATTTCTTGTCGATGGACCGTAAGTTAGTCGACGGTTCGTCGATTGATCCGTCGATTGTGCCCTAACTTAGACAACCTTGGAAAACATACCTGGGATCTACGGACACCATCGACGGTCCGTCGATGGGATGACAGCCCGTCGGTTGGTCCGTAGATCTGTGCACCTGACCAATTTCTGCAGATTTCTTGTGGTTTGGTTCCTGCACATTGAGCACCCTATAAACCCTTGTTTTTGTGTTTTTCTGGACACTTTTTAGACACGGACCCTAAACTACTCTCTATCCAACAGACTAAAAGCTATAAAAGAAAATTACACTTGAAATTTAATTAAAACAAAACGAAACAATAGAATACAACTATTCTTATAGCGAAAAGAAAAACCTATTGTTGGCTAGAGGATACACATTGGGTTGCCTCCCAATAAGAGCTTGATTTAACGTCGCGGCACGACGCCAGACCCTTGATTACTCAGATTTCATCAAGGTGATATGCCTCAACCACTTCATTGGCACTATCTGCATGCCCGAGGTAGATTTTGATTCTTTGTGAACCTTGCGCCGTCCTTGTTTTCCAACTTAACCGCTCCATGTGGGAACACTTTAGTGATCAAGAATGGAGAAGTCCATTTGGACTTGAGTTTGCCCCGAAACAAGCGAAGCCTAGAGTTAAATAGAAGTACCAAACCTCCAACTACAAATTCGCGCTTCTCAATCTTTTGGTCATGGTATTTATTTATCTTCTCCTTTTAGAGGACTGAACTTTCAGATGCTTTTAGCCGAAACTCATCAAGCTCATTCAACCCATTAACTCTGTGTTCCACTACTTCATTCCAATCCATCTTCAATTTATTCGTCGCCTACATAGCTTTGTGTTCTAACCACACGGGCAAATGACAAGCATTCCCTACACAAGTTGGTATGGAACATACCTATGTTAATCTTTGTATGCTTCGGTAAGCCCAAAAGAGCATCAGGAGGCCCCTTTGACCAAATTTGTTCTATTAGCATTCCCCGTTTGTCGATAGGATTGGCTTGATTTTCTGTTGGACAACCTCATGTACTTACCACTAGTTGGTGGATGGTAAGGGTGGGGCTAATTGTGACGGAACCCAAGACTTCACCAGAGCTTTTGAAGAAACTTGTTGCAAAAGTGTGACCCCCCATCACTGGTAATTTCCCTAGGTGTGCCAAAATTTTGGGAAATATTTTTTTTCATTGAACCGGTGGACTCTCTTCCCTTCATTGTTGTAAAGGTGCTATGTTTTACCCATTTTGACACCATAATCAAACCGACCACAAAATATACTTCAGCCCATGAAAAACTTTCACAAAAGGTCCATAAGGTTCAAGTGCCCCATATATCAAAACAACTCAATCACAAGAATGAGATTCAAAGGGAAAGCTCTTGCCTTCTCGAAATATTTCCATCTATTGGGCACCTATCACATGCTTGGCGAAACCTCATGAGCATCTTGGGGATGGTTGGGGCCCAATAGTAGCCACTGGCAAATTGTATGCCGTCCGGATACCCACTATTGATACCAACCCACAGGCGGAGGATGGATGCCTCCACACGACTAAGGCATCTCAACTTCCGGCACAAACAAAATAATAAGCTCATCGGCACAACTCCGATATAAGTAAAGACTTAATCCCAAAATAACTTTTTCAAGATTAACATAATGATTAGGTTCTAGCTGAGAAAGAAATAAATAGTTTAAATATTAGAAATCAACCTATATATAGATGCAAGGTTTAAGAAAATTGAGACACAAAATTATTATGGTTCTATACACAAGAGCAAAATGATTTAAGGATTGTTTTTAAACGTTTAATGCCAGAAAATTGAACAACTAACAATACTTTAGTGCACCCAAGGGTATGTCCTAGTGATCAATGAAGTGGTTGAGAAATAAAATCTCAATCATAAATCTCAATGAAAACAAATCGCTAGGTGAATCTTCCTATATGTCATAGTTGTTAGACAGAGTTATCTGGTGCCTATTGTTGGTGTGAGGTAACATATATCGTGTAAAAAATTAATCAAGGTACATGAAAACTTCTCACGATCCAACACGCACGCTCACCATTTTCTTCTCAAGTTTTCTATTATTAAATTACTTAAACTGTTGACTTCTTAATTTTCCTTATTTATTTTATTCAAATAGATTATGATTTTTCATATAATTAGCGCGTGTTTGACATTACTGCTTAAATTAATTAGATTTTCTTTAAAAAAAAAAAACTATTTAGAAAAATAGCAATTTGTGTTTGCCTAATAATTTAAAGAGTATTATTGATAATCAAATCTTCTTGTGTTGAGTATTTGTAAGAGTCAAATTATGAAAAAATACAAGTATCAATGCAAATTTTAACATTGAAATTATTTTATAGTGAGAAATTATTTTAAATACTTATTATTAAAATTTTAGTTAAATTTTAGTTTTTTTCTTAAATCAATATGTAGGACATTAAAATTGTCAAACAATATTATTATATATAGATGAAAGATATGAACATAATAATTTAATTATACTTTAAAATACCAAAAGAAATATTTTTAGAAATCATTCCACAAATTAAGTTAATGCATATAAATATTAACCACAAAAATAAATAAATAAATGAAAGGGTAATGTTGGTAAATATGTATATATAGAAAAGATTGTTTGGCTTAGAAAAAACATTTTGGTGATCTACTTTTGCTTTTTTTGAAGAAGCAGATTCTTTTAGTTTATTCCCAACACTAGAAAATTTGCTTCTATTTTTTAATGCAATTTTACTGATTGATAAAATGCCTTGATTTTTTTTTTTTAAAAAAATATTTTTTTTCAATAAGTTTGGACTCCCAAAAACAATGCAAAAATAAAATTAGATTTTGTTTGGAATTGCTTATAAGGAGGACAACACACTATTTGAAATTTTTTTCTTAAACAAAAAAGTTTTTTCAAGGAGTCTTGACCAATCAGAAAAACAACTTTTAATTGGAAGCAAAAATAATGATTCTATTGATGGGAATAAACAAAAAAATTCAGCTTCTTAAAAAAATTAATACAGAAATAGAAAAAAAATTCAAGGCAAAACTATCACTAATGTATACACATATTTATCAATATATTGCTTATATTTAATTATTTTTGTGGTGAATCTTCATACGTAGTGATTTAATTTGTGTAATGCTTTATAAATTTGTTTTTCTTGATATTATATTGAAATCATCATGTTAATATTATATTAATATTTAATTCATTTTTATTTTATATTGTATAATATTGATAGAAAATTTTTATATTATTACTTTAACTTAATTAAAAATATTTTTTATAATTAATATATTAAAAAAAAAAAAATCTATAAAAAAATTTCAATATTAAAAGTCTGTCACGACTCGAGTCTAACTTGAGATGTTGACCGACAATCAAAGAACATTGTTGGTCCCCAAGCGACCCCTCATCCTGCTGACTTACAAGCCTAAGATTAACTTATGCATGAAAAATTTAAAACAAAATGAAATTCACAAAACTTAAATACAAACTTTAAGTCCAAATAAAACTCTCTATAATAAAATATATACAACTCGCCATAAAAGGAAACTTTAGTTTTTAAAATATTTAAGGAAATAAATAAGACTTCTAAAACTCTATTGTCTATCTTTGAAGCCTCTAAATCACAATGATAGAAGTCGAGACAATACCCACGACATCCTAGAAAGTATATGGAATCCTCCGGAAGAAAGGAAGCTCACCATAGATAACTCGAACTCCATGTGATATCCACGAAGCTCCTATTGATGATTCTCAATACCTGAAAAGTCTACATCATTAAGAAATGCAGGCCAAATGACCGAGTACGTGGAATATACGAGCATGTAAGGGGAGTTCTAAAGCATAAAATATAGGCCTGAACTTGATAAAAAAGGAAACATACTTACCTCTTTTCAACTCAACTCAACTCAAGAATAAGATATGCAACTCATAGATTAGATATTCAACTCCAACTTTAGATACTCAACTTAAAAGATATAATACTTTTTGACTCAATGAAGCACAAATGAACTCAACAATACTCAACCTAAGGTACTCAACTCAAAATACTAAAAGCGTGATACTTGAAATAAACTCATATTTCCGATATTAAATTAGTTGTAAACAAGTGCAATTATAAAAGAAAAAATTGTTCAAAAAAGATAACTCAACTCATTAGTCATAATATCATAAAGAATTACATCCATGACATATCTCAAAAGTCTTTACGTGTGCAATGCCATGACGGAAACTCCGACCCCCCATACCCCCATTCATACTGAGTAGAACCCTTGAGGAACCAATCACTTTCTACTGGGGAGTTTCTCTTATTGACCACACCCACTATGAGCCCTAAGGGATATCAAACCTCAAGTCATTAATAACATAAAATCACATACCATGACCTAATATCTCAAAAATCTAACGTGTTGCAATGCATGAATGAAAAGTCCCATACCCCCCATTCAACTGAGTAGAACCCCTTGAGGAACCATCAATTTTACTGGGAGTTTCTCTAATTGACAACAACCACTAGAGCCTAAATGGGATTAAAAGTCTTGCCCACGCGTGCAAAAAATTTGTCCTATACTTTGCCGTATACCAAACACATTAAACTTGTGGATCCACTAGCTTTAATTAGTGATCATCAAAAAGTATGGACCCATTAAACCCCATGAAGGCTACATTTTTATCGAGCCTTGAGTTTATTATGAACTCGCATCCCCATATCGGTTGCTCAAATCTCAGCTACTGCCCAAAAACATATACTTAGTTCATATAGTTAAAACTTTCCTTTAGTTTGAGATAATTACTCAAAACTACCCTATTAAAGAGGTAACTACTCTTTGAAAAACCTTTCAGAAAACTATAAAAAAATCATATTTTCATATGACACTTGAGTATACTGCAAAACTTGATGGTATATCTAGCTACAATGCCTGCTGAACCATTGATGAGATTACTCGATTGACATACTATAATGTTTTAGAAACTTCTTTCTCAAACCTCATCTTTTTCTTAAAAAGATAGTAGTGAAAAACTGCCTCAAAATCTTTGGAAATATCAGTTTCTTTCCTCTTAATGTAAAACATTTCTTCTTGAGAATAATACTTACTCCATATATCAGTTTTAAAAACAATGGAAACTTTAACTTTTATTCTTACTCAACTTTAACAAGTTTAAAATAAGGTTAACATATTTGTAAAAGACTGCTTATAGTAGGTTCCATGTCGAATTAGGGACATGATACGACTACAATGCAAGGTTTTAAATAGCCAAGAGATAATCAATACCAAGACTTAGAAACCATGAAGTAAAATTCCTCTCAAAAGGTTAATAAAATGATGGAGGTTCATGCCGAAGTGATGGACGAAGAACGACTCAATTTCGACAGTCGACATAAACTATATGGAACTAATGACGTACAAACTATGCTGTTCTCGTGGTAAATTCCTTCAAATGTAGCTCAAATCAAAGTGGATCTTCAAAAAGATTCATAGTTGAAACTCAAAGCTTTCGTAAACTTGCTCTTACTCTCTCCTTGAATGTGAATGAGGCGTTCATGAGTTATGTGTATGAATGCGATCTCGATAACAATATAGAAATTCGATAATTAGATATGAACTTTTAAACGAAACATGAACTCAAGCAAACAACCTCACCCTCTTTCCGCCCATCCCGTCACCTCCCCCTTTAACTTATGTGCCACACCACAACTACTCAAATCTAGGCCGGGATTAATCCTAGATTATTCTCCCCCTTTATGATATAAAGTAGATGGAGGGAGTTGAGGACACACACTCCAACACTATGATAGACTTACATACCTAGAAGAAACAGATTTTCTTGAAGAATCTTTAAGAAACTTGAAGGAAGACACTTTGATTAGAAGCCTTTGAAAACCCTTAGATTGAAGGTAAACAATCAATTAAACCTTCGTGATATTCTTTAATTGGTTTATTGAAATCTCTTTGACCCGAGGAAGATTAAGCATTTCAGTAGGGAAAATGAAAACCTGATTTTTTTCGCATTTTATTTGTCAAGAAATTTAGGGTTTTTCTTGAGGTACAAAAATAAAAAACAAAAAAACCATTTCATGTTTTCCCGTGGCTTATTCGTCAACAAACTTGGAATGTTAGATTACATTACTTTATTGGATAGGTTATGGGCTAACGTTAAACCTAAGATTCTAAGAGATATAGTTTTTCGTTTAATGTTTGGACCCAAGAGAATCTTACATCAAAAACTTCACGAAACTTCAAAGAACAACTATCAAGGAACTCATATAACAAAAACTGTAATCCTAAAAAATTCAAGAACGAAAATAGGATGAATAAATTATGATTGAAGTGTCGGTGAAAGAAGTCAACCACTATGGAATCTTTACCCATACCCTATATGGATAAACCTATGGACATATCTGCAACTAAACTCAAGAATGCGAGGAAACACCTTCATCCTTTCTCTTGTTTGTTCTTTCTTTTCTTGAACTCTCAAACTAAAATAGGGTTTATACAAACAATGTACTAAGTATGGACATTATTCAAAAACATGCAATCAAAAGAGGATATTTAATTTAATAGGTCTTCATTTTATGTTAGTAAAATCTTCCACTGAATAAAAAAAAAAAAAAAATTCATATATAAATAATCTTGGCAACATTAAAATAAAATGTCTAATTCCAAATGAAGGCCATACTTACAGTAAATCCTCTATATTAGAGACTCCCATCCTATCACAAGTTTACTAAGACTCACCAGGTAAGAACATGAGAGATCGTCCTACAACTCTTCAATTACATTAATTAAGTGATCCGTAGTGAGACTGACGGAAGATTTGGAGCATACTTCATTTCAGTTTACAAGTAACATTCATTATAAGATCTAGAAAGCAATGGCAGCAGTAAGGAACTGCACATAAGACCATACTTCCAAGGACAACCCCCAAGTACACTTATGCAATGTGAAATTATTGTCCACATACTGCTACTTCCAATGTGTTCTCCTTGAACATTCCCTTAGGACTGGGGGGAGGAAATCACATTCATCATACACATAGCTTTTCATTCATTACAAGGGACATAACACGAACATGCACCATAAAATTAACATAAAGTCGCATTATGTCATTTACATGCAAAAAATGACCCATTTGTTACATTTTCATCACTGAAGACAACCAAGACTACCTTCAAATGTTCTTGTGACAATAGATAGAGAACATTTCATTCCACCACCTAACCCTAAGTAGTACAACATTAAGAAGGATTAGTCTAACATTAATTTGTGGGGGATAATTTAAATGACTAGGACCATGAGAGAGAGATAGGAATATCGCGGTATTAAACCCTACCGAATGAGGATCCCCACTTGCATATAGTAGGGTTCCTTTACTCTTCTTACACCTATGCCGGGAACTTACTTAAAGGATAAGGGAGATGGATTCTTAGTAACCATTTAGACTACCGAGGAACCGCACTACATTTTCAAGAGGTACTTGGGATTACAAACAAACTCTACTAAACAAAAGTTGTTACCCAAATACATCTTCAAATACTCTCGAAGTTAAGAAATAACTCCCCCACGGAGTCTTAAATATTCATTAACTATAGGTTAAAAGATAATTTTTAGTTACCAATCTTACTATGAGAGGGACTATCCCTTGATGTTACTTTTTAATTACCCTGTCTCAACTGACGAAGAGTATCCAACCTCCAACCAATCTTAGAAAGCTTTTGAGAATAGTGAGGTTTCTCATAAACACTTCATCTCAACACATGAAAAGTGTCCGCCCCTAAATCCTCCTTTTCATTACTAGATGTCTTTAGGAATAGTAGGGAATGGTCTAGACACTTCATCCCATACTCATGAAGAGTGTCTACCATACAATCCCCCATCTTCATTAATTAACTTCATTCATACATTCAAAGTGTGTGTAAGTACATGTGAGCTCACCTTTAACATAATCACCATATTCATAACTTGACTTCTAAACATGCTCATATATACATTCATCATAATGCACATACTAGCATGGTCCATATACATATAATTCATTTGACGTAACATCTTCAAGATACACACATTTGAAACGGGCCAGAAAGACAGAGCAGTGCAGGAGATGTGAGCACGGACGCCGGAAGACAAGGGCGAAGGAAGGACAGCACGCACAAGACAGACAGACAGAGAGAGAGCGGACAGGAGAGGACGAGGAGATACAGGAGAGAGAGAGAGATCCATATGATATATATATACAGCATAGATATAGATATATATAAATACCTATATATAATATATATATAAGTTATATATATATATATAATATATATATAGATAATATATATATATACAATTACATATACATACAACTCAAGATTACTTCAATAAGACTAAACAAAACATAAACAACTCACCCTTAATCTAAGGGAACTAGACACCTTTCTCAAGGAGTCACAAAATATTCATAATAAAGCATAATAGGCAGTAGGATGGTAAACTAAAAATATAAATACCAAGAAAAATACAACTTTAAACATTATCTTAGGACATATTACACTAAACCAATCCATTAGGTCAAAAGTTGATAATATGCATGAGCATGGGTTCATTGTGATGTTTAAATTAAAATCATCAACCAATATTGAAACTAACCTATTTAATTCATTAAAATATTTTCATACAATGACCCATGCTTAGAATTCAAAGTAGAAGAAGTTGGAGTTTGAAACCCTTTTTGAAAAGTCTTTGGAATGGCTCCTTGAATGAAAGAAGGTTCAAGAATGAACTACCACATCTCAATATGAAGAAACCCACAAACCTTTGGTGAAGAAAACGTCCAGAACCTTCAATCCTGGCCCTTCCTTGAGTTCTAACTTCAATGAGTTTTTGATAGATTCTTACTTGAGGGAGGGGTTTTGATTTTTTGAAAATGAAGACTAACATAGATTCTAGGAAAATAAACTAACTAAAAATACCCTAAATACCCCAAGTAACCCAAAATAAATGACCATGCTTCATAAATGACTTAGGGTGAATTTACAAAAACACCCCAAGCTTGGCGGAAACACTGTCAACTTTAGCAGGTGCCAAACGACGGCCCAAGCTAAGGGGCGTCTTTTGATCGATGGCCTGTCCTGCTGGATGTCGTTTGGTTGAGAGGATGTAATTTGGGGGCTAAGATTCCTCCAACTAAGTGTGTATCTATGCCCCTAAACAACGGGGCGTCATCCAATCTACTACCCGTTGATGATTTCCGTCGGTTGGGCAGTTTTGGTAGTTTTCTTGCCAAATCTTGGGTCCTCCTCAAGGACCGTTTGGATGGTCCTTTGGGAGTCATACCCAGACTTTAAACCCCTATACTAATTAATCTAGTTTATTTGGGTCGTTCAAACAACCAATTTATATACTCAACACCGTATGAAATATGAAAAGGAACACAAGACAACCCCCAAGAACACATGCAAGCACATGGACATTTAGTAGTCAAACTTCTTGGTCTTCCATTGACGTTTGACTTCAAAACGTACCAAAATGATATCAAGCACTAAAATTTACTATTCTAACACATTATTAACTCATGAAACACAAGCGAAGTTCTAGCTCAACCTAGTTCATTATGAGGGTAGCTACACTTTCCCCCACTTTGAAAAACATAATGACTAGCACCTCACTACACATACAATCATAGACATAAAATTCATAATCAATCAATTAACTTACAAGGAACACCAACTACACATCATTAAGCACTCTAAGAAATACAAGCAAATTTGGAACTATATCCACAATTCAAAGTGCACATTTACCTCTTCATGTCATTTCATTTGTGGAGGGACTACCTTCTTCAACATTAGACATGCACTCACATCATTTCAAAGATTAACACTTAATAATATTCAAATCACACATTTAAGCAAATCTCACTAGCTACACCTTAACATGGAAATATAGATTAACTACCAATCTACTCATGAAACTATGATAACATTAAGAGCATGTGAAACATCATATTATCGATGAAACTCATAACATAAGGAGACATGAAACTCATACTCAAATTCAAGACTCCAAAACATTACCAAACTACTAAGGATTTTGGTCTCAAGCTTGAGTAATAATAGAAGGAAAAGATATGGGTATCAACTACCTTACTACTCAAATTATACTACCCCACTTAGAATAAACCCATCTAAGACAAAACAAAAAAACCATAAGGAATTATAACTTATCGGGGTCTTCACTCCAGATTAGCTCCTTCTTTAGCTCGAAGTGAATAGAAATAATTCCTTTTTGGAGCATTAAGATTCGGACCATCATGATGAGCTTGGTTTGTCTCTTTCCGCCTTGAGGGCCGGGCAGTATCTTATCTTATGACCCCTATTACCACATCTAAAACAATCATCCGTACCAAAATGACACCTAGCCAAGTATTGTTTCCCACAAGTAGTACATCTAGGACTCTCAAAAACATAGCAACCTCTTTGAAAATTTTTGTTGGAAACCATATCCTTGTTCCTCATAGAAGAGTCTTGATTATAGAACCTCTTCTTAGACATGGGTTGACTTGGAATCCTACCAAGTCCTCTATCCATCCTATTCATCTTCATAAGCTTGGACTTCTCAATTTGTTGAGCATACACCATGAGCCTGGAGATATCCATATTATTATGGAGCATTGACCTATGACACTCTTCTTCTATCAATCTAGACACTCCCATTACGAACTTATTCATTTTAGCCATAGAGTTGGCTACAAAGGTTGGGGCATACTTAGAGAGTTGGGTGAACTTGAGAAAATACTCTTTCACACTCATTCCCCCTTGATGAAGGTTCATGAATTCTGCCAACTTTCTCTCCCTCAACTCTATGGGGAAGTACCTATCAAGAAAGGTGATCTTGAAAACTTCCTAATATACCGGACCTTCCTTATGGGCCTCTGATCCCTCCATTGCTCAATCCACACTTGAGCCTCATATTTTAGTTGTTAAGTGGCTAGTTATGCTTTCTCTCTAGGATTCACACCCATATCATCCACCACTTTGAACACCTCATCTATCAAGCTTTGTGGATCTTCATTCACCTTAGTACCATGGAAAGTAGGAGGGTTCATCCTCATGGAATCTCAGATTCTAGAAGCGGGAGTACTTACATATTAAGTAGAGGTACAACTCCTAGTTTATCTTAGGCAACCACACGATTAGTGAAAACTTGAGCTTTATTTGTCATGAGTTGGGTCAAAACTTGAAGAGCATCCCTTATGTCCATATTGGTCATATCCCCTTCTACATAGGGAGCTTGAGGACATTAGGGCACTTGAGGCATTTGGGGGTGGGGGGAAACGCTTCATTCACATCTTTTTGGTCAACAATAGGGACTTGCTCACCCAGGGGAGGAATCCTCTCATTATCTACTCCTCCCTCCACCCTACTAGTGGGTTTCCTCCTCGTATTCATGTTATATAAACAAAAGATAAGAGGTTGAGAAAACACACTTATAGAACTCAACTCTATGGCTTGACACTAGGTAAAAAATAAAGTGGAACTTCTATCCCCTTATAGCCTCTTGCTCATGGATGTATCCTGAATCACACCTATGAACACGACTCTACTAGACGTGTCTTGTGAAACTTAGGACTCTAAACTATTCCCAAAACCTTATGCTCTGATATCAAGTTTGTAACGACCGGGGAGAACCACTTAGATGTAACTGGTGTCTTCGACCTCATGGAGGTATTGGACAATCCTCTTAGCAATCATTCATTACATAAGTATGAAAAGAAATGTAGAGTCAAAACTTTTAACAACGATATTAATAAGAAACTTCTTTTATTAAGTCTAAGAACAAGTCTCGTCGTCACAAGCCAACTTAAAGACACATCTTAATATTTTAGGGTCACATCCCTTTACATTGAAATAAAACATACTAAGTCTTATACAAGTCTTAAAATAAGAGACTAAAAGAAACATAGACTATGTCCTCGAATATATGAGGACATACCAATCTTGAAAGATTCAACTTTCCAAGATTTTCCTTCTAAGAATCTTTACTTGCCTTCAACCTATACTTTGGAATATAGAAAAAGTATGGGGTTAGTAGAAACATTGTACTAAGCATGAAATTATGCAAAAACATGCAAAAGAGGACATTTTGATTTATGTCTTTCATGCTATTTTAGTAAAACCTCCATGAATAATGTCACAAAACATCATATAAATCATCATTTAACACATAAGGTGAAGTTTCCATAATTCCAACATAAAGTCATACTTTAAAGTAAACTCATATATCTTGAAGACTCCTTCCTATCCAAGTTATCCTAAGAGTCACCTAGGTAAGACATGAAGATATTACTCATACAACCTCTTCAATACATACTTAAGTGATATTTAAGAATGCCAAAGATTAGCATACTTCATTTCATTTCACAAGCCATATTCATTACTAAGATACTAGAAGAACATACATGCATGTCGGAACTTAACATAAAGACCATCCTCCAAGACACCCCCTAAGTTACACTTAATGCAATGTGAAAGTATCATCCCATACTACTACTTCCTCCTTAGCGCTCCTTGAGAACTCCCTTAGACTAGGCACATCACATTCATCATACACAAAGATTTCATCATACAAGACATAGTATAAACATGCTACCTTAAAATTAGACATAAAGTCATATTACTTCATTAACATCAAATAATGACCCATTGATACATTTTCATATAAGGACACACCATGAATCTCTCCAAATATCTACTTCAGAAATAGATAAATATCATCTCATTCCACAACCTACCCTATGTAGTACACCCTTAAGAAGAATTAGTTCATAACATTCATTTGTGGCAGATAGCTTTAATCAACATAGACCATGCGAGCTAGACATGGAATCCCGGTATTAACCCCTACCAAATGAGGGATCCCCACTTGTTTAAGGTAGGGTCATACTCTTAGCCTTTACATGGATTCTCCAATAGCTACACCAATGATGAGGCATAGTTAAGGGATAAGGAGATTTTTTCTACGTAACCCATTCTGAACTAACGAGGATAACTCATCTCAAAAGGTTAATTGGTTACTACATCTCTTCTCTTGAAGTGTACCCACCCCTTTTTAAATCCTCTCGGTGCGAAGCATAACTTCCCTGCGGAGTCTTAAACATTCATTAACTATAGGTTATGGGATAAGTATTTAGCCCCACATCCCAACTAATGAAGAGTACTTATTCCTTGAGGTTAATTTTGAATACCCTATCTCAACTCACGAAGAGTATACAACCTCCAAGCTATCTAATAAAGCTATTGGGAATAGTGAGGTTGCTACTAAATACTTCATCTCAACTCATGAAGAGTGTCCACCCCGAAATCGTCCTTTTTTTTATTTGTAGAGTTTATTAGGAATAATAGGGAATCATTTATACACATCATCTCTACTCATGAAGAGTGTCTATCAAACAATCCCCCATCTTAATTCATTAACTTCATTCATACATTTTATGTGTGTGTGAGTACATGTGAGCACACCTGTCACATAATCACCATATTCATAAGTTGACTTCTAAACATGCTCATACCTACATTAATCATAATTCACACACTAGCATGTTGCACATATACATATACTTTATTTAGACATATCATCTTCAAGTTACACATTTCAACTTCCTAAAACATATCATGCAGATACAATATAACTTCTCATTACTACACATTCAATTCCTTCAAGAGCATACTCACAATACACATATATATTCATATACTTCAAGTAAACACCGCCACCAAAGGTGAACCATATCACTCAAGATTAATTCAATAAGAACTAAAAAACATAAACCAACTTACCCTTAATCTAAGCACACAACTCTAATATTATCTAGGCATATACACTAAACCCACTCCATAATTCAAAATATGATAATATGAATGAGCATGGGTTCATTGGGGTTTTGACTATAAAATTATCAACTAACATTGAAGCCAACCTATTTAATTTATTAAAATATTTTCATTCATAGACCCATGCTTAAAATTCAAAATATAAGAAGTTAGAGTTTGAAATCCTTTTTGAAAAGTCTTTGGAATGGTTCCTTGAAGTAAATAATGTTCAAGGATGAACTACCATACCTCAATATGAATAAACCCACGATTTTTTGGTGAATAAAACGTCCAAAACCTTCAATCCTAGCCTTTTCTTGAGTTGTAGATTCAATGGGGTTTTGATTTTTTTGAAATGAAGACTAACTTAGGTTCTAGGAATAAAAAATAACTCAAAATACCCTAAAGGCCCCAAAAAATACGGCCATGCTTCATAAAAGACTTTGGGTGAATATACAACAACACCCAGGCTTGGCCGAAACACACGCAACTTCGTAGGTGCCAAACAACGAACCCAAGCTAAGGGGCGTCGTTTGATCTACAACCCGTCCTTTTGGGCGTCGTTTGGTTTAGAGTCTGACATTTGGGGTTCTAATCTTACCACCATTAAGTGTAGAGCTACGCCCCCAAACAAAGGGACGTCATCCAATCTACTGCACGTTGATGATGTCTGTCAATTGGGCAATTCTAGCAGTTTTCTTGCCAAGTCTTGGGTCCTCCTCAAGGACTCTTAAGGTCACCATAAGAATCATACCATCCATAACCGCAAGTCAAAAATCACAATATAAAGTTACAAGAAGGGTTTTATTGGGAATACATATCCACATACTTTATATAACGGTATGGTATTTACATTTCTATTTAGAAGACGGGCATTAATAAGTTATAGCTAATTTAAAGACTATGAAGTCTAGACATTTTAGAATGATATGTTTATTACAAGTTACATAAATTTATTTAGTGATATCTAAATATAGATTTTCCAATGGTGAAATGCTAATTAGTTTCATAAACACTTAAAGCTCTGGAATTATATTTATGACATGCAACGAACTATTTAGTTTACGACCGAAATCATTATTTTATATTAAAAAACAATGTTACAACCTCTTGTTCTTATAAGTGTATCTATTGTTTGCTAGTAAATTATTTGGCTAAAAAAATTAAAAACTTATCACAAATCAAATAGCTCTAAATTTAATTTGATGCACTATCATTATGTCTAAAAAATATATCACATTATGTGTACTTACAATTACATAGAAAGGTTATATACGATGTTATTCCTAAAAAGTTATATATGATGTAATTCAATAAATACAAACCAATGAAATAGTCATATTACTATTAAAAAGAGAAATAAAAATAATTTAAAACTATCAAGATTAATATTATAGACTACAAAGTACAGAATTAAATCATTAGCATATTAATTTATATACAGATAAAAAAATCACTTTAAGGTATTTAAAGGTTGATCGGTCAAAAGTAGAATTAATAATGTTCCTGAATTGTTATAGGTAATGACACAACCTATAAGAAAAAATATTAATGACATAAATTAAAGACTAATTTTCACTATAATTATTTTTATTATATTCAAGTTATTGTCCTAGAAATTGATAAATAGCTAAGAACTCATTAGAAGGAAGGGTAACTATGCAGAAAAGTCTCAAAAATTCTCTTATGATTTTAGGTATTCACTTATTTTGGACTATGGAAAAAATCTCAACAATATTACTTGCAATGTTGATTAGTGTGAGACCCAATCTAGCTACATATTTTTACGCTACTGATAGTCTTGTTTAAGGGCCAGAATATGATGCCTAAATTAGTTTTATTAGAGAGATTAATTTGAAAGGTCACTTATCTGAATTTTTACATATAGGTAAATAATACTCTCATTACATCTGTTTTATTATAACTGAATTTTCTTCTCAGTACGTAATATGATTCTACATAGATTTTTACAGAGGTATAGATTTGCAGATCTCAACAATTTACTTTACTGTTGACTAGATGGGCTAATAATCTATTTACAACAATCTTTTATGATCCTGAGTTTTCTTGCTACTATAAACTAATGATGAATCTAATATATTTTTAAAAGAGTGATAGATTTGAAATCCTCCCACTTTTAACTAACTGAAATGGCCATAAAGGGAGGTGAAACAACTTATTTACATATTTTTTAAGCTACCTCATTTTCTTTGCTAATTCAAGATATGATTCTTAATAGAGTTTAATATTGATAGCTTGTGCATCTCAACAGTTTAACTAAATGTAGACTAAAGGGAGTAACAATTTATTGAATATTTTTTAGTGATAATGATTTTCTTGCTAATATTATGATTTGGTAATTTTTCTAAGATTGTTGATTTGGAAATATTACAATTCAATAATATGGATTCTCACACTTATTATTTACATATTTATGATATGATTTTCGTTCTAAAATTATATTTTGGTAAGGTCTTTTCAGTTTGATAGATTTGATTTAGTTTTTTGACTTTTAAACAAATCCCCGGAAATCATTAGACATGAAATGTATATTTGTTATATTTCCCAAATATATTTCTATTGCTAAAAAACTACTCAATAACTCTAAAAAACATTCTTTTCTTCCTTAATTTTTCACTCCCATCGGTTTTCACTTTTCTATTTTCTGTACATGACCTCCACTGTGGAGAGCATATTTTTAGCTTCTTATGTTGTGGCACAAATTTTTTGTTTTCCCCGTCAACATTGGTGGACGATAAATCTGTGGAATAATAATACGGAGACAGCACTACTCCACCAAAGCACACAACTCTCTTGGGTGATGTAACTGCCCTGAGGAACCCATCGGGTGAATACCTTTGAGCTATCATACACTGAGTCATACAACTAATACTATTTACGGTAAAGGAGTATAAGCATGAAACACAATTTCAACAATTTCGGCTGTTGTGGTTCCTTTTTATTTTCTGCTACTCTAATAGCTCTTTTTTTTTCGTTGCTCGATTTAATATTTTTATTACCTTATTTATATATTTGTTTGTCCACTTTAAAGTTTATCTAATTTCTTAAATTAATAATAAAATATGTACTCTTATCAAAGCATTTTTTATATATAGTCAAAGTATTTGAGTTGACGAGTTCTGAAATGGATGTTAGGAATTAAGTAATTAACATTAAGGATAAGACATGAAAAAATCTCTTGATATGCAGAAAGTGAATTTTTCTTTTGATATAATAGATAAATTAAAGTGAATGAACAAAAATTTTGGAAGTTTTCTACTAATTTTCAATGGTAGGATATACTCAAAAATCCAAAAGACATTTTTTCTTGTTGTAGTAACTATGTTTTCTTTTTTGTTGACATGAAAAACCAAAAAGTTACTAGTGTGGTGCTATTTTTTTTTACTTCTAAGTTATCTACTTGACTATAAAAATATACGATTCACATTTTTTTTTCAATAAATTTTACTTTATTCAAAAATCAGTATTTAAAATTTGAATTTGAAGTGTGTTTTATAATTGAAAGAAATATAATTTATAGCTTATTTCTACTCAACGCACTTTAAAATCATAATGCATTCAAGTAGGGATTTATATAAAATAATATAACTAATTGCTAAAAAAATTATGTTATTAGATCCTTGTTCCGTGGAAAACGGGGATTTATAATATATAGTATAACTATATATATATATATATATATTTGCTAATATATATATATTCCTAAATATAAGTTCACTCAATTATTTTGGTATTTTGACTTTTATTTTAGCTTCCTCTTTAAATATATATATATCTATATATATAATATATAGTCTATACTCTCTCCTCTCATCTCTCTCTCTCTCTCTCTCTCCCTCTCGCTCTTCTCTCTCGCATCTCTCTCTCTCTCTCTCTCTCTCTCTCTTTCCAGCTGGCCACGTCACCAACACAAGTCAAAACTACCCAAATCTTATGAGTTACTCCACGACTACCACACAACCAGCGCCTCCTTTTTTGTTTACTACACTCTAAAATCTAAATCTCATTATTCATTTATAACATTGTAAAAAACTGTTTTAAACATCATAAATATTGGGTAATGAATTATTATCCCTGAAATTATACTGCGGTTACATGTTCTCATTCTTTTCCATTTTTTCATATTAGTTTTTGGTGTCACTTTCTTATCTCTTTTTTTTTGTCATAAGTTTCCTCATTGACTTAAATATTTTAGATTGGGTTTTTTTTATTATTTTTTGTTTGCAGGTTTTAACACTATACAAACAACTATTTGTTACGGTTCTTTTTTTGTTATTTATTATTTTTCCCTTCCTTAATTTTGCATTAATATTTATTTAATAATTGATATCTAATATTTATTTACTTATTATTCTTAATATTGGAAAAGGGTCTGAAAAATTCCATCTTTGGTCGAAATTGTTGTTAAAATACAAAACTTAATGGTGAACCTTTTTCCCCTTGCACTATTTAATAGTGAAGTTTAGTGTTATGTATGTGTCCATATGGACATGTTTCTGTTGATAATGATGCAATATTTATGGTGTCCCCATAGATATAAATATACTTTTAAAATACACTATTAAATAGTGAATGAGTGTAAAATGTCATTTTCAAAGTTTGATATTGTAACAATAATTTCTGTCAAAGTTCGAATATATTTTAAATATTTTTCCCTAATATTTATAACTCTCCGTTTTTTCACATTCATAACCACTAACTATTTTATTTAAAACTTTAAGATATCTTTTGATATCTCATCCATTTCATTAAATGGTTATAGTAGTGAAGCTCTTCTCACTATTGTATATATTTTTTGATTCATGCTTTAGTTTGAATTGATGAAGAATATTGAGCGATCTTGATTGGTCGTTGATCAATAAAAGCAACAACTCAAAAGGTTACGTACTAATTCTATATATTTCTTTCTTTTTAAAAATCTATTTTGTTATTATTAAATTTTTTAAACTGATATATATTTGTGTGTTGTTTTTTTCTTCTTTGTTTACCTTCTATGTTTCTCAATACTAAACTTATTGAATATAATTTTCTAAAAAAAAATCATTGTTGTAAGTTTTTCTTTCGTACTTAAATTAGTCATTTGTGATTTCTTTGGAAGTTAGCTAAACCAATACTGACAAAAAACCACAGGTTTTCCATTGAATTTAACTTCTAACAATCTATAAAATGGTTTGTGTACAGGGGGGTGGGGGAAACGAAAAATACGTTCAACGCACGTATTCACAAATTAGTATATTACAATCATGTGGTCATTGAGCCATTTGGGAGAATGTAAGTTATTGTTTTATTTGTGGCCAATTAATGTAAAGCCCATAAATAATAACTAATAAATAATAGATCTCATTTCTACATCGATTATTTTATTGGCGCAATAGGTAAAGTCTTAATTAACCTCTTCATATTGGTTCTTCATCCTTTTATTCGGGTTACAACATATATTATAACTTTTTCATTATTGATAATGTGGTAATGTAAGTTAGAGCAACACAAGACGGTATAAAGACTTTGTTTATATCCACCAATCTCTGTAATTAATTCCGCTTTCTTTCCGCTCCTGCTTGTCTTCCCCGTTATTCTTCCACCTTCCGCCTTCCCCTTTCCACCTCCCCCCCTCCCCTTTCGGAAATTGGGTCTTAATTTTTATACTATTCAAGAATCACATTGACATAAATGTGTATGCTAGGCTTACAATTTCGGCCAACTTTTTCCTTAATTTCTCACAGGGATAATTTCAATCATCAACAAATACTTAAACCATATATGATGTTTCAATATGAAAGGTATAAAAAACATAACTGAGAGACGTTACCCTAATTAATGTGAGAGACATCTCATCTTCTAATGAATAAAGTATATATTGATTAAAAATCCTTTTTGAATTGATTTAACTTTAGAAAAACAAGTCCATTTTAATCAAGTGAGGAACATTTTATTCAAAAAAACAAAGAGATTATTTATGAATAACCGAGCCAAAAAGGGACTCGATCTAGAGCAGATGCATAAGCAAAGGGTACAAAATATTCGACGGAATAATAAACTATAAAATATATTAGAAAAGTAAAAACAAACGGAAGCTTTCAACTCGTTCATTATGCGCTCCTCTTAAATCATAATTATCATACACTACAATTGTTGTGACTTAAGCTACAATCAAGGTGAGATCTTTAATTGTAGCTACAATCAAAACAAGATCTATAATTATTACCTTCCAATTGTGAAAGAGTTTTAAATGTTATATTTTTGTGGTTTTCAGGTGATGACACAATGATGAATTCGATCTCGTCTTCAATCAATTGAACTAATAAAAACCTAAGTTTAGTCCTTCAGCTCATCAGTATACAGTGTTGTAATGACCTAACTTTCATCATTAGAGAAAAGCCAATGTGTAAAGAATTGGAGCCAGAAAACATATCATAGTAACTTGAGATTTCCTAGCATAGTTCAGATTTGGAAAACATTGGAGTCATTGAGATCAAGGGAAATCTGGTAACAAATGAGAGATCTATTAAAAAATTTGATTGCATAAGTGGATAGCTAAGATGCTTAGGAACACGTAGAACTCCAAAAAGATATCTTAGCATGAACATGTATTTTCTGAGAGGAATGGGATGATGTGTTGTGAAATAGGGCTTTGACTTCATATTCCAACATTTTGTATCCGTGCATGCCACTGTAGCGGGATGGATGCCATTGTAGCAGAGCCCTTGTAATAGGATTGGTCTCGCTGTAGCGGGACAAACATGACATAAGTCAGAAATAAAACCTCAAAAACGTTTTATTCTGCATTATTTTGACTCCGGGAACTACGAATGACCCTAGCAGAGTTCTTGACCATTTTCACCATTTTTGTAGCTAAAGATAAGCTTTTTACTCCCTGAATCCATTGTTCGATCAATAGAATGTAATTCATGGGTAATTATCCGTGAAGCGGATAGTGAATATGGAATTATTTAAGAAACTTTTTAATCTAGGCATAGGGATCAAGGGTTTGACCTAGGGTTGATATAATTGGTTATGATCCAGGTAATTGGACTTGTTTATTGATCCTTCTGTTATATTGATGTTTTTGGACCATGAACAAGTGGGAAGAATACGGAAAGGGAAGATTCAAGTGCCTTAGGGGATTCAAACATGGATTTGAGGTCCGTGATGGTTATGATTTCATATTGGTGTGATATATGTTTGCAATTTCTACATCATGATGCATATATGTCTACGAATATTGCATTAATGATCACAATACTAGTAAATGACAATAGTTAAATAATTTTATGCTATAAAATCATGAATTTGTTGTATGATTATGACATTGTACTTGTGATTGTGATTGTTGCTTGTTGAATGAATCAGGTTTTGCATTCTGACACACTAATCTTAATTGGATGCCATGTCCACACATAAACATGATATCCGTTACCTTATTCTGGAATAAACATGGGATCGATTGCCACATTTCCGCATAAACATTGAATCATGCATCACGTTTCGACATGATAACAATTTGGGTATGGGTTCCATGAAAGGACCATTAAATTGGGTTCAATTAGAAGATCGTTGACTTGACGTAACTGTATAATTTGAGAATGTGAAGTTGTGTGTCTTTCGTACATGATGACTAATAGTGTATATGTTCCGTATATGCATATTTATTGTTGTTCTAATGATTTATATATGTTTGAACTATTGGAATAACCGTGCGACCTTACCAATACACTCTGGTTGTATATTGATACTTCCCCTGCTTGTTATTTATTGAGTGCATGACATATTTAGGCGGCTACTTATAGACCTCAACTAAGTGACTATTTAGCGTGACCACATTTAAGGGTGAGCTAGTTCTTTTAGGCTTCCACAGATCTTTCTAGTTTGAGTCCATTCTTTTAGAACTCAAACTTTTGTTTAAGGTGTTGTGTACTCTCAGAGTTGTATATGTTGTTCTTAGATGTATCCTTAGTAGTGTTTTGTTACAATGACTTTAAGGTTCTAAGTGTTTTTTTCCACATTTGTTTGGTTAGTTGTTTGTTAAAACATTGGAGTTTATGGGACTCTAATTTTATTGTAATTTAAGTCTTTTTCTGTGAAACCCTGTTGTTCTTTTTTTCAATAGGCATAGTATTGCATGACTTTATGAGGTTTATACAACTTGATGCATCACGTAAGGAGAATTATTTTGCAAAGGGGTGGTAAAACTAAAAAAAATTAGACCAACATTATGGGTCAAGGATGTCCTTAAACAAGTTTGACTTAAAGAATGTCTATTCTAACATCCTGTCCGTTCTGAATGTTTAAGTTAACCGGTACCTTTGAGGATACGATAAAGAGTGTTTTATATGATAATAAGGATGCTTTATAAGTTGATGTAGTTGCCCAATGATCGTAAGTTAACTTTTGAAGTCAAAGGTTAGAGTAAGTTTCTTTGATAAACCTTCCTAAATTTTGCTTAAATGTTCGGAGGTTTTCTCTCAATACATAAAGCCTTATAAGGACCCCAATATATGGAATCAAAGGTATACAAGTCTACTTTCCAAATCACTAAGACATTTGTACATATGACTTCAGAATTCAGAGACGTTCACTTAAATGTGAGACTGCGAAAGCAGGTACGTGAAGATGGGTCCCTCACCTCTAAGTCGGTTTAGCTATAAGATCAGATTTCTCTTCATTTTATCTCATTTTTTCCGACAAAAAATAAGAAGAAACCATTCCTAAATATTATATAAAGGTTCCTCTATAATCCAAGCAAATATCAACAAGATTTCAACGTGGTTTCACCTTCAGAACATTCATAAAGATTGTGTTACGTCTTTCCTCCTCGTTCGTTGTGATTGGAAGGATTTTTCTTCGTGAAGGAGTCTCGTTATTAGGAGGTATTTCTTATGTTTAAAGGCAATAATTCTCACCGTTTAATTTATTGAGTAATTTATAGATAGGCTATAGAATCAAGAACACAAATAGACGTCGGGAAAATCGTATTTTGATAGTTATGTGATGTTGGGCTGTTCATTAGTGTATTCTTATGCTGTTGTTCCTAGGAACTTTGGAAATGATTTATTGTGCCTGGTTGTTGTTGGTATCAATCTGGAAGAGAAAAATATTAAGATAAATTAGTATAACATAGGTCCTCTTTTTGCATTAACATTTCCAAATTGTTTCTTCTTGGTTAAGCGTCTTGTGTTTAAGGAGACTGCTCGTTATTGACAAGGCATGTTAAGGTACTTTAAGATCCATCATGTTCAGGTTAACGATTTTCCCTTTTAACCTTTTATTGCTTTTGAAGAAAAAGACATGACTCCTAATACAATTATTGGGCGAACGTATAGCATAATGATTGGTAGCGGTGAGTTCACGTTATAACGGTTATATTTAACAATTATAGGAATGCATTACATATAATTTTATATAGATTTAATTGTTTGAAGAACCTTGGTTTGGATATGATTATGGTTATTTTGGGGTTTGAAAAGATAGGTGTGACGATATGCCTAGTTTTTATTGTTGTGCATGCATAGTCTATTTGGTTGTTGTTGACTATTGGATAGGCCTCCACTTGTTAATAGTTGCTAAAAAAATATATGTTATGCCATTAATTTGGGTTTCTAATTTGAAGAATAAAAGGGAAGGAGCATACATTTAAAAATAGCCTGGCGAGCTAATCGTTGTGCTAGTGATCTCTAAATTGCTACTTTAACCCTGACGTATTAATATTCTACGTGTAATGGCTGTGTGACACGATTTTCTGTAGATTACATACTCTAAGGAAGGGGTAAATCTATATTGATACAACAAGTCCCAGAATTGAGGTATGTTAAGGCAAAATATTGTACTTCCTTTGAGCACGAATATTTAGATTCTAAATCATCAAATATTGTTTTACTAATCTATTAATAGAAAGAACTTCTTCAAAAGAAAATGATATTGCAGCTGACAATTTTTTGCTACTCCATTATGTTGCTATTCCACTCGTTCAATTCGATAGGGTATTTGACGTCTTTATATCATTTTGTTGATTCTCTTGACTATAGGTCCATGTGTACAAACTCTTATTCTTATTTAGGTGTAGTAACTTAAAAAGATTCGTATGAACAGTATGAATTGGAAATCAGTCCTCCTTCCTCGATAATTTGTATTTTTGAAAACTTTAAAATAACACTCAACCTCCAAAACTCTCACATATAAACTGTATGTTTAAACCACTATAGTATGGGTTGTTCTAAATTACTATCTTTTACAACTTCTAAGGAACCTATATAGATACTAAGTGAAGAATTTTAAGCTATTTATGAACATTCTAGGGTTTAACTTACCTTTCTTAATTTGATTTAAGTCTTCTAGTTTAGTCTATAGGTGTATTTTTATACGAGATATTTACAAGTGAATACGATATTGTGAACAAGAGTACCACCGAGCAAAGTTTGGAAAATGATTCAGTTAGCACACATATTAGACACAGATGGCCACAAGTTGGTGAATGTGATGCTGGTTCTCTGCCGGAAGTTATCACCATTACTAGAATTTAGTTGGGTATGCCATGCATTTGCATATATATATAAATACTAGCATACCATGCACATATACGAGCATACCATGCACATATAAATAGTAGGGGGCAAAATGTCAGCCATGGAGATTTTTTGAGTTTTAGTTTCAGGTGCTATTTCTACTACCCTTTTAATATAAATATATGTAACTCTACCTTACAATTTACATACCAGTACATTTTTATTTGTACTGACTTTCCTTTTCTTGGAGACTTTGCTTTTTGTTTCGTGCGAGCAGGTACAAGTATGGACTCTAATCGACCCATCTGTTAGGATTAAGGTTCATATATGAGTTGGTAAGCTCCATCTTATACTTGAGCTATCGAAGGATTTTTCCTTTTGTTGTACAGTTTGGGTATAGTTGGGGCCTTGTCATGATAGTGCTTATGTCACTCATGGAGGCTATTGTGGACGTAGTGTTCGGTTTTTCTTTCTGCACTTTCCAGTCTCTATCCACATAGGCTTGGCATGTAAAGATATGTCTATGTATATGTGTCCTCAATTGCGGCCTCGTCATCTAGCTAATAGTATATTATTTTTAGCTTGTCTACCTTTTTATATATGAGTTGTTATTTACTTATGACCCTAATTGAGCAGCTTTAATAATGCTGCCCGACATTCAAGGCCATCACAGGACTCAATTTGAATATGTTTCAGTGGCTAACTCTATGGGTAATGTTTTTGTATAAATATATAAAACTTATTTTAATCTAATTTTAATTTTTATGACCCTAATTGTATACCTACTATTAGAAAAATATAAAAGTGATCCACCTTACTTCTACGGTTACTATTTCTGACACCACCTACATAACTATTAAAAAACTAACCCCACTACTTTTCATAAGTATAATACTGCATATCAAAAATCTCCACTTAGAATGATATCAGAAAGTCTTTTAGAACATAAGGTTTTAAACAACGCGAAACGACCAAGGGTTGTTACCATAGATACAATTTAACCCATCGTGTTGTCCTCGAACGAGTCAAAAGAAGTTAGAGTAAGGGGGAAATGTAACCTGAATTGTTAAAAATGGTGGATATCTTGTACGCATATCAAATCAACTCACCTCTCAAGTGACTCTTCGACTTACTGGCCGATTCTTCCATTAGACCGTGATAGACGCAATGCTTCTTTTGACCTTAACTTGCTGACCTACCTATTTAGAATAAGCTACAAGTGCTCCTCTTCATAAGAAAATTCTCATCAAGGCAGAACAGAATCCCAGTGAAATGATGTTCGTTTCCATCCACCTGATATTTTTTTTGAGCATAGATTACATGAATATCGGTGCAACCTCCCTGACAACCCTATTGCAATGACAATTCATAGGCCCTCCCCCATGCGCTTCAGAACTTCAAAATGGACCAATACACCTCAGACTAAGCTTACCTCGCTTACCAAACCGTATACACTTCATGGTGAAACCTTCAACAAGACTTGTTTACCCTCCTAAGATCCAATCCCTAACCTTTCGATATGCATATTCCTTCTGCCTACTCCTGAGCTGCTAAAAGCTTTTTCTTGAATAAATTTCACTTTCTCTATGATTCCCTCAAAGTCATTAAACCCCAATGTCTACCTCAAATGCATCAAAGAACAATGGAGACCTACTCTCCTCCCAATACAGTGCCTCAAATGGAGGCCATATTATACCTTGAGTGATAATTTTTGTTGTACAAAACTCTGCTAAAGAGAAAATTATCCCAATGACCCAACCAAAATCTATCACACACGCACGAAGCATATCCTCCGTCACTTGAATTGTTCGCTCAGCACTGCCCATCGATCTGAGGGTGAAATGTAGTACTAAAGATCCAAAATTAGTACTCATTCAACATTAGTTTCCTCCAAACATAAAGGTAAATTTGTGTACCTCTATCTAATATGATGGAAAGTGGAACCCATGCAATCGAAACATTCCGATATATAGAGTTTGGCTAATTTTTTGCATTGTAAGGCATCTTGACCGAATTAATGAGGCAGACTTAGTTAACCTGTCCAACAAATTACTCAAATAGAATCAAATTTACCCAATGTTTTTTGTTCTTTGGAAACCACTACGGAATCATTGCAATTCTTTCCCACGATCCATTCAGGAATGAAGATTCTCTTAAATTGTCCCGCTCCGGACTCTGGTATTCCTCACGTTTAAACTGCTGACAATCAGCATTGTGCAACAAATCAACAATTTGTTGGGACGCTTGATTCTACTCCACACAAATGATTGTTTTAGATCACGATACATCTTGTTTCACAGGATGTATAGAATAGCAACCAACACCTTGAACTGTGAGCCTCTGTAAGAATAAGTGTAAGTCAATCATCACCACGAGGGACACAATATCCCTTTCCTTAATGCCAAGATGCCTTCTCATAAACTTAACTGCCTCTTATAGAGACTCTTCTCGCAATCCATATCTCGAATTCGGCTCAGCTTCTCATCAACAAACTGATTTCCCTTAATCTTGTCCATAAAATAAGATATTGCCCTCCAGACAGGCCAAAATCCTCATTTCTCTATACTTTCATCCTTATAAAGTCCATTAGCCATAGTCTGAACTCTCTATAAAATGGGCTTCTAGAATCTGTAAGTGGGCTAAGCTACTACCCAGGCTTCATGCTTTCTACTTAAGCATCTCCCACAACAACATTAACTTTCCTAGGTTATATAAAATAGTAATATCATAGTCTTTCAATAGCTTCCATCCACCTCCCTCTGCCTCAAATTCAAATCTTTCTGAGCAAATACATATTGTTAAACTACGGTGATCAAGTATAAACTTCCACTTGACCCATATAGCTAATGTCTCCATTGCTTTAATGCAAAGACAACTGCAGCCAATCCAAATCATGGGTCAGATAGTTTACCGTCCATAGCACTTTCAATTGCCTCGAAGCATAAGCAATTACATTCTTCTCCTGCATTATGCACTGCACCCAAACCTAATGAAGATGCTCACAATAAACTAAAATTCTTACCTTCCCTGGCAAGGTACGATTTTGGTGGCAGTAGTCAACAAGGTCTTGTTTTTCCCGGAAGCTTAATCTTCATATTTGTCCGACCATACAATGGCCATTCTGCTTAGTCACATTTGTCATCTGGGAGCATCGAAGAAAATCGCTTGACGAATCGACGGTAGTAGCTAGCTAAACAACAAAGATCCTTACCCCTCTTAAACCATTAGTAGGTCTTACCCAACTCTTCACTTCTTCAATCTTAGAAAGGATAACCATCACTCGATCCTTAGAAACCACGTGCCCCAAGAAGGACACTGAATCGATCACAACACTCCATTTGGAGAATTTGACATAAGCTTTTTTTTCCCTTAAAAAAAACCTCCAATACAATTCTCAAAATGCTCCTCAGTTCTTTCCTGCTCTGAGTATATCAGTATATCCATCAATAAATACATACAAAAGAGGACCATATATGGAATTAAAAATTCCGGTCATCAGGCTACATGAAGCATCAGGGCATTCGTAAGCACCAACGACATTTTACTAAAATTCCATAATGCCCATAGCCGAGTTCAAAAAGCATTCATTATCAAGCTGTTGCCGGTATTTTCAATTGATGATAACCGGCTCTCAAATAAATTTTAGAGAAACACAATCAACCTTGTAACTGATCAAACAAATCAATCAATGCGAGGAATGTCAACTTGTTCTTTAATAGTACCCTTATTTTAAAGAACTATCTTAGTCTATGCACATCCGAAAACCTAAACTTCCATCCTTTCTCTTCACAAATAAAATAGGAGCACCCCAAGGTGATGCACTCGATCTAATAAAACCTTGACTATCAACTCCAGAAGTTGCTTTAACTCTCTTACTTCCACTGGATCCATTCTATAAGGGGAATGGAATGGGGCGAGTACCAGGCTCAAGATCATAACAAAAATCATATCTCTATCGGGTGGCATGCCAGGAAGGTCTGTCAGGAAACACATCAATAAACTCACGGACTTAATCAAAATATACTCAATCGAGGCAACTTTGGAAGTATCATCCCTGAGATGTCTTAAGAAATCTAAACCCCCTACTCACCAACACTTAACAACCATGAAAAGAGATAAAACGAAACTGGAGTGAAATATAGTCCACCCGCCACACTAGCGATTTGTACCAGCTTTGGCTTATTCACCATTTTAGCATTAAAAACTAAGATAGCAAAATTTGAGAAAGCCAAGTCCCCACAGCCAGAATACAATCAAAATCAACCATCTCTAGATAAATCACATTACATAAGTATTCTCCCCCCAAAGGCAAGAACCTATACACCGTTCTAAACTATCACAACTCACCCACAGGTAGAGAAACGAATAGGCATGTCAATCAAATCACAATATAAATCAAGACCAGTAGAAAATGAGGAAGATACATCTGAAAATGTGGATCCAGGGGATCAAACAATACAGAGCATGCAATCAACAGACACAAGAGTACAATGTGATACAGCAATCAGATGTCTCGTTTCAGACCTCCCGGGAAGCATAACATGGTCCCTATCCCCTATCTGTCCTATGCCCTACCAAGCTGCGCTGGCAGTATTCCAACTAGCCCATCCCCGCCACCGACCCACTGAACTGGTGACTCACCATTACCTTGGCCCCACTCCTCCAGACATCTACCATCTGTCTAACTATGGAGGTGTGTACCTTTTTTTAGGAAAATTTCCTAATATGTCCAGCATCTCTACATCCATACACTTCCTGGAGTCCAAGTAGTAGTCTATGTGAAAATTAACGTA
The DNA here is from genome assembly GCA_027704765.1 of Solanum habrochaites. NCBI lineage: Eukaryota > Viridiplantae > Streptophyta > Magnoliopsida > Solanales > Solanaceae > Solanum > Solanum habrochaites. Next base: position 59,867,918 of record JAKWJA010002489.1, on the reverse strand, counting down.
GTCTGGAGATAACCTCCAAACTTAGAAAAAGGCTACTAGTCTGCGATGGACCCCCAGCTGAAGCCTGCCTTAAGACCGAATAGGACGTCCGAGTAACCTCCTAACTCTGCCCTCTGGATTAAGAAACCCTAAACTCACCTCCGCTTACGGAACTTCTTAAATGTCTACGTCGTGGTGAAGTCTTCTGGCTCACCCCTCTACATCTATCACAAATCAACCCTTCCTGAAAGATTTTGCTGCAAACAGCTACCTTAAGACCTGGAATCTGCAATCTAACCTCAATCCTTTCACACATCTGAGAATCCGCTCTTATGGACTGAGAGCAAAGATGAGGGGCATACTTGGATAGTACACAAAACTTGGCCTCATAAGTAGCACAGGACATCATTCCTTGCTTAGGCTCAGAACTCATTCTCTCCTCCTATCCCTCAAAGTCCGGGTTACTATACTTCTCCATAGAAGCAAGTTAGAAAATGATGCCCAAGTCTATGTGGGTGCCTTTGCTGTTGACACTCCACCTACGATCGCCACCATATTTGGGTGCATCCCCCTTGAAAGTGGTAGTTCACAAACTCAACACGAAATTGTTCTACTATGTCCATATTATTAGAAGCTCCTAACAATCAACCAGAAAATCATAGGTCATCTTCAGATATCGCAACCCTTGGAGACCGGAGGTTTCCAATTTTAAGACCTAATGAAATGGTCATGCGGATCACCTGTCATTATAGACCGTATAATAGCCATCGAGGAAACGGGCCTCCTTTCAATGGATCCATCCATGCGGGGAGACACCACACCTGCATATTGTCCTCTCTGAACCTATGAGGTGCTGGTGCAGAAAAAACACTGGAGGTGTCTGAACCGAATTAAATAAACCCGCTAAGATACGTCAGAAACCTGATTACATCTCTAGGGTAGGCTTGGGTGTTACTTCCTTATCCTAACTCTGCTCATCTTCCCCCTTCTGCACCGTCTCCTCACTCACCTCATCACTCGGTGGGAGGAGTCAATGCTCTATTCCTAGCTGACCGATGTTTCTCCTCTGCGTCTAGTGGGCGGTCCTCCTTCGAACTCTACACGGCCTTTGCCACTGCTCCCCTCCTCAGTCACAACAAGCCCCAATAGTTTGCTCAGACCGCACGAAAAAAAAAGGCTGTCTTTCCGTTTTTGGGGTTGGCACCGTTGCATTGCTCTAGTTCTACTTAACCATCTGCAAAATAGAGTGAGCAGGTTGATATCAGTTTGGTTCACACCTAGATACCGTTGAATCCAAGTAATAGCCACGAAAGAAAGAAAGAATGAAGTTCTCCTACAGTCCCTATATCCTCTTAAAGAAAGTAAAGGTGTCCTCAATACATTCCTCAACAAGAAGACTCTTACTAGACTTGTCCTTGTGTGATGAGGAGGGACAAACGAATGCACGTCTGTCTATGATACCACGTTTGTCACGTGGTCTGGCGTCAAACATTCGGTGTGTGCGTGTGTCCTTAGGGGTCCCCCCAAACACTTACACCGTGGGGTGGGTACCTCCTTGGGAGGGAGAACGTACACATCTAAACCCCACATATACCAATAGTTCAACTATAATAATATAAAATATTGCGGAAGATCCAAAAGATACTAAGCAACCAAGTTTTATATAGTTCTAAAGTTTAATACTTATCATCCAGATCTGATAGTCCCATCACATCAGGACATCTATTTCCAAATTACCAGTTTTAAGAACAAAACTAAGCAAAAAGATGGCCCTTGTCCGAATTCAAAGACATCAAGACTTGAATGAGGGAATCCAACACAGCTAGAATTAATAGCTCGACACCTGAACTCTGATATGATGGAGACTGGCTAGGCTGAGGGGAGTCGAAGTCGATGTACACTTATTGGAACTCCACGAAAAGAATAATAGAAGAAAATGTGGGGGACAAAGTTTAGGTGGCCCAGTACAATTTGACACGGTACGAGTAGGGTTTCATCGCCAACTAAATACCAAATAGAACCAATATCTATTGAATAGAACTTAAAATCAACTACACATCTGTAACAGTGGCAAGCAACAACACATGAACCAATGACCACAACACCATATTATGTACACCATCAATCCAAACATCAAGCACACCTTTAGAACTCATGCCTCCAACCAACTCTTTTGGAAAGGGTTCTTTGAGATTGAGGTATATTAAGTTAATCCAGATTCCTTTTATTATTAATGTTATTGTGTCGGAACTGACACTCCGAGCTCATATACCATGTCGAAACGTGACACTCCCGATCCCATAATATCTTATCAGAACGTGGACCACTCCTATCCAAATAGACGTTATCAAACGTTTCTGCACGGGTGGCCGATCCATGAGATATCGGCGTTATGGGGGGGGGGGGACCACATATATTCCTGGGGCAAGGTCTTCTTTATGTCAAGACTGTATTTAAATAGAGAGGGTTCAAGATTTACGAGGAATTCCGGGGGGACAGTCTGGCTAATTTTAAGGGCAAGCCACAAAGAAGATGAAACCACACAAGTCAAAGGACAGTACAACGCAACAAGCAAGGTACAATAGGGAGGAAGTTGTACAATTCCTCAGATAGAGATATCGGAATCGCTATTTAGGTGGGGAGGTTCATCTACAAGTTTGAAATAATCCATTACCGTGACCGTCCACCTAAGAACGTGTATTAGGGTGGCCCAAGCAGCGACTTCGCCAATATGGGTGGTGGGGTCGTTGGTGCTGCTTGTGGTCGGTCCGAACCTTTCGTATCATCAAGTATGTATGTTCGTAAACAAACATCACTCAATTCATATGGCAATTTCCTAATCTGATGCCCATAAACCAAGTTAAAAATCGACTCATAATCGCTAAATGTTCAAGTCACAAGGGTAAATCGGTCAATTCGCTGGACAGACAATGCTGCGCTAAGGGGGTCTGTAATATTTAATCACTGGGCTATCCTCAATATATTAAACTTAATTATAGGTTATACTAACAGAACGAACAACTTGCCAAACACCTATTTATGGTTTAATGGTCCAATAATCAATAATCATCAGGAACGCCTTAAAATATTTTTGGTTTTTAGTTAGTGGATGTAAGTCATGACTGGTGCGGCGGCGGCCGACGAATCAAGAATACATTGAGTCCGGGGGTGGAAATGACCGACGTTGCACTGTATTGGTAGGTCGGGGGGGGGGGGGGGGGGGGGGGGGGGGGGGGGGGGGGGGAACTGGATTTTAGGCAACTGGTTGGTGATGCCAAGGGGTAAGGCGCTCTTCCGTCCGCGCGCGCGATATTACTGACTAGGTGTGGGGGTGGGTAGGGCGCGGGTGTGTCGTGTACGGCATATGCCCAGTGAAGCGCGGGCATACCATGGGAAATGTGGTGCGAAGAATATGAATAAAGGTGGCCATCAAACCATTTCTTTCCAGCACTAAGTGAGATAATGAGTGTTAGGTTGGGGTAGCCTAGAAGACAAAACAGTGCAACTGGGGAGCGCGTAGTTGGTCGTGAATGGAAGTATATATAAGAAAATGGGTGATCAATCAGGGGGAATTGCGTAAGCAGACTATAACAAATAAGAATCTCAACCCCAACATGGTGTCGTCCTCCACGGTGTACTCTACGGAATAAGCGGGTTGATTTCAATTAAAAAAAAACAACGGGCATCCATTATATAGGTCCTACATTATCCCCAATTCAAACCGGTTAGTTGAAATTTTACAATCATTAAGAAAGACATTAATTTATAATTAATACAGCCGCAATCAATTAAATTGATGTTGCGCAAGAGAGACGCAATTGTCTTCAATTCCATCTCCTTTCAAGTGACATAATATAAGTAGAACTTAATCGATGGGCAACCATCAACATTGGCAAGGTATAGATAAAGATTTCAATAAAACAAATTTGGTTTACCTGCTATAATCTTGTTGTTCGGTCGTCCGTATAGGATGTGGTTGGCGGCATACAGATTTCCACGATTACGCGAGTTTAATAGGTAGGTTAAAAAACCACAAGAATCAAAAGATGTCCATGTACGAAATTCGAAGACATCCAAGATGTGAATGAGAGAATCTTGCTCGAGCTAGAATTAATAGCTCACCCTGAACGATATATGCTGGAGACTGACTAGAGTAGGGCGAGTCGAATCGAGGTACACTTGCGCACTCCACAAAAGAATAAAGAAGAAATACAAATAGGGTCGTACAAATGAATACGTACTGAGTAAGTTTTCATCGGGGGGCCCAACCCTCAGAATATAAACTAATATATAGGTTGAATAATAACATAAATCAACTACCATACTGGTACATGTGGCAAGCAAACAAACAAGCCCATCCCTAGAGCCGCTGTTACACTATCTTGACAATTATCCACCTTAATTCAGGTGTTAACAGATCATTAAAAAGACCATTATTTAGGTAAGTTAAATACACCCAATTCAATGTGGAGTGTGAGGTGTTGTGCCGGCGGTCAACCAATTGCTTCAATTCGGCCAGTCTCGCGTTCAGCTAAATAAGACTAATACTTATAGGTTCATGCCACCATCGACAGGGGCAGGAATAAATACAAAAAAAATTTCGGAATAAAAAAATGTGGTTACCTGCGAAATCTTATTGTTCGAGGTCCTTTAAGAATTTTGTGCGGCACAAAATTAGTATTGGGATAGATTATAATACCTTGCTTGATAATCTAATTTTACTTTTTTATTACCATAATTGTATCCTAACTAATTTAAAAATAGTAAAAGGTGATCCACCTTACTTCTATGTGTACTTTTTTAACCACGGGCAACTAAATAACGTTTAAAAACTCCCCCACTTAGATTCAGATTATATTCCCGGAATAGTCCAAAAATCCACGGGGGTAGAATATATAGGTGGAAAGTATGTGTGTTATTAAACATAAGGTTTTAACGGTCGCCGAAATGCTAACGCCAGAAGGGGGTCTTACAGGAAACACGAAACCATTTCCATACGACTTTAGATATTCATAGTTTTTAGATCGACTTGTCGCAAGGCAGGCAGTGACTGGGTGGTCTCCCCTCGCCCCTAAGTCGATTTAGCTTTATAAGATCAGATTTCTATGTATTTTATCTCATTTTTTCTAAAAAAATAAGTGGAAAACAGTCGAAAATATTCTCTAAAGGTTCCTCTATCATCTAAGCAAATGTCTAAAAGATTTCAACGTGGTTTCACCCTTGGAACTTTCATAGAGATTGTGTTACTTCTTTTCTCCTCGTTGGTTGTGAGTCAAAGGATATTTCATCGTGACTGAGTCTTTATTTTACGGGGGTGGTTAATTGAACCCTTGTTATTTATTGATTAATTTCAAGTTAGGTGGGCTGATGCTATGAAAAGGCAGGAAAGAACGTAATGTTGATAGTTTCAATGTTGGGGCGGTTTTTGAGTAATTATTCTGGTGTGTGGTGTGGCTAGTATTTTTGGAAATGTTTATACATGTGTGGGGGGGTGTGGTTATGGGTGTTGTAGGGGGAGATCTGGGAAGGCTAATAAGTAATCTAGGTGTCTATTGGAATGCAATATACATTAGTATAGGGGGTGACATTTCCCAATTTTTCATTGCAATTATTAAATTGTTTCTTCTTTGTTCAATATCTTATGTTTATGGAGGCTGCTTTTTATTGACTAGACATGGTTATGTATTTAAATAACCATCATGTATAAATTTTAAGAGAGTTTGGTACGTTTTCACCTCTTATTCCTTTTGAAGAGAAAGACATGACTTCTAATGCATTTTGAACGAACGTATGGAATGATGATTGGAGCGGTGATTTCAAGTTATTATGGTTAATATTGAACAATTATAGATTGCCTTCCATATCTTTTGAAATGGATTTATCTAATATTTCTCTATCTCTATCCTCAGAATCATATATATATATAATCTAGTATATCAATATATATCTAATGGATATATCTCTTACATCACATATTGGCATGTATTTACTTACCGTTATACATAATTTGAGTTAAGTGATTCCAATATGTTGAACAAGTCAATGAGTTTCGGGGGACTTATGTCGGGCGTGTTAAGACTTATAAAAGTGTAGTTTGTTTAGCATTTGATCTCACATATTGGTACCTTCAATTTACTGATGTCAGTTGGCCTATGTTATCTTATGATGTAGACGCAAGTAAACAGGATCAACATCCAGCGCATCGTTGATCTAGTTTGAGCACTTAGAGTCAGTGGTGAGCCTCCTTGCATTATGGAGGATCCTTTTTATGCTTTTAAGCCTTTTTCTTTATTAGAATTTTACGGGGTCTGTCCTAACATTTATCTTAGTATTATAGAGGCTTCATAGATAGATAGTCAAACAGATAGTCTGAGTTGAGTCACTCTTTATTTTGCATTTAGATATTCTATTTTTAGACTTTAGTGCCATTTGTACAAGACATTAATCTAAGTTATTTATGATAACAATTTCTTGTTTTACTATTGATTTTAAGTCTTCCGCACATTTAAGTAAGCTAGATCAAGGGTTCGCTCAAGGCCAGCAACGGTCATTGGGTGTTGACCACGTCTAGGGTGTAGGCTCGAGGTGTGATAAAATTAGTGTCAGAGACACATTCAAGAGTACTAGGAAGTCTATGAAGTCGTGTCTGTTGATTCTTAGCTGTCGGTTTGAACCACATCATACTTATGATTAGAAGGCTACAACATTTAGAAATTCCTCACTTCTTTCATTTTCCTTGTTTGTGCATTAGAGCTTATCTCTAAAAAGTTTCCCATCAATTTGTGCTTGCGCTTGTTCCAGATCATCATGCCTCCACGAAGAGCATTCAAAAGTCGTCCAGCAAAATGGAATGTTGAAGAACCAGAGGTATGTAATGCACAAAACATGAAACCTCAAGGAGAAGTCACCGACGTTGAATTCCGTGAGGCTATTAGGATGTTGAGTCAGATTGTGACTAACTATGTTTGTCAGCAAAGAGGAGCTCGACAAGAAGGGGTGGAAACTTTGAGGATTTGGGAATTCTTGAGGATGAATCCCCCAAGAATCTTTGGTTCAAGCACAACTGAGGATCCAGAAAACTTTGTGGAAGAGTTGAAGAAGGTTTTTGAGGTGATGCACGTGGTCAATACTGAAAGGGTTGAGCTAGTTGCATTTCAACTAAAAAATGTGGCTATGACTTGGTTCGACCAATGAAAGGAGGGAAGAGATAAGGATACACCACATCCGAGATGGATTTATTTCGAAGAGTCTTTCTTAGGGCATTTATTTCCCTGAAAACTTAAAGATGCAAAGTCACGGGAGTTCATTAATTTGAAATAGGACTTACTGAGTGCTCATGAGTTTGGGATGACATTCAACCAATTTTAACACTATGATATTGATATGGTTAATATATGATGAGTAGAATGAGTTTTTTTGTTGCTGGTTTGGGTCATTCACCTAGTAAAGAGGACAGAGCGGCAATGTTGATCAGGGATAGGGACATATCCCGATTGATGGTTTATGTGCAACAAGTTGATAAGGAGAAGCTGAGGGACATTAAAGAGTATAGGAACAAGAAACCAAGATTGTGAATTATTCTAGGCAGAAAAAGGTGGGAGGTGAAAAGAAGGAATGAGGAAAGGGGTGAAATATTAAGGAAAGAGAAAATCAGGAATATGTGAGATCGGATGTCAAGGAAGGCGGAAGCAGTGGGGCGTAGAAGCGAGGAAGACGAGGCGGGGCGAGAGGGTAGTGCAAGGGAGAGAGACGGGTGAGGTATGGCCTAGCCCGAGACACGGAGGCGAAAAGCACAAAATAGAAAATAAGGATAATAGAAAATAGGGGAAAAAAACGGGGCAAAAGGGAAGACGGGGGGGGAGAGAAAAAAATCTGGATCCGTGACTAGTAGTCTGTAGGCAGATATGGGGAAACAGATGGGGCAGAGATTAGGAAAGCGGGAAGCCTGTGTGAGCAGAGAATTGTAGAACTTAAGAAAAGGGTAGAAAAAACAAAAAGAAGCGGAGGGGGGCTGGTTGTTGCAACGAGAGAAGGTAGGTTAAGTTCCATGATGTAAAAGGCTAAATGCTGGGGAGGATGAGTCAGTAGGAATATAAAGGGTAGGAGATACAAAAGTGCGTGAAGAGACGCGGAAGGTTGGAGGAAGCAATGTAAATTATGCGGGAGGACAAAATGAGGATTCTGAGAAAACCGAGTGGTTTCGAATTGACCATAGTCCAAAAAAAACAAAATGGGTATGCACCATTATCTGCTAGTGCTCCAGCACCCAAAAACAGGGTGAGCATCATGGCCAGAACTCACATGAACTACAGAGCTAGGCCAGCACATATAGGTAGTTGGGCTTCTGCCTGTGCTATGTGTGATAGAGCCCATCCCTGTTAATTTCATGATATCCAGATAGGTTGCTTCAAGTAAGGTAAAGAGGGTCACTTCATGAGATAGTTATCTAAGAATAATCAGTAGTGAAAATTGGTACTCGAGCTTCAATCCTCAGAATTGATCCTTATCAAGTTTATATTTTTGGAATACCTTATGTTGCCAAATCCAGTTTGGATTCTTCCCTGTAGAGCTTTGTAAGCCTTTATGGGTTTTCTATCTATCTACCCAGCCGAGAGTCATTCTAGAGGAAAGAGTGATTCTTATTCTCGCGTCTCTTCAATCCCAAGGACCACCATGGCTTGCATAATGGAGTTAGAACATGGTAGATTTTGATTACACTTTAGGTATGGTTTGGCTTCATGTGTGTTATGCATCAATAGAATATAGAACTCGAGTTATCAAGTTTAAAATTCCTAATGAGCCAATCATAGAGTGGAATTGTAGTTCAACAGTTCCTAAGGGTCATTTTATTTCTTACCTTAAGGCGAGGAAGTTTGTTTCAAAGGAGTGTATCTATGACTTAGTCCAAGTTAATGAAGCAAGTGCTGAGGTACCTCCCTTTAGCCAGTTCCTATAGTAAAGAGTTACCAAAAGTTTTTCCTGGTTATCTACCTGTAGTCCCTCTTGAGAGAGAAATAGAATACGACATATATATCATTCTAGATACTCATCCTATCTCCATTCCGCCATACTGAATGACACCAACAAAGTTAAAAGAGTTGAAAGATCAGCTAAAAGATTTGTTAGAAAAGGTTTTACTCGACCCAGTGTCCCCTCACCGTTTGGGCCTTTCCGGCTCGTCATTTGAAAATAATGGATGATGTTCCCATTGAGGATGTGTAATGGACTTACCCGCCAATGTGAATAAGGTTACCATCAACGAATAGTATCCCCTTCTAAGGATAGGATGATCTTTTTGACCATATTTTCAGGGTATCCAACTGTTTCTAACATTGATCTCAAATCTGGCTCCATCTGTTAAGAGTTAGAGAAATGTGCCCATTCCAAAGCATGTTTGTTGGTACCTTTGAGAACCAGATAAGGGAATTATGCGATTTTTTTTTAATATCTTTTGGTTGACCAATGCACCAGCCATGTTCTCTGTATTTTTATAACGGAGTCCTTCAAGTCCTTAGCATAGAATATGTGTTTATTATCATCTTCATTAATGACATACTAATCTATTCCAGGTGAATTTGAGAAAATCATGCTAGTTCAACCGCGTGCGAATAGTACTTTAGAATTTGAAAGAAAAGGAAGTTGATGCCAACGTTCTCAAGTGGTGAGTTTTTTGATTTAAGTCTATGTGCATTCTTTTCTTGTCTTGGGATACATATTTTCTATTGATGAGATTTAGAGTCCGATACCCATAAGGTAGAAGTAGTTTAGAGTTGGCCTAGGCCCATGTCTCCAATTGATATTAGGAGTTTCTTAGGTTTGGTTGGCTAATATATAAGGTTTGTTGAGGAGTTTTCACCTATCACGTCGCCGTTGACCAAGTTGACTCAAAAGATAATAAGTTTTCAATGGTCTAAATCTTGCGAGAAAAGCTTTCCATGAATGGATCCAAAGGTTTGAACTACTAGCTACCTGGTTTTGACCTTGGCCGGGAGGGGTAACTCAAGGTTGTATGTACTGTGGTAATGCCTAACAGATTTTTGTGTGTGGTGTGTGTTAATGCACAATGGCAAGGTACCCAAGCCTATGCCTCCAACAATTAAAAGTTCATGATATAGGACTCCCAACCCCTGAATTAATATTTGGTTGTGTAATTTTCGCCTTGAATATATGGGTGTATTAACTAATTTTTTACGAAACGTTCTTGCTTAGTGGTTGGATTATATTACTAACCACAAGAGCCTACATTACCCATAAGGAGCTCAATCTCAAACAAAAGGACAGCTTGGTTTAGAATGTCACTACTGATTATGATATGAGTATTTTCTTGTATCCCTAGGTAAGGCTAATGTGGTTGTTGATGCGCTAAGTAGGTTTTATCCATGGGGAGTACCCCACCAATGTTAAGAAAGAAAAGAGGGAGTTAGAACAAGACTGTGCACATACTTGCACGCTGATAGGAAAACTCCTCATGCGCTGTTCCACACAATAAAGATTAATGGTGACTAATTGAAGTGATGATAGTGTGTCTGAGTGAAAGGAAAATCAATACCAGACCCTATGTCTTATGTGATTTGACAGCGAATGTTCCTAAGCTAAGAGTAATATTTCGTTCACTATGTGCGTCTTTTGAACAAGGTGGTGAGATGGTAGTGCTGAAGTACCTGTAACACCCTAAAATAAATAACGTGAATACTAGAGCCTTTAATGCTTTGTTGCTGCTGATTTAGGACTGTTGTAATAAAATGAGTTATATTATTTTCCTAGGGAGTTTGTGAAGTTTAGTTAAGAGTTTGGACTCAAACGTCCAAGAATGTCCCATGGGTTCGAGTAAGGTGTGTCCTTAGAAATTGGTCATTGTCTTGATGTGTTTGAGTGAGTTTTACGTGTTTGTTTTAATCGAAATGGATGTGGGATGTTCCTAAGACATAGAATACTATGTTTAGGGGTTTAACGTCAAGGTATGACCCCACCTAGGACCCATGTGGGGACCAAGAAGAGGACCCCATCTTTGGCAAGAAGCTGTCAAGCAGTGACCAAACGATGACCCAAGGGACGAACCATTTGTCAACAAACGACCTTCAACCATGGGCGTTGACTGGAACTGCAATACAACTCCATGAATGTGAGCTTAATTCCAACCAACTACCCTCCACCCATGGGCCGTCTGAGGACAAGGGTCCCGTTGGTTGGATCCGTCCTGTGAGGAGCTACTGCCTCAAGTAATCTTTTCATGATTTTGTCAGCTTTGGTGCTTGGGGTTTTTGTAAACTTACCCAATACTTTTATGACCGCTTAGACCATATGTTTTTAGTGGTGTTTTAATGTATTTAGATTACTTTTAATTCCTAGCCTAGACAACAGGCCGCGTCACTTTCAATATTCAGACTCTCACTCTTAACTAACTCTCCTGAAGAGTCCAACCCAATGGATATAGTCTTAAGGAAGAACTGAAGCTGGTTGTATGTGTTTTATTTTTTCCAAAATTAGTGTTTTCCCGTATCATTGAGGTGTTGTAGTCCCATCCTTGAACCCCCTTCCATTCGGAGTCATTTCTAAAAAAAATTTCAAACAAGGTTTTTCAAACTCATCTTCTCCTAGTTTTGATGTCTAAGCACAGGTCCCTCAAGTAAAAGTGGTTTTAATGATCAAAATAGGTTGTTTCGAGTCATAATTGATGATTGTTATGTCAAAACCCTAAGTACTCATGTTGATGCATATCCAACTTTTTAGCGTAAGTGAAATGGTTAAATGAACTTTATATGTAGTGGTTATGAACTTTGTTTTCTTTTTTGTTTTTTATTTTGTCCATTATGGTTTACCTAATGACCTAAGAGCCATATTACGATAAAATATTGAAAAATTTGTTATAGGTGATGGAAGCTTAGTCAAATGATTAGTCAGTTATATTCTATAATTTTTACTATGAAATGTTCATGAGTGGTATTGTCAACCTTCTTGGTGGTGCTGCTTACTTGATGTATTTGGATATATTTGGTGTTAATTGTGAGTATGTCTTTTAAGGCCTAATGTAAAAAATGAAGTGATAATGAAGATGGTTCTTTTTTTTTTTTTGTTTTATGAAGCTTGAATTGTATGTATTGCTTAGATTATGCCTAAATGAAAAAAAAAAAAAAACACATTAAAAAAGTGTATATGTTGTGCGGCTAGTGTGAAAGTATATGAAGAAGGTACGCAATGTGTAGAGTTTCAATTGTTATGAAGTGGATGATTTAGTGTGAAAGATTTGGCTAAATGTGTAGACACACACTCCACTTTAAATGAATGAATGAAATAATAGAAGTTAATAATTTGAATGAAAAAGGGGAGTTTTGGGGTGAGCATTCAATTGTGCGTTTTAGATGAATGTTTAAGTAGCAAACCTCACTACCGTCCAAAGAGCTTTCTATGTAGGTTGAAAGGGATGGATAACCAATGCTAGTTTGAGATGTAATGTCCAAAATTTTAATCCTTGACAACCTTTAGTAATTAATGTTACGACTTCGGGGGGAAATTATGCTTAGCACCGAGAGGATTTTGAAGAAGGAGTGGTGCACATTGTGAGTTGGAGATGTTGTACCCAATGTAACCTCTTAGATGAGTAACTCCTTGTTATAGTAGGAGGTAGGTTTCCATAGTAGCAATCTCCTTATCTCTTCACCTCTGCACCCACATAGGTGTAAGCTTATTGGAAAATTCATGTAAAAGCTAAGAGACGACCCCCCCCTAGGGAAGTGTGGAACCCTTTATCCCGTAAGTGCAGAGCGTGATTCCCATGTCTAGATCTCATGTTCTATGTCGGTTACAGATATTTCCCCATAAAATAATTAATAAACTAAGTCTCCTAAAAGAACGTACTACTTAGGGTAGGTGATGGTATGGGACACTATCTATCCATTGCACTAAGTAGACCTTTCGAAAAGGGGATTCTTTGGTGTGTTTATATCATGTTGTTTTGTGAATAAAGTTAGAAGATAACTTAAGGTCTCATGTTAGGATGTAATGTGAGAAGTTAGGAGTGATATGTAGGTGCTTAATCCAAAGGGAGTCTCAGGAGGAAGTAAGTGAGAGTAAGTAGTCTGGGATGCTACTCTAACATTGCACTTAGTGTTAAACTTCTATAGGTCATATTGGAAGAAGGTCTACATGAAATACATCTGTATAAATGTCTTTAAATGTCTCTTCTAGCCAAGAGTGTGGTTTTGATTCCCGGACTATGTAAAGCTGTAGTGTGGTGGTCTTAAGATCGCTTTTGTTCTCTTGAAGGGTGGGGGGGTGTTCCTTTCTTGTTTCACCTAGGAGTCTTAGGATAAGATTGTTAGGACAACTTACGGGTACTGAGGTCAACATACCTTGGAATGAGTTGTTCACTGTAACTGGTCCATTGCTTTACCTATGTTTCAGCTGTATGATTTTTTGGAGTTTCACCTGTAAGGGAACTCCTTTTATGCCTAAATTTATGGAACTCTTTTATTCGTTGCTACATTATGATCTTTAGACTATTTTAACTCTATAGTCATGAAAGTTTTACTTATTTTGAATGAAAGCTTATTTGCTAAAATATTCCTTTTCTCATGTTTTTTGCATATTATATACTTAGTACGTTATTTTGTACAAAAAAAAAAAAAAAAAAAAAAAAAATAACCCCATACTTTTTTACACTTAATAGTATAGGTTTGGAGGCGTTTGAAGACTAGAAGAGAAAGCTTTGGGTATCTATCCTCCTCAAGATTTGAGTATGTCCCTCTTATTCGATGGACATATTTCTTTTTTTAGTTCTAATTGTTAAGATTTTAGTAGTATTGTTACCTTTAATGTAAAGGGCCGTGTCCCCTAAGATATTTAATGTCGTTCTTTAAGTTTGCTTTAGTAGACGGATCAATCTTAACTTTTATGAACGAATGTACATTTTTTTTTATTAACTTTATTCGTGAAAAGTTTTAATTCTGCACTATTTTTCATGTCTTATGAATGAATGGACAGGCTAAGGCTTATACAAGACCCTCCGAAAATGTCAAAGTATGCAATTATCCAAACCTAAGGGTGTTCCCTTCTTTTAAGGGGTACTTTTGGATCGTTAAAAACTTTGTATCAAAGCATAACTTATAGGAAATAGCTTAGGGTCTAACGTCTCATAAGCCACGTCTAGTAGATTCTTGCTCATTGGTGTGAGTCGCGACACATCCATGAATAAGAGAGTATAAGTTCATAGAAGTTTCACTCTCTTCATTATTCTAATGTTGTTCCTTAGAGTTGAGTTCTTTAAGATGTCTCTCTCAACCTCTTCTCTTTGTATTTATAAGACATGAATACAAGGAGATCAACCGCTAGGAGAGAGGAGGAAGGTGTAGCTAATGAGAGGATCCATCCCAGTGTTGACCAAGCCCCTATCGTCGGCCTAGAAATGTTAAATAAGGTGGTTCCCATTCCGAACCTCAAAGGGGCCCAAGGAGCTCAAGTGGTTCCAAAAGAAAGAACCCAGAGTGAATAAAAAATGTCGGAATGAAAAGAGAGAATTTAGCGATCGCCATGGGGAAGCTTTAGTAGTAGTGGGAATTAATAGGGTAGAAGGGACCACTTGAGGAAAACCTAGTACCTAAAAATGTGGATGTGGGATAAGAAAATAGTAATAGAAAGTAGCGGGCCAGGGAAAAAAGTGGGAGAGATATATATAGGTCCTTCTTTCTCCCCAGCTCCTTTTGATGAAGGGGATATGACTAATACGGAGTTGAGGGCTGCCCCAATGAATTTGACCCAACTCATAACGGCCCAAGCTCAAGTCGTCACTAATGATTTGGTTGTCCAAGGTAATCAAAGGGTAGACCTCAACTTAATATGAGTACTCCAGCTTCTAGAATTTGGGATTTCATGAGGATGAATCCTCCTACATTCCATGGAACTAAGGTGGATGAAGATACATAAAGATTCATAGATGAGATTTTCAAGGTGGTAAATGATAAAGGTGTGAACCTTAAGAAGAGAGCGGAGCTAGCCACTTACCCACTCAAGGATTTGGCTCAAGTGTTGTTTGAGTAATAGAGGAATGAGAGACCTTTAAGGGATTTTCCGGTAGATTAGGAAGTGTTCAAAAGGCTTTTATAGATAGTTTTTTTCCATTAGAGTGGAGAGAGAAGAAGATGGTTTAATTCATGAATCTTCGTCAAGGGGAATAAGTGTGAAAGAGTACTCCCTTAAATTCACCCAACTCTCTAAGTATTCCCCAACCATGGTAGCCAACCTTAGAGCTAGGATGAACAAATTTTAGATGGGAGTGTCTAGCTTGGTGGAAAAGGAGTGTCGTACAGGAATCCTCCTTAATGACATGGATATATCTAGACTCATGGTTTATGCACAACAAATTCCAAAATTAGGGAGATAAAACAATAGGGTAAGAGGGCTAGATCAGATGATTGTAGTCACCAAAAACCTAGGAGGAGGTTTTATCAACAAGGTTCTTTCATGGGGAACAACGATAGACTTTCCAACAAAAATACCTAAAGTGGTGGCCATACTTTTGAGAGACCTAAGTGTACTACTTGTGGGAAGCAACACTTGGGTCAGTGTCTTGGCGAACGAATGTTTTGCTTTGTAATATGTTGTAATGTGATTATCCGTGGTTTCACGGTATAGTTAATACTTTTTTTCCCTTAAGTTTAGTGTGTCCCGAACCTTTTTTGTGCCAATTTTTGATATAAGTTTTCATCTTGTTTTGCAGGAAATCTGTCAAAGCTGAATGCGGAGATTTTGAGTGAAAAAAATGCAGAAGAGACCACCTACTGAGCTTATGACGGTCGTCGTGCCTGTGAACGGTCCTAGTGGCAATCGTAGAGAAAGCTGCTGAAGGAAGATTGGGTAAGTCCTGACCAATGTGGGATTCCGTAGCTTGTTGACAGTCCGTCACTTGCTATACCGACCGTCCTGCAGGTTCTCGTGAAGATCAAAGAGTGATCCAGAACCCAATTTTCAAAGAGTTTAAGTATTTATGAACGAAACCCTCGACGTACCGTTGTGCCTATGACGGTCCGTCACACTTGACGCGAGGGTAATGAAGAAAGCAGTCAGAAGACATTGGCAAACCAAGTATGGGACGACGGAGTCCCACGACGGTCCGTTGTGACCAACTACGGTCCGTCGCCCCCGTAGTCCGTCGCCCTACTGCCCGCGTTTTGCCGATTTTCCTTTCCAGTAAATTAGAATCCTTGTTTGGTTTAGGTTTTTTTTATTTTTTTATAAATCGTTCGAAAAACCTCGTTTTTGAAGGTTTAAGACTCTGGGAGATTAGCATCATATTATTAGACTTTGGGTTTAGTGTTTGATTTTTTGGAGATTCTTCCAGTGATTTTTGGTGATTAATCAAGCAAATTTTCGGACGTTATTCTTTTCATTGAAGTAAGTACCATGCATCTTATTACCAAGATTTTAATGGTTGTGTTTTATGGCTATGAAAAGTATTTAAACTCCATAACTAGGTTTTGTGGGAACCATAGGCAAATAAATGATATTAAACCCTATGCGAAAATCAACAATTCTAGAATAGTGTCCCTTGCATGTTTAATAATTCTTTCGCTTAGAAGTCTTTTTAACCGGATGATCAACGTTCAGAAATCGCCTTATGCTACTTGCCTTGACCAAGGAGGTAGATATAGGAAAAGAATTATTACCATAGATGTAGTGTTACTAATCTAATAGGCCTAGTATTGAATTGGTACGAGGTAATAACTTTAAGTCAAAATTCGAATAACGATGCTTAATATTGAGGTAAGATGAAGGGTTTTAGGAAAGCAACACCCGTAGCCGGACCAAGGTGCGGAGTGAGATTTTCTAGATGCCTGGACAAAGGATTTGAATACATAACTTATCACTTGCATGCAGATACAAGGAAAATAATTGTTATAGTTAGAAGATTAAATCAAGTTTATGAACCTGGGGGAACACGTAACCCCTATTACTTTTATCAATCGATTAAAACCCAAATTAAAAGCTGTTAATTGTCCTCTTTCAAGTTCTTTTTTATTTCACTTTATTTAGAGATAGGACCCCCCTTTTTTATGTTTTTTTTACGTTCTAGGAAAGGTCATCAACCGAACAATTGCGTATAACAAGTTTGAAGTTTAAGTCTAGACTATTTTCCCCTCGTGGAACGATCCCACCTCACTAGTTGGGTTATTTACTTGACGCGACCAATACCGCTTTACTACTCATTTTGACAAGGTAAGTTTGAGCGTATCAACTTTTTGGCGCCGCGCCCGGGGATTTCTAGCTTTTAGATTAACTTACTTATTACTAAGTTTAATTGATATTTTCTGAATTTTGACTTTGTTTTTATTGTTTTTGATTCTTTCAGAACTATCCTCCCTTGTATGCCAAATAACACGGAGAGGAAGAGAACCCCTTGTTTTCCCTACGATCACGAGCTAGAGCGTACACTGCTTCAATAGAATCGAAACTTGGGATAATGATGAGGATCCAAAACCAGAACATCCAGACCAGTGGATGTTTCAATGTCCAGTATGTTACCCGACGCTCTGGGTTTTAACATCAGCAGAGGGGAACAAAATCCCGTTTTTCAACGGCCCCCAATCATACACAGAGGGTTATGATCACATAGCAGACTCGGATCTGCCACTTGTCTTGGCCCCCTCTCACTCTACAAGCCACACTTTTTGTGGTAACTAGTAGCTTTGATGCAAATGCTCACTGCCAGAGTTTTGTTTTTTCAGGCTACCTTCTGAGGAATCCACATGTCCTATAGCAAGGAAGGGCGTGTGGTAAAAAGTTGTGTGGGAGGCCTGATTTGGATCTAGAATTAATAGTCTCAGAGTGTTTGTTCTCTCACTGACAGGAGAGGCTGGCTAATGTGGTTTACTGAGCTCCTATACAACTCCATTTTCACTTGGAACCAACTAGGGGATGTCCTTCTTAGCACGCTATCTATCCGGTCCTCCAAGAAATAACCACAAAGACTGGGTGAATACTTTTGGGCACTACCAGGAGAGTCCAGTTAGTAAGTTCTTGGGGATAGATTTCACCTCATTCTTGTAGAAGTGTCCCAAATCACCGTATTGAATGATGATCATTGAAGAATACTCTATCGGGGATAGGATGATAACAATAAAGCTGTGTTGGACACTAAAGCAGGTGGATGGTTTATGGAGAATGCCTTATGCTGAAGATTGCTTTGAGAAATTAAATAAATCTCCCGTACAAACCAAAGCTTGGATACTGGAAGTCCGATACAGGGAGAGACACCTTTGCGCCGGGCAGTCCACTCATAAACCCACCACAAGATGATATTCTGAAGAAATGGCTCAGATGAGAACTTGGCTTGGTTGGGTACTAAAACATGTCCTGGGAATGCAGAAATATTAATGCAGTCAACTCTTGGCTAAACCACCACCTCCATCGAATGAGTGTTATTATGAGGAAGGATTCTATGTGTAAATAACAGATGGGGGGTTTCCGACCAAGTTCCCAAGGCTCTAATCAGGAGAATTGGCGCCAAGGTCAAGGGAACCAAGTCGGAACTATGGTAACTACAATCAGGTCATTACGTCCGAGTGGAAACTACAATCGCGACAACACCTAGGGTAACTAATGGTATTAAACTGACAGGAATGGACCCTATTTCCTCCTCAAAATCGTGAATTTAACTCCTAGGGAGTGTGAGGTAGTAACGTCGTCTAGTTGAGGATAGTTGCTAAAATGCTGAGGGAGGTTCGATTGCTAGTGATGCAGCACATGAAGATTTGAGGAATGGATTTAGCGGGTATTAGGCAAAAGTTGATACCTGATAATAGAGTAAGCAACTTGAGTTTACAATTGTCCCAATTTTATCTGCAACTGTGAACACACTACAATCTGGCACTCTTCCTACAACAACTCTTGTCCAAAATTCCGAAAAATGAAATGACTTGTATGGCAATTACTACTCGCCAAGGTGTTGGCAGACACCATTGGCCCACCTATGCCATCTAATGAAAAGGATGTGACAAAAGGATACTGATAAAGTGGTAAATGTTGATGCTGATTTAGAGGATAACATTGCAAAAGATGCTGAAGTGCCTAAAAAGGTTACTCCCATGCTAGGCCACACCCCCATTTCCTCAGTCCTCAAGATTAGGGAAAAAGACCGAGATGGCAAATATCAAGCGGTTTAATAACAATTGTTGAAGCAACTTTCTATCAATGTCCTTTGGTAGAAGCTTTAGAACAAATGCCCGGTGCACGCCAAGTTTATGAAAGATTTGGTCCAAAGAAAAGATCGGTTATTTTGGAGGATGATGATAAACTGCAACAATTGTAATTGCTTTGCTACAAGATCTCTGTTCCAAAGAAAGAAGATCCGGGTGCGTTTCGCAATATTCCTTTGTACACTCGGGCTATTACATTTGCGAAAGCATTATGTGGATCTGGGGGCCAAGCATAAAGCTCATGCCCCTCATCGATTTACAATCAGTTGGGTTTTTGGTGACCCAAATCCCATGCGAATGCGGCTAACTGATGTTGAATCGAACAATAAAACGGCCCATAAGGATAACTTATCTGATGTGGCTAGTAAAAGGGAGTCAATTCCATCTTTCCGGCCGATTTGTTATTCTTGATTGTTAGGTTGATTTTTGAAGTGTCCTATTATCTTGGGAGGCAATTCCTAGCTACGGGAAGAGCCCTTAGTAGACATAAAAAGGGGCAGATGAAATTTTGGGTTGAACAATGAAAGGAAGTGACCTTTAATATTTTAGGTCCAATGAGGCAAGAGGGTAGGGCTCCAATCCGGCAAATAATGCTAATTCTTACAACATGGGTGGAGACATTTGAGACACAAATAGAAGAACGTCTAGGTGTCAAAGCATTAGCGACATTGATCATGAACTTTGTAGCGATTGGCATTGAAGAGTATGAAGTCATTAGTCCGCGGCTTCTTGACCGAGTGATGTTCGGTTTAAACCGAAGAAATTTGAGCTTGATATGAAAGAATCGCGAGTCCCCACCGCGCTAAACCATCTCGCGAGGAAGCTCCAAAAATTAGAACTAAAAGCTCTCCCACCTCATCTCAGGTATGATCCTAGGAAAGGGTTACAACTTTTTGTCGGTAATCAAGTTGCATTAGACCTGGGATGAACAACAGTTCAATAGTTGGTGATGTACTAAAAAGGTTCAAAAGAATCTATTGGGTGGAACCATTGCGGACCATTATTGGGTATCCCTCCTGGTATTTGCTCTCATAAAATCAAACTCATTCCTGATCATAAGCCCGAGTAAGTTTTAGCACCCAGAGACCGCTTGAATCCTCCTATGCAAAGAGGTTGTGAAGAAGGAAATCATCATGGTTGGGTGATGCCAAGTAATCTATCCAATCGCCGATAGTAGTTGGGTATGCCCGATTCCAGTGTGTAACCTCAGAAAGGGGGAGATGCTGTAGTCCCCAACAAAAAGAATGAACTTGTTCATGAAGACCGTGTTGACTGGAATGGTAGGGTGTGTATGGACTACCGTAAACTAAACTCATTACTGAAAAAGACCGTATTTTCCTAATGCCCTTATGGATCAGATTGTTGGATAGACTTGCCGAAAAAGGGTGGGTTATTGTTTTCCTTATGTGTATTCGGGGTATAATCAGATTTTCTATTGCACCTAAAGATCAGAAAAAACCCACTTCACTTGTCCATGGGACTTTTGCGTTCAGAGAATGCCGTTTGGGTTGTGCAATGCACCCCCCTGACCGCACCTTTCAGATATGTATTGATTTCAATATTTTCTGACATGTGGAGGATACCATAGAGGTTTTTATGGATGATTTCTCTGTGGTTGGTGATTCCATTCGAGCGGATTTGGACCAATTTATCTTATGCTACTTAAAAAGGATTTGAAGACTGCATTTTGGTAACTAAACTGGAAAAGTGTCATTTCATGGTGAAGAGAGGGATTGTGTGGGGTCCATCGCAATTTCAGAAAAGGGCATCCGATTTGATGAGCTAAGTTGAGGTAATAGAGAGACTTCCCCTCGCCGATCTCTGTGAAAGGGTGGTGAGACGCTTTCTTGGGCATGCAGGTTTTTTTACCGTAGATTCATCAAAGGCCTTTTCAAAGCTTGCACACCCATTGTGCCAATTGCTGGAGAAGAATGAATTTTTGTTTTGATGAAATCCTGGTCTTAAAGCATCGTGAGCTAAAAAGTAAAAGTTTAAGTGTCCCTGCGCCTATCATTATTTTTCTCCGGATTGGAACAGTCCATTTTTGAGGTATGTGCGATGCTAGTGGGGGGGTTGTCTCTTGGTGTAGTAATTGGGACAGAGAGAAACCAATCCTTCACCCAATTTACGATGCTAGTAAAAAAATCCCTAAATGAAGCTCAGAAGAACTACAC